>JASEVX010000003.1:24198374-24608374 GCA_031761405.1 Serripes groenlandicus
TTTATTTGCTATAAACATACTGTTTATTGTTTTATGCAATAAAATGTATATTGAATATATTGATCAGATCTTTCATTATCCATTTTTTTTCAAACAATATATTTCAGATACATGTATATATAATCAGTAACTGTTGTTGACCCTATTAAAGTCTGGTACTTATTAACAAATAATCTGATGCTGTTTCATGTTTTACAAATTAAAAACCAGAAAAGGAGATAGGTGATCAAAGTGAAAATGTTGTTGAATAGGAACATTATTGTTCTTTTTGGATATGTTCAATTTGGATCAATTACACCATTCCGACAATGTATTCGGATTAGTCACAGAAATCAAGTAATTTACATCAGACAAGGGGTTAAACTTTACCCTTTCCAACATACATCATTATAAATGGGACTTTTGAAAATATTTGTCAAAAATTACAGTTTTCTCAGTCTGTATGCATAGTGTTCTCATCTTAAATTGTCTCAAGATTATACATGTTCAGCCAGATCATGCAAACGAAGTTAGCCATCTGCCTTGGAAGATTGTTGTGTGGAGTATTTTAGTATTCTAGAAAGCCAGGGGAAAATGTTAGGTTAACTGAAGTACCATTGAAAGTAATGTTAAGCGCAAGTCATTCAATCAACCATGGTAATTAAGAGTCAGTTTCCAATTATATGTATTACTAGTTTACAAATAACTGGCATTTGTAAAAATAAATCAGAACATTCTTCAATGCCTTCTAGTGTTCTTTTCCATCAACATCCTTGGAAATCTTACAGTCTGTTACAATCCTGACCTAATAAAAAATAAAACAGATATATATGTACAAATTAAACTTAAATGCATGCTAAGTTTCGTTTTTTTTCAATATGTTTTTCAAATTCTGTTTTTGTAACTTTCTACAATTTGCCTATTAATTTGTTTCTTGTTGGGGGACAGACAGTGCTTAATTAATTTGTTCTTGCTTTCACACGACCTAGGCTTTGCCTATTAATATATTAACACAGTGTTATTAGGTCTTTGATTTCAGTAACATGGGATTTCGGTAGGTCGCGAAACCTAAGAGGGCGAACTTGCGAAGTGGTGAAACCTCTGAAAACCGATCAAAACGTCCACTGAGTTGGATCACGCACGTGACCTTGTATAATTCTATAAATATCGCCGGTTGAACAACGTTCGAGACATTTCAACATTTATCAGTATCTTTCGATATTTTATTTGATTATTTGTTTATTAAAAGAGATAAAGAAATAGAAAAATGCCTCGCCGCGGTGGAGGATCACGCATGAGGTAAGCCGAAATTAACAGATCGTCTCTTGTTGAATTTTAGTTTCGACATGTTGTGGGGCCGAAGATGCTCAAAACTTCAAGGGCAACGTTTGTTGCATAATACTATTACGCATTAAGTCAATTTTCGATGCTATATCAAGACATGTAGAAAAGATCATTTTAGGAAATGTATCGATCAACACTACAGTATCCTCGCTTATTCACGATTCGCCTAACCAGGGTGATACACTCAACATGGCCTAACTGACCTAAGCATTTTTGATAAAAACCATTTTAAATAATAATTTAAAAGTAAACTTTATTAAAAACTTGCCAGTAATCAAGAATATTTAATCTATCAATGTAACAACTAAAGAGCTGACCATCAGCAATACATCATTGATAATCTGTTACTCTGTAGAAGAACATAGATATGTGTACAAGAATGTCAACCATTTTATTAGTCCAAATATTTTAGACTTTCGGTTTCTCGTTTTATCATCTGTCATTTTTTGGTCAACCTCGCGTATGCAGGATAATAACAAAATGAAAAATGAGCATATGCGATGTCTTTTTTTGAAGGACTACCATTTTATTTGTCCTCTGTGATCGCTCCACCTTTCTGTGAGCATCATGATGAATGCATAGCACACAACATGATGCAACACAAATGTTGGTACTTCAAAATATTTGACTGATCAAGTAAGTAACTAAATGTAGGCAACCTTCGAATTAATGAGTACAGGCATTATATTACAGGCCCTCACTAAAATGTAAAGGCCCGACTGAGACAAACTTGGGATATTTTCATTCATTTATTCTCTCATATATGACAGGAGGCTTCATGAGCATTGAATTTATTTGAAACGGTTCTATACCAACAAGTCCAAATCTGTAGGGCATCTTCGATATTTACACTATACAAAACAAACACTTGAGTAACTGTTTACATGGTTAGTCTTGCTCAGTCAAGCCAGGGGTTTCAAACAACTTCTCTAGCCCCTTTACCCGGCTACTTTAGACAGAATTTCCTTTACCCCTACTGGGGGAGAACCCGCCTACTTTCAATTATTATCCTGCTACTCGGAAACAAAATGAAACCCCTGCAAGCGCATCAAAAACTTTTCACAAGACTATAAACGAAAAACAAATTGAGAGTAATAATTAAAATCAGAGTGATCATGGAGGATGTATCAATTTGCATCAGAGCAATTAATCTTCTCATGATCCTTTTTGATAGGCAACTGCAGAAGACGGTCAAACTAAATTCTACCTCTTGACATGTTTTTCAATTTTCAGAAGTCCAGCTCCAGCACCTAGGTCCCGTGTTCCAGCACCTGCTCCTACTCATCACCCACCTGCTCCTATGCAGCAGCAACCCAGACAACCAGGAATGATGGCCCAAATGGCAACAACAGCAGCTGGTGTAGCAGTGGGATCTGCTGTGGTAAATATTTGAGGCTGCAAATTAGGAGACTTACATCTGTTAACTGATACATACTGCATAAATTTGATACTTCAGTCGGCATCAAGACATGTGACAATATTGAACAGGGAAATATTGATAACAATTAGAATATTTTCAGCTCTGTGTGTAACAAAGTTGTACTTTCAATTCCTCTGGTTTAACATTTTACCTTACATTCAAAATAAAAGATTAAAATATCATCATATTATTCATATAGGTTAAACAGTTACCAGTTAACTTCATACAGCTGTTTTCTGAAGCCACTGCAGCAGACAACTTTTGTAAGCATTGCGGCAAAAGAAAAAAATACTCATAATGAGCAATTGCAAATGTCACAATGTTTTGAAAGTTATTCAATAATTGTTTTTAGATTTATAAATAAATTTCCATATTTTTGACTTAATGTTTTAAAAGTCGTCTATGAGAAAGGGTTAAGGCTATATGGTCTGCAGCAGGGGTACTGCTAGTGATTACCGGTACACCATTATTTTTAACTATGGATTGGTACATGTAACTTGTTAACATTTGATCATCACAATTAACCCTTTTTCACTTACAGTAAATCTGCAAAACATATCGGTAAAAATATCAAACATGTCGTTAATGAAAAGAAAATATTGAAGAAAGCTGAAAAGAGTGTGGCAAATGGTAAAATTGCTCATTTATATTTATGAGCAAGTTGCAATTTTTACGACAGCATTTTCAAAAGTTGTCTGCTGTAGAGGCGTCGGCAAGCTTATATTTAATACTTTCCATCTTAAAAAAATATACTTTGAATAGAATGGGATAGTAATGTAATTAGAACTTATTAATTTAATGTTAAAGAAGTTTGTATGCATGTAATGTTTTCTAGACCATTTGTGACATGAAATCACTGCAGCATACTACATATTCCAAATTTTAAGGATGGGTAATTTGTTTTTACGTTTGAAGAATTACATTAACAGCATCAGTGCAATGCATATATATTGATCCTTACTAATTGTATTCAAGGGCCATACAATAGGACATATGATGACCAGTGGTGGGGGTAATGAAGCCCCTCAACAAGTTCAACAGTATCAACCAGCTGAACAACAACAACAGTCTCAGAGTACTTGTTCTTTTGAACTTAACCAGTTCCTGGAGTGCTCGAAAACTCAATCCGATCTCAGTCTTTGTTACGGGTTTAATGAAGCTTTAAAAGAATGCAAATTGAAATTTGGTAAGTGTGTAGCATTTAACTTTGCTTTCTTAATAATTAGTAACTCATTACCTGATAATCTATTCTTCAACCCTTCAAGATTAAAAAATAAATTCTACACAATTTATTGAGAATAAGTTCATGAAGTTATAAACATTGGGGGAAATGGTCAAGTTTTGCCCATTACAACTGGGTAATTTCTCTTTTCTTGCAAACGTTAACTGTTATAATTTATGTTAATTTTAAATGTCAAAATCCTTATTTTTTAGCTCGCCTATGCACAAAGTACAAGGTGAGATATTGTGATCACATTTTGTCCGGCGTCCGTGCATCGTCAACATTTGAGCTTGTTAACACTCTACGGGCTACATTTTGCATCCAATCTTCATGAAAGTTTATCAGAACATTCATCTCCATAAAATCTTGGACAAGTTCGAAACTGGGCCATATGAGGTCAAAAACTAGGTCACTAGGTCAAATTGAAGGAAATCAGAATGTTTGTCTTGATGATATGTAGGTCAAGTTCGAACATCGGTCACATCGGGTGAAAAAGTAGGTCACTAGGTCAAATTGAAGGAAAATCTTGTTAACACTCCAGAGGCCGCAATTTTTGCTTCAGCAGTTTGAAATTTTGTCAGAATGTTTGTCTTAAAGATATCTAGGTCAATATCAAATATGGGTCAGAAACTAGGTCACTAGGCCAAATTGAGGGAAAATCTTGTTAACGCTTTGGATGCCGCATTTTTTGCTTCAGCAGCTTGAAATTTTGTCAGAATGTTTGTCTAAATGATATCTAGGCCAAGTTCGGATATGGGTCATGCCGGGTTTAAAACTAGGTCACTAGGCCAAATTGAAGGGTAATCTTGTTAACACACTGGATACTGCATTTTTATTTTCAGCATGATGAAACTTTATCAGAATGTATTTCTTGATGATATGTAGGCCAAATTCGAATATGGGTCATGCTGGGTCAAAAACTAGATCACTAGATCAAATTGAAGGAAAATCTTGTTAACACTTTGGATGCCGCATTTTTTGCATCAGCAGCTTATAATGTTTGTCTGAATTATATCTAGGTCAAGTTCGAATCCTTATTTTTTTATGGTGAAGTATTAGTCAAACAATATTGTAAAAAGATTGCTTCACATACTATTTCTGTAAATATTTTAATTGGAAGTATGATGTAAAACTCTACCTATAAATTCATTGGTATCCTAGAATTATAAGGAAATGCAAAATATGCAAGTGAGACCTGTACATACTACATTAGAGAATATCTGAAATCGGTCGTCATTTTAACCCCTTTCCCACATACACCGCGCCGAAAATGACTTGATGACGACACGCCTTAAAACACTTCATTCATTCCCACATACACATTGTTATATAAATCTGATAACATCCCTGTTTACTTCTTATCTAGGCCTCTAGTTAAAGGGTTCTGTGATCTTTGTCAAATTTACAATATGATTTATGTAATCATTGAAAAAGATGTATCCTTTCTGATGCAACAACTTGAAAAAGGGATCAACTGATTTGAATTCATGCCAGTATCATGAATTACACTGATTTATTGGTCATTGGCCTTACATGTTATTACAGGTACTATAAGGTTAGAAATGTGAAGAAAAGAATGGACAAATCAAAGACCATTATTACAATATCAAGTAAAATAAACCAACAAATCAAAATTGTTTCATTTTTACACCAAGCTGTTTCTGTTTTCATTCTTGACAATTTTTTCTTTTCCCACAATTTTTTGAATGGTTAGTCATTTTCCAACACATTGTTTGACTTCTAGAGATAAGATCATGAGAAAAGCATGTTCAGAAAGTAGATTACATTGAATTTGATATTTAACCCATGAAGTAAGATGTTATTGTTAAATAACAGTTGCTGGCAGTTTGCCTGTAGAAGATCATTGCATACTTTAATCCTTCTCAAAATAAGAAGCTTTCGGATGCCTCTGCAGCAAACAACTTTTTAAAACATTGTGTCAAAAGGAGAAAGTGCTCATCATGAACTTTATTCAATAATTGTTCTTTTGTTGATAGAAAATGTCCATATTTTTGGCTAGATGTTTTCAGTCGTCTGCTGCATATTTGTTTTATGTGGGAAAGGGTTAATAAATGTACACAGTTCAATCATATAAATGTTTATTCTTTTCTTCCATTTCAGGTCAACACTAAAGAATCAGTTGTGATATTGTATTACAGATTATTATGAAACTTTGGACTATTTATAATTAGAAATCAATCCGACATCTCAACAAGATTTGTGATTTAGCATCATTTATGTACAAAACTACAATTATCAGAGACCTTTTACATTTAACTTTGCCTATTGTTTTGGGTAAACTCTATAGTGTGTTATCCATTTCTAGATGTCTAGGTGACTAGATTTAAGAGACTTTTGTTCTAATTTAAATATGTTCCAAAGTTGTTTGAGAGAATAAAATCAGAACAGCATTTTAATTTAATAAATCACGGTTTTTATGTTGTCGTGGCCTGCAATCGAATGGTGATGAATAGGGATCACCACTATCTTGTCCATTTTGCTTTGCCTTACAGACTTATTTGCAGACAAAACCGGTGTGTCTTTGAACACCCTTGTTCTTGACCCTTTACTTGTTGCCCACCATTTCTGATTGATGGGCATGACTAACCCACACAACTATGCTCAATTTCTGACCCCCATGATTTGCAAATGTTAGTCGGTAGCCCGATGCTAGCCATTCTTTCTCCTTGATGTGGCAATGACAGATAACACTGAAGAAAACAGTAGGATTATGCCTTGCTGTGACCATGTTTAATGCACTGGTTAGCTGGTCAAACACCAAAGCATTGCCAATTAGGTACATCTACTTTCTTACAGGAAACATTGCAATACCAGGCAAAAGAGAGAGGTACATATTAGTTTGTAGCCGAAACGTAAAAACATATCTTAGGATGACATAACATGGCACAGAGAACATGGGTGACATGAGGCTACAATGTAGCATACCGCAGCACTCGTGTCAACAAACAAACAAAACAAATGTTAGAATGTAGCAACCAGTGGGACATGTTATATTCATATTGTCACCTCATTTTACTTTGTATCACATTGTTAGGAAAAGTCAACATGTGATGTCAAAACAGCCCTGCTTCCTGGCATCCTTTTTTTTTTTAGCTCGCCTGTGCACGAAGTGCTCAAGGTCAGCTATTGTGATCATATTTTGTCTTGCGTCAACAATTGCCTTGTTAACACTCTACAGGCTACATTTTGCATCCGGAAATTTATCAGAACATTCATCTCCCTCAAATCTTGGACAAATTCGAAACTGGGCCATACAAGGTCAAAAATTAAGTCACTATCAAATTGAAGGAAACATTTATTAACACTCTGGAGGCCGCGTTATTAACTTGAGCATGTTCAAACTATCAGAGTGTTTGTCTTGATGATTTGTAAGTCAAGTTTGAATATAGGTCATGTAGGGTACAAAAGTAGGTTACTAGGTTAAATTGAAGGAAAATCTCGTTAACACTATAGAGGCCGCAATTAAAATTGAAGGGAAACTTTGTTAACACTCTGGAGGCGGCATTTTTAACTTCGGCATGTTGAATCAGAATGTCTTGTCTTGATGATGTGTAGGCCAAGTTCGAATTTGGATCATGTCTGTTCAAAAACTAGGTCACAAGGCCAAATTGAAGGAAAATTCTTGTTAACACTGTAGAAGCCGCTTTTTCTTTGCTTCAGCAGCTTAAATTTTGATCAGAATGTTTATCTTAATGATATCTAGGCCAAGTTTGAATATGGCATGTCAAAAACTAGGTCACTAGGGAAAATCTTGTTAACGCATTTTTGCTTCAGCATGTCGAAACTTTATCAGAATGTTTGTCTTGATGATATGTAGGTCAATTTCGAATGTGGGTCATGTCGGGTAAAAAAGTAGGTCACTAGGTCAAATTGATGGAAAATCTTGTAAACACTCTAGATGCCGCCCTTTTTGCTTTAGCAGTTTGAAATTTTTGTCAGTATGTGCGTCTTAATAAAATTTAGGCCAAGTTTGAATATTGGTCATATTGGGTTAAAAATTAGGTCACTAGGCAAAATTTAAGGAAAATAGTATTAAAACTCCGGAGGCCGCATTTTTACTTTGAGCAAGATGAAACTGTCAGAATGTTTGTCTTGATGATATCTAGTCCATGTTCGAATATGGATCATATTGGGTAAAAAAAATAGGTCACTAGGCCAAACGAAGGAAAATCTTGTTAACACTGGAGGTTTAATTTGAATCTTTGTCAGAATAATTGTCTTGATGTGTTTTGCATTATAAATTACATTACATAATTCAGGTGAGCGATCTAGGGCCATCACAGCCCTCTTGTTACCAATCAACTTGGCTGGAAGTAATCTCGGCGAGGGTCATCCAAGGAACATTTCTACAAAATTATTCAAAAATCTGCCAGACACTTTTGGAGGAGGAGATTTTTAAAGCTTTCACTAAAGCCATCAAAACAGTCCCGCAACCTAGTGGTCATGATTTTTGACGAATCAACATGGCTTGAAGGAATCTAAAAGAGGGTCACCCAAGAAACATTTCTACAAATTTATTAAACAAGAGGGCCAGTATCGCTCCACTGCCATTAGGCAAAGATTGAATTTCCAAACAGCCAGCCCAGCCCCGCCCCCTAGTGGCCATGTTTTTTGACAAATAAACATGGCTTGAAGGGATCGGATAGAGGGTCACCTTAGGAACATTTCTACAAAATTATTTGAAAATCGGCCAGACACTTTCGTAGAAGATTTTTAAGTTTTCACTTCAGCCATACAAGGCAAAATAGCCCCGCCCCCTGGCGGCCATGCTCTTCGACCAATCAACTTGGCTTGAGTAAATCTGATAGAGGGTCACCCAAGGAACATTTCTACAAACAAGAGGCTGGGCCTATGCTCTACTGGTATGGTTCTTTGGTCATTTTCAATCCAGAGCATGCATGTATGGTGAAGATCGGATAGTAAATGGAGGCTCTTTCGTGTTCACTAGCTGTATTATAGCAATTTTGACAATTTCAAGGGCCATAATCCAGTCTTGCATTGGTGGATCTGGCTGGTTTGTGAAAGGAACCGAGCTCTCATCAATATTCAACTATGTAAGTTTGGTGAAGATCGGATAGTAAATCGAGGCTCTATTGTGTTCACAAGCTGTATTATAGCAATTTTGACAATTTCAAGGGCCATAATCCAGTCATGCAAGGGCACATCTTGTTGGTTTTCAAAAGGAACCAAGCTCTCGTCAATATTTAACTACTATCTAAGTTTGGTGAAGATCGGATAGTAAATTGAGGCTCTTGTGTTCACAAACTATTATAGCAATTTTGACTATTTCAAGGGCCATAATTGAGTCATGCAAGGGCACATCTGGCTGGTTTTCAAAAGGAACCGAGCTCTCATCAATATTTAACTACTATCTGAGTTTGGTGAAGATTAGTTAGTAAATTGAGCCTCTATTGTGTTCACAAGCTCAATTATAGCAATTTTGACAATTTCAAGGGCCATAAACCAGTCTTGCATGGGCGGATCTGGCTGAAAAGGAACCGAGCTCTCATGGATATCTAACTACTGTATAAGTTTGATTCAGATACAATCAAAACTGAAGACTTTATCGTGTTCACAATCTCTATTATAGCAATTTTGACAATTCCAAGGGCCATAATCCAGTCTTGCATGGGCAGATCTGGCTGGTTTGCGAAAGGAACCGAGCTCTTATGGATATCTAACTACTGTATAAGTTTGATTGAGATACAATCAAAACTGAAGACTATTGCGTTCACAAGCAATTGTTTACGGACGGACACCACACCACGGCATAAGCTCTTTTGGCCAGTAGAGCTAAAAAGAGGTCACTAGATCAAATTGAAGGAATTTCTTGTGAACACTTTGGATGCCACATTTTTTTGCTTCAGCAGCTTGAAATTTTGTCAGAATGTTTGTCGGAATTATATCTAGGTCAAGTTCGAATATGGGTCATATTGGATCAGAAACTAGGTCAATAAAGGAAAATATTGTTCAAATCCGGAGGCCGCATTTTTACTTTGAGCAATTTGAAACTTTGTCAGAATATTGTCTTGATGATATCTAGTCCATGTTGGAATATGGGTCATATCAGGTAAAACAAGATGTGTTTGTGAAACACTGATGCCCCCCAATGGCAACATCTAGGTCAAAGGTCAAGGTCGCAAGGTATACACATGTGAAATATGGTAGCCTTACCTGTTATTGTTCAAAAGTAGTGGGGAAGGTTAAAAAAAAAATTGAGAATGGCAACATCTAGGTCAAAGGTCGCAAGGTCAAAAATGTTGGTACTGACAGAAAGGTCATGTCACAAGGAATACACATGTGAAATATGGTAGCCGTATCTGTTATGGTTCAAAAGTAATGGCCAAGGTTAAAGTTTTTTTCGAGAATGGCAACATCTAGGTCAAAGGTCAAGGTCGCAAGGTCAAAATTGTTGGTACTGACAGAAAGGTCATGTCACAAGGAATACACATGTGAAATATGGTAGCCGTACCTGTTATGGTTCAAAAGAAGTGGTCAAGGTTAAAGTTTTTTTCGAGAATGGCAACATCTAGGTCAAAGGTCAAGGTCGCAAGGTCAAAAATGTTGGTACTGACAGAAAGGTCATGTCACAAGGAATACACATGTGAAATATGGTAGCCGTACCTGTTATGGTTCAAAAGTAATGGCAAAGGTTAAAGTTTTTTTCAAGAATGGCAACATCTAGGTCAAAGGTCAAGGTCGCAAGGTCAAAGATTTTGGTACTGACAGAAAGGTAATGTCACAAGGAATACACATGTGAAATATGGTAGCCGTACCTGTTATGGTTCAAAAGTAGTGGTCAAGGTTAAAGTTTTTTTCGTGCAGACAGGCCAAAAACTACATCTAGGTCAAAGGTCAAAAATGTTGGTACTGACAGAAAGGTCATGTCACAAGGAATACACATGTGAAATATGGTAGCCGTATCTGTTATGGTTCAAAAGTAATGGCCAAGGTTAAAGTTTTTTTCGAGAATGGCAACATCTAGATCAAAGGTCAAAAATGTTGGTACTGACAGAAAGGTCATGTCACAAGGAATACACATGTGAAATATGGTAGCCGTACCTGTTATGGTTCAAAAGTAATGGCCAAGGTTAAAGTTTTTTTTTGAGAATGGCAACATCTAGGTCAAAGGTCAAGGTCGCAAGGTCAAACATTTTGGTACTGACAGAAAGGTAATGTCACAAGGAATACACCTGTTATGGTTCAAAAGTAGTGGTCAAGGTTAAAGTTTTTTTCGTGCAGACAGGCCAAAAACTACATCTAGGTCAAAGGTCAAGGTCGCAAGGTCAAACATTTTGGTACTGACAGAAAGGTCATGTCACAAGGAATGCACATGTGAAATATGGTAGCCGTACCTGTTATGGTTCAAAAGTAGTGGTCAAGGTTAAAGTTTTTTTCGTGCAGACAGGCCAAAAACTACATCTAGGTCAAAGGTCAAGGTCGCAAGGTCAAACATTTTGGTACTGACAGAAAGGTCATGTCACAAGGAATGCACATGTGAAATATGGTAGCCGTACCTGTTATGGTTCAAAAGTAGTGGTCAAGGTTAAAGTTTTTTTTGTGCAGACAGACAGACAGACAGGCCAAAAACTATATGCCCCCCGAATCGGAGATTCCGGGGGGGCATAAAAATATAGATCACTAGGCCAAATGAAGGAAAATATTGTTAACACTGTGGAGGTTGCATTCAGAATAATTGTCTTGATGTGTTTTGCATTGCAGTACATTGTATAATTATGGTGAGCGATCCAGGGCCATCATGGCCCTCTTGTTTAAAGTTATGACAGTATTTAAGGCAAAAACGGCCCCGCCCCGTGGTGGCCATGTTTTTTGACCAATCAAATTGGCTTGAAGGAATCTGATAAAAGGCCAAGGTATATTTCTACAAAATTATTTATAAATCGACCAGACACATTCGGAGGAGAAGATTTTTATAAAAGCCCTGTCCCCTTGTGGCCATGGTTTTTTACCAATCAACATGGCTTGTAGGAATCTGAAAGAGGGTCACCCATGGAACATTTCTACATATTTGAAAATCGGCCTTACACTTTCGGAGGTGAAGATTTTACGAGGCAAAGAAGCCCCGTCCCCTGGCATCCATGGTTTTGAACAATCAAAGGAATCTGATGGAGGGTCACCCAAGAACTATGCCTACAAAATTGTTAGAAAATTGGCCAACCAGTTTGGGAGAAGAAGAATTTTAAAGTTTTTTTGTTTCGTTGTTGCCATGGAAACCAGAATTCGTTACGGATCCCAAAAATTTGAAGGAATTCTGGTGAGGTCATTGAGAGGATGCTTTCTTTGAAGTTTCATCCCAAATGACCCACTGGTTACTGGAGAAGATGTTGACGCATGACGAAGGCCGGACAAAAGGCGATCACAATAACTCACCTTGAGCACGAAGGTGAGCTAAAAACCAACTAAGTCATGTTAATTTAACAAAAGACAGACAAAATATAATGGTGTGGGTTATTTCGTTATTTGGTTTTGTGGCAGTGGCGCTATTCTTGTCCTCTTGTTTATTTTAGCCATTTCTCCTTTTTCTTCAACTTTAAAAAACATCTGTATAATGGAAAAAGTTAGTGCCAAAAAGATAAGCAAATACTTCTATTTTTCTTTTGAATGAAGTAGCCAGCGATTATATCTGCGACCTCCCATACTGTCGGCACTACCAAATGACAAGCATTAATTTAAGCGAAAGTCTTGATTGACAAACAATATACCGAAACTTGCCTGTTCCTTTGAAAAGTACAGAATGAAGTTTAACCTTTTATTTTAACCCTTTGCAAGTTTCCCACAAATCGACGCCTCTGCAGCAGATGATAGTTTTTCTTTCATTTTTAAAGATTTTCACTATATATTTGACGAAATGTTTTCAAGGTCAACTGCTGCAGATTGGTTGTATGTGGGAAAGGGTAAAGATAGGTATAGATAGCACAACCTGTGGCAGCCATGACTCTCAAATATGCTAGATTTTTCACTTTCACCAGTCCTGTAGTTGGCCCTAAAAGGGAATCCACTGGCAGCCATGTTTTTAATTAATCACAATGGTTTGAACATGCTAAGTAAGGGGTCACACAAGTCAAATTTCTGCATTATGGTTCTGATGTTTTGTAATGCAAGTATTTTCTTGAGAGAATTCAAAGTTTGCACTACATGTATAGCATTGTAAGGGAAGATAGCCTTGTGCACTGGAACCATATCGTTCAACCAATTGTGATGCCATGTAAAAACTTAGAAGAGGAACACCAAAGGATCATCTAAGTGTCAAACCAGTATTTTAAGAAAGTGTAAACAAATGCTGAAGGACAATGAGTGATAAGATTTAAAAAGATTCCTGAATTGCCTAGCACAGAAACAAATAATTCATTTGAATAAATGATTCAGAAAACAGTTGGAATATTTTATTTGGCTTCATCTACAATCATATCTCTAGTAACTTGAAATGCTGCAATCAGTGAACTCAGCTGTATCTTCTCATTGGTACCGGAGGCTAATCGATACCTGAAAATTATTGTTAGAAAATTTTGCAATTAACAAATTGAGTGAAATTGAAATGTTCAATTATGGAAACGAAATTATCAAAGGGAATTTATTGAGAACATGTCACTGTAAAGGACAAAGGAATGCTATAGACTTACTACTTTCAAATCATTGTCTATAAGAGGCCTGCTCAATTTTCTAAAAACAAGAGGACCATGATGGCCCTGAATCGCTCACCTGATATTTGTTCTTTTTCATTTTAGCCATATAAGCCCCGCCCCTTGGCGGCCATAGTTTTCGACCAATCAACAAGGCTTGAAGGAATCTGATAGAGGGTCAACTCTAGGAACATTTCAACAAAATTATTTGAACAAGAGGCCCAAGAGGGCCAGTATCGCTCCACGGCCATAAGGCAAAAATAAAATCTCCAAACAGCCCTGCCCCGTGGTGGCTATTTTTTTTACCAACCACCATGGCTTAAAGGAATCTTGTAGAGTGTCACCAAAGGAATGTTTCTGCAAAATTATTTGAAAATATGCCTGACACTTTCGGAGGAGAAGATTTTTTAAGTTTTCACTATGGTCATATAAGTCAAAATAGCCCCGCCCTCTGGCGGCCATGTTTTTCGACCAATCAACATGGCTTGAAGGAATCTGATAGAGGGTCACCCAATGAACATTTCTACAAAATTATTTGAAAATCGGCTGAACACTTTCGGAGAAGAAGATGTTTTAAGTTTTCACTATAGCTATATAACGCAAAAAAAGCCCCGCCCCCTGGCGGCCATGTTTTTCGCCCAATCAACATTTCTTGAAGGAATCTAATTAAGGTTCACACAAGGAACATTTCTACAAAATTATTTGAAAATCGGCCAGACACTTTTGGAGGAGAAGATTTTTTAAGTTTGCTCTTTAGCCATATAGGCAAAATAGCCCCGCCCTGTGACGGCCATGTTTTTTTACCAATCAACATGGCTTGAAGGAATCTGATAGAGGGTCACCCACGGAACATTTCTACATAATTATTTGAAAATCTGCTGAACACTTTTTGAGAAGAAGATTATTTAAGTTTTCACTATAGCTATATAAGGCAAAAAAGCCCCGCCCCCTGGCGGCCATGTTTTTCGCCCAATCAAAATTTCTTGAAGGAATCTAATAAAGGGTCACCCAAGGAACATTTCTACAAAATTATTTGAAAATTGGCCTGACACTTTCGGAGAAGAAGATTTTTTAAGTTCTCACTATTTTTTTCTTTCGGTTGCCATTGAAACCAGAATTTTGAATGGATCAAAAAAATTTGAAGGAATTTAGTAGAGGACATTGAGAGGATGCTTCCCATGAAGTTTCAACCAAATTGGCCAAGTGGTTAGGGAGAAGAAGTCGTTTAAAGGAAAAAGTTAACGCACGCACGCACGCACGACGGACAATTCGCCATGACATAAGCTCGACTGGCTTTCAGCCAGTGGAGCTAAAAATGGCCTGACATTATCGGAGGAAAAGATTTTTCACTATAGCCATATAAGGCAAAATATCCCCGGCCTGTGGTGGCTATGTTTTTCGACCCATCAACATGACTTAAAGTAATCTGATAGTGGGTCAACATAGGAACATTTCTACAAAATTATTTAAAAATCTGCCCGACACTTTTGGAGAAGAAAATATTTTAAGTTTCCACTATAGCCTGGCGGCCATATTTTTTGACAAATCAACATGACTTAAAGGAATCTGATAGAGGATCACCCAAGGAACATTTCTACAAAATTATTTGAAAATCGGCCAACCAGTTGAGGAGATGAATTATTTTTTTTGGTTGCCATGGAAACCAGAATTCTGCATGGATCCCAATAATTTGAAGGAATTTTTTACCAATCAACATGGCTTGTAGGAATCTGAAAGAGGGTCACCCAAGGAACATTTCTACATATTTGAAAATCAGCCTTACACTTTCGGAGGTGAAGATTTTTTGAGGCAAAGAAGCCCCGTTTTTGGCCAACCAGTTTGGGAGAAGAAGAATTTTAAAGTTTTTTTGTTTCGTTGTCGACATGGAAACCAGAATTCTGCATGGATCCCAAAAATTTGAAGGAATTCTGGTGAGGACATTGAGAGGATGTTTTCTGTGAAGTTTCATCCCAATTAACCCACTGGTTACTGAGGAGAAGATGTTGACGCATGACGCACGCCGGACAAATGGCGATCACAATAACTCACCTTGAGCAAAGCTCAGGTGAGCTAAAAACAGACAAACAATGACACTGTGACAACAAACAAGATGGCATCAGAAAGCTAAAACTGCACTGTTTTAAAGTTAAACTATGAAATCAAATAGTACAAATACTGATATACACAATGAAGAAAGAGAGCTGTAATAAAGACGTATAATAATGCCGATGGAAAACTGGTAAAGTTTAAGCTTAAACAAATTTATTTAACATTCATTGCAAAACAACATTTAAGCTTAATATGTAAAATCTGCTCGCTCTCTGCTTCCTGGAGAACTAACAATTACTGGCATTGTTTATGTGGAAAATTCCAGAGGCAGAACCTTTTTATCATAGGAATTAACCGCGGACCATTTGCATGAGAGTCTGACGCTCTACCACTGCTGCATTCTGGTTAAATGATATAAACCTTTGTATGTTCAAGTAAGTGTTAAAGATAGAAATTGACATATATAAAATTTCTTGTTACTTACTCTATATCTGCCATTTTCTCCAAAAGATGAAGCCTGACATGCACTGGAAGGTCCACTAAAACAGATAATACATTTAGTTCACACTAAATTAATATGCAGAAACAATAGAGATTGCTTTTTTGAAAAATCGCTTGTCTCCCAATTTGTCCCTGGGCCCAAGCAAAAACAATTTTTCAGCTCATTGTCACAGTGACCTTTCAGCCCAAATTTAAAAGATATTAAACCTTTCCCTCATATAGACGCTTTCTGATGCCTCTGCAGCAGACGGCCTGTTGAAAACATAGTGACAAAAGAAGAAATTGCTCAAAACAAGCAATTTCTCCTTTTGCCACATGTTTTCCACTTTTAGTCATAGGTTATCCATTTAATCAGAGATTTTCTATTTTTTGACACAATATGTTCAAAGTCGTCTACTGCAGAATTGCTGTATGAGGGAAAGGTTTAAAGCATGACAGACAGACAACAAAGAAGTATTAATCCAGAAATGCCATTCTCAGTCAATAATTACACAATCTCTTTTGAAGTCATTCTCTGAACCATTAGAGTCTTCAACAAACTGCAACTCTTTACACTCTATTTTTTGAGATCGCACATGTAAAATTTACAAATATATATAAAATGCACACTTTCAAAGATATTGAGAAACATTATTACAAATATGTTTATTATAATATTATAATAATTATATACATGCAGATTGTAGCACACAAATTCAATATGACAGATTAAACTTCAGTATTTGACTAGGCCAAATATGAAAATACTTAAGTCAAACAAGATATAAATTTGTCCATGCATCTCATAGAACAATACAAAACAATGTATCCTTGCCAACATGTAAACATATATATACACAAAAACAAATGACATTATAAATTATTGTATTATATATAGGCTGTGCCTCCATGCAGAAGTGAGCACAAACTAAGAATATGTAAACCATTTCTGACATACAACAAATTAACACAGCTGACAACTTTGAAAATATCTAAGCAAATCTGGAGAAATTCGTCATAAAAGAAAGTATGATTATTGTACAGAGTTGAAAATATTGTGGCAAAAGGAACAAAAGCCCCAAGAGTGCCAGTATTGCTCCACTGCAATTAGGCAAAAATTAATCTCCAAACAGCCCCGCCCCCCTGGTGGCCATGTTTTTTTACCAATCACTGTGGCTTGAAGGAATTTAGGAGAAGATATTGAGATGATGCTTCCTATGAACTTTCATCCCAATTGACCAAGTGGTTAGGGAGGAGATGTCATTTGAAGCAAAAAGTTGATGCACAAACACACAACGTTAAAACGGAAACACTTACACAAGAAATTTGTGTATTTACAAATGTATCCAGAATAGGTGTGCAACCATGCAGAAGTATATGTACAATATGATAATGTAAAACCCTTTCCTACATTTAACTAATCTACAGCTTATAACTTTGAAAATATCAAGGCAAACCTGGAGAAAATATTCAATGTATGTACCTATAGTTAGTGTACAGAATATATTGTGGCAACAGGAGAAACTGCTCATAATTTTATGAGCAATTGCTACTATTGTCACAATTTTTGTCTTCTGCCTAAGATGCGTCAAAATACATCTATATGTTGGAAAGAGTCAACCATATCCGACGCATCTTTAAAACATTGATGGCAACAGGAGAATTTGCTCAAGATGAATTGATTCAGAAATATGACAAATCTCTAAAATTGAAAGAAAAGTTATTGAATAAAGTTGAAATTATTGAGGCAAAAGGAGCAATTTCTCATTTTGCCTCAGTAATTTCAACAATATTCAATAATGTTTCTTTCATTTTTAGAGATATTCCATATTTCTGATTCAATGTTTTCAGTCATCTGCTGCAGATTTGTTGTATGTAAGACAGGTGTAACTGATAGATGACATGGAGCTTGTTAGGACACATACCTTTATGTACATACTGATGGATCTCTGTTAAAATGTCTTGTAAAGCCAGTCCTTTGGCCGTCTTCAATTTCATTGTATCTAGTGTTGAATCAAGGAGCATGTTTGCTTTCTGTGATCACTAGAGTTAAATCTTATTTAACCCTTTCCCTCATATAAACGCTTTCTGATGCCTCTGCAGCAGACAGCTTTTTGAAAACATAGTGAAAAAAGAGCAATTTCTTCTTTTGTCACATTGTTTTCCACTTTTGGTCATAGGGTTATCCATTCAATCAGAGATTTTCTATTTTTTGACAAAATATGTTTAAAGTCATCTACTGCAGAATTGTCGTATGAAGGAAAGGGATAACACTTTCCCACATGCAGTCACGTCTATGGCAGACGACTTTTGAAAACATTGTAGCAAAGGAAGAAATAGCTCATACTACTAGTAAGCAATTTCTTCAGATGACACATCATTTTCAACCATATTTAATAATTGAGGAATGTTTTGTGACAAAGCAACCTTGAAGGCAATCATGACCTGTCTATATCCTTATTGGCTTCCATATATGTGGAGTCTGATCTGATTCTGCACTGTTCTCCAATAAGTCTTAGAAGCTTCTAACAACCAGTTTCCGCTTTCCACCAGTAATATAGATAATTCTCAATGGATAGACTGCTCTTCCTTGTTATCAAAGTTTGGTAATACCCGAGTGCCACTCAATTATACTTTCACTGTTATAGATTATATTATTATTGCCGAGATATTTTCAAAGTTGACTATGGAGATGTGTTGTATGTGGGAAAGGGCAAATCATAATCATTGACATAACCCTTTCCCAATTGTAGCACACCTGCAGCAGATGACTATTGGAAACAGTGTTTTCAACTATCTTCAGTAAATGCATGCATTTATCCCTTTCCCTCATATAGACACTTTCTGACGCCTCTGCAGAAGACAGCTTTTTGAAAACATAGTGACAAAAGAAGAAATTGCTCAAAACGAGCAATTTCTCCTTTTGCCACAATATTTTCCACTTTTAGTCACAGGTTATCCATTTAATTAATGAGATTTTCTATTTTTTGACAAAATATGTTCAAAGTCGTCTGCTGCAGAATTGTCTTACGAGGGAAAGGGTTAAGGGTTGACACTGTCGTTATTTAACAAAACATTTGCTTTACTACTTTTATAAAGAAAAGTTTAATCCTTTCCCACTCACACTGAATCTGCAGCAAACTATATTGAAAATATCTTGGCAATACTAAGGAAAATAAATACCTTTTAATAAAAACATGGTTTTTAATAAAGTTGAATGTTGTCTGCTGCAGGTTTGTTAAAATGTGTCTGCAATAAGGAAAGGTTAATACTAACTCACAGTTAATACTTTTTGACATATCTGGAGCCTAAGTCTTATAACTCGGACATGACGAAAGGATACTATTATAGGCAGTTGTAAAGTTTTCATTCAAGATCCAGTACATTATATTTTCGATGTCTTTTCTCAGTGGATGTCCCACACACATATACACATCATCTTCATCGATTTCATCATACGCCATAAATGAACTCTGAAAAATATGTTAATAAAGTTTTACACTACAACAACCGGTTTGTATTTCACATTGAAGATGAAGATCAGCCTTTTAACCCTTTCCCTAATATAGACGCTTTTGGTTGCCTCTGCAGCAGACAGCTTTTTGAAAACATAGTGACAAACACAGAAATTCCTCAAAATGAGCATTTTCTCCTCTTGCCATAATGTTTTCCACTTTTAGTCAAAGGTTATCAATTCAATTATAGAGATAATTTATTTTTTGACAAAATATGTTCAAAGTCGTCTGCTGCAGAACTGTCATATGAGGGAAAGGGTTAAACATTACTTTGATTTCACTAAATTTGTACATCTTGTTGAACCCATTAATCCTTTCCAACATACAACAAATTTGCAGCAGACAACCGAATTAATCTTGGGAAAAAATGGTTGTTTATGAAACAAAAACATATGTCGCCCCTATGGCAGTTTGTGAGTAATACTGTTACAGGATGATAAAATGGCAGAAACTGTCCAAGCTTGACTAGGAACCTGTGTATGAAGTATGAAGAAATTATCTCCAGGAATGAAAGGGCTAGAGCCATGATGTCATTTTGTACAAACGTATTAGTCACTGTGACCTTGACCTAGGTCGGTGAAATGCAAACTTGTACAAGAGGCAATGCTTGTGTACATATTTTTTAAGTTTAATAACAATCAAATAAAAAAAGAAGTCGCCAGAGCGATGATGTCATTAGGAAATGTACGTATGTATGGGGATAATAATTATAAACACCAGGTAAATGGTTATTACATATATAATATATACCTGCAGTATGTTCAGACTTTTTCTCATATCACCATTTGCTAAAGTAACAACAGCTTTCTTGCCCTCTTCTGTTATTTTTACTCTGGAAAATAAAACAGGTTTTTATTATCAGGTCTATGTACAACGGGAGGTACAGACTTGCAGACACAACAAAGATGATGGCAATAGCCCTAGGATATTATTTATCAATCCTGTCCTATTTGCAGATATATTTTGACACATCATCAGCAGATGGCTTTTGAAAACATAGGGGCCAAGAGGGCCAGTATCGCTCCACGGCCATTTGGCAAAAATTGAATCTCCAAACAGCCCCGCCCCCTGATTGCCATGTTTTTTGACCAATCAACATGGCTTGAAGAAATCTGATAGAGGGTCACCCTAGGAACATTTTTACAAAATTATTTGAAAATCAGACCGACACTTTCGGAGAAAAAGATTTTTTTCAGTTTTCACTTTAGCCATATAAGGCAAAATAGCCCCACCCCCTGGCGGCCATAGTTTTCGACCAATCAACATGGCTTGAAGGAATCTGATAGAAGGTCACCATAGGAGCATTTCTACAAAACTATTTGAAAATCGACCTCACACTTTAGGAGGAGAAGATTTTTTAAGTTTTAACTATAGCCATATAAGGCAAAATAACCCCGACTCTTGGCGGCCATGTTTTTCAACCAATCAACTTGGCTTGAAGGAATCTGATAAAGAGTCACCCAAGGAACATTTCTACAAAATTATTTGAATTTGAATTTGCATGGATCCAAAGGAATTCAGGAGAGGACATTGAGAGGATGCTTCCTATGAAGTGTCATCCTAATTGGCCAAGTGGTTAGGGAGAAGTCGTTTGAAGCAAAAAGTTAACGCACGCACAATTCGCCATGACATATTATTAAGCTCGACTGGCTAGTGGAGTTAAAAAGGAGAAACAAGAAATATGTGAGCTACTGCTCACTAGTGATACCCCCGCTCATGTTTTGAAAGACATATGTGATGGAGGGGTAAAGGGCCATAACTCCGTGAAAAATCATCCAACCGGAACGCAAACACGATATGCGCATCTACACTTGGTGGTGATCCTTCCTATGAAGTTTCATAAAATTCCAAAAAGCGGTTGCAGAGAAATAGCCCGGCAATGAATTTAGTCATACATAGCCTGATGGTGGAGTAAAGGGCCATAACTCCGTGAAAAATAATCCAACCGGAACGCAAACACGATATGCGCATCTACACTTGGTGGTGATCCTTCCTCTGAAGTTTCATAAAATTCCAAAAAACGGTTGCAGAGAAATAGCCCGGAAATGAATTTAGTCATACATAGCCTGATGGTGGGGTAAAGGGCCATAACTCCGTGAAAAATAATCCAACCGGAACGCAAACACGATATGCGCATCTACACTTGGTGGTGATCCTTCCTATGAAGTTTCATCAAATTCCAAAAAGCGGTTGCAGAGAAATAGCCCGGAAATGAATTTAGTCATACATAGGGGTAAAGGGCCATAACTCCGTGAAAAATAATCCAACCGGAACGCAAACACGATATGCGCATCTACACTTGGTGGTGATCCTTCCTATGAAGTTTCATAAAATTCCAAAAAGCGGTTGCAGAGAAATAGCCCGGCAATGAATTTAGTCATACATAGCCTGATGGTGGAGTAAAGGGCCATAACTCCGTGAAAAATAATCCAACCAGAACGCAAACACGATATGCGCATCTACACTTGGTGGTGATCCTTCCTCTGAAGTTTCATAAAATTCCAAAAAACGGTTGCAGAGAAATAGCCCGGAAATGAATTTAGTCATACATAGCCTGATGGTGGGGTAAAGGGCCATAACTCCGTGAAAAATAATCCAACCGGAACGCAAACACGATATGCGCATCTACACTTGGTGGTGATCCTTCCTATGAAGTTTCATCAAATTCCAAAAAGCGGTTGCAGAGAAATAGCCCGGAAATGAATTTAGTCATACATAGGGGTAAAGGGCCATAACTCCGTGAAAAATAATCCAACCGGAACGCAAACACGATATGCGCATCTACACTTGGTGGTGATCCTTCCTATGAAGTTTCATCAAATTCCAAAAAGCAGTTGCAGATAAATAGCCCGGAAATGAATTTAGTCATACATAGGGGTAAAGGGCCATAACTCCGTGAAAAATAATCCAACCGGAACGCAAACACGATATGCGCATCTACACTTGGTGGTGATCCTTCCTATGAAGTTTCATCAAATTCCAAAAAGCGGTTGCAGAGAAATAGCCCGGAAACGAAAGTGTTACGGACGGATGGACGGACATGGGTAAAACAGTATACCCCCCCTTTCCTTCGGAACCGGGGGTATAATTACAGAAATATATTTTTTGCTTAGATGTTTTAAAAGTCATCTTCTGCAGATTTATTGTATGTTGGAAAGGGTAAAAATAGAGCTCACAAAAGGCCTAATGGCTTGAATCTGATAGGATAGACATCCAAGGATCATTTCTACAAAATTATTGGAAAATTAAGCAACCAGTTTGGAAGGAGAAGACGTATAAAGTTTTTTCCTTTAGTTGCCATTGAATTGTGTATGGATCCAGAACATGTAGGGATTTAGTAGAGGACATTGAGAGGAATCTTCATCATAATTCGCCCAGTGGTTACAGAGATGTCATTTGAAGCAAAAAGTATGCACATACAACCGACAATTCACCATGACATAAGCTTATCTCGCTTCAGCCAGTAGAGCTTACAAGAGTGCTGCAGAGCAACGCCAATGCTTCTCTGTTCTTTCTAAGTAGAAAAAGGGTCATTCCTGAAAAATTATAAGCCGGAGTTATGTGACTTGGTAGACATGTGTATTGTTTCTATTGTACCCAGTTTCGTTTGAAAATGTTGAAAGTTTTTTGAGTTATGAGGTAAGGTTAAAGTTTTGTGACGAAGACAACGCCAAGAGTATCACAATAGGCCAACTTAAATTTCCGAAAAACAGAGAAGCTAAAAATGAAAGAATTTTGATTGAGAGTAGTAACATTGTGTGGAATTGAAGGACAACAAGAAGGGTGTTCATCTTTTCTAACAATATTTCAAATAGCCATCAGCTGAAGATGTATAAAAGAAAATTCTTACCCTTCTTCTGTAATTACATGTTCCAAGCGGGGCACCATCTGTTCAATGGAGAGGGGACCAAATCTAAACCGGGTACATCTTGACTGAAGGGCTGGTATGATCTTTGATAAATAATTACAAATGATGCAGAACCTCACATTGTCTGTAAACTTCTCGATTACTGAAACCATTAAAGGATTCATGAAAAGATTGATTGACTGGTTTGAATTCAACGCCATTTTTAACAGTTTTTCAGTTTACGGTAAGCACAGTGGCCACAGTTCATCATACAATTTGTTTCCAGGCTTTCACACACAAGTACTCCACAAAACATGATTTCAAAAAAGATGGCTACTTTCCAACATAGACTATTTTTAGGACATTGATGGAATGCTTTTCTCAATCATAAAAATGAATGAATGGCAGAATTGGAGTTAAACCTCACAATCCCTGGATTGATAGGTCTTATTGTTACCGACTTGACAAATCATTAACCCCTTCAAACCTGCAGATGACTTAAGAAAACATTGTGGCAAAAGAAGAACATTAATAATGACAATTTCTACTTTTTTCAACTCAACAAAATATTTTAAAAGTATTAAATATCCTTAAATTAATTGATATTTTCTATATTGTTGACAAGAAGTTTTCACAGAGTTGAAACATTGTGGGAAGAGTAGAAATTGCTTGAAAAGAGCCATTCCTCCTTTGCCAACACTGTTTTAAAAAGGTTTATATCCTTTTCAGTCTAGTCTACTCTTATAGAATCACAAAGGTTTCAAATTCCATACTATTTTCTCACAATGTTTTTAAGTGTTTTATTTAAACAGTTGTTTTTTATGTTTTAACTTGGATAAGTCTAAAAATTGTTATTAGGTTATTGGCTAAATGAAAGGTTTAAACTAATTCAGTGCCTACCTCTTCTTAAGGAGTTTTGTGCATCCCTGGTCATTGCGTCTGCTTCATCCAGTATAACCAACTTGAAACCCTTCCTAGTTACAAACATAAGTTATTACGAAATTCAATAACATTAACCCTTTCACAAATACAACAAGTCAGTAACATAGGATTTGATATAATTAATTGTTTGGTATTTTACGCCGCTCCCAACATTTTTGTCAGTTATATCACGGCATTTCCTGGGTAAGTAACCAGTACTACTGGTCCACTTATCCTGGCACTGGCCAGTCAGTGGTTATGCTAACCCCACAATCTTGAGTGCCAAGGAAGACAACCAAAACTACCAGTTTTAATTTCTTTTGTATGACCCAACCCGGCAACATACAACTTCAAAAATATGGAAAATCTCCATAAAAGAAAGTATTCAGCTGTCAATAATTTATTCTTTTGCCACAATTTGTTCAAAATGTGTCTGCAAGCTGGAAGGGGTTAAATGAGCTGCCTATGGGGAAAGGTTTAATTTTGCATTTTTGAACAGTAGCTTCTGCTCTGTATTATCAAAATGTTCAAAATTTAACCCTTTCCCTCATACAACAATTCTGCAGCAGACGACTTTGAACATATTTTGTCAAATAATGGAAAATCTCTATAATTGAATGATAACTTATGACTAAAAGTGGAAAACATTGTGACAAAAGGAGAAATTGCACGTTTTGTGCAATTTCTTCTTTTGTTACTATGTTTTCAAAAAGCCATCTGCTGCAGAGGCGTCAGAAAGCGTCTATATGAGGTAAAGGGTTAACAGAAGTTTCTAATAATGTTAGTTCTACGTGAACAGTGTACATCTTGATGAGACTTTGCCTATACACAGGCCGATCTGAATATATACAGTTCACAAAAGCCAACTTCTACCTTTTTGTTTGGACATGCTCAAACAGCTTTACCACCATCACTATTTGTTAACAGTTGTATAATGTTAGAACTACAACTACAAACAATTACCAATACTGGCTAACACAATCAATGTAATGAGTTTGAATCCTGGTTCAGGGATTCATTTTTGGCAACAATTGACAAAGGTCATTCTCCTTTGACTAATTGGCTAAAAAATCTATTTAGGATGGTAGTGAGCTACCTAAAAATAGTGTTGTGTGGTGGATTGATGCAATGAAGCAAGGAAACACAGTTCTAGATAAGGGTTTTTCATGTTCTAAAATCCTTATTTGACCCTCTAACCCTATGATGTGGGTACTCAGTCTCAGTGAGACGATTCTTTAGAGTACACACAACATAGGGTTTGCTTTAATATTTAGAGAGTAATTGTGGCAAAAAGAGCTGAATACCCCTCCTTATCTGGACCTCTGAAACATATGGATAGATGATCTGGTCTGACAACATAAAATGGCTGATATTCTATTGATTGATGACAGTGTGCAGATAGAAGTTAAAGTCCTAAAAACTTATCCTATTTAATTTGTTTTTAACTCATTTCAAAATAAAGGTGTCATTGCAGACCCACCGGAAGATTGTCCTTGTGCTGGCAAAATTGAGTACTTGGCCTCTTACTATCCCTATACCTCGGTCATCTGATGCGTTCAACTGAAAAACATAATAAAATACAAATCCTTTAGCTACAACTTTATAATAGGGATAGCACTACCAACCTTGAATTAACCCTTTCCCATGTGCAGACACATTTGTAGGCGTTTGATGCAGATTAATTTTGAAAACATTGTGGCAAAACAAGAAATTAATCATATTTGTCATAATGAGACACTTCTCCTTTTGCCACAATGTTTTCAACTCTAATTAAGGATCATGTCTTCCTTCATATCGATTTTCCATATATTTGTCAGGATGTTTTCAAAGTTGTATTCAGCATATTTGTTTATGTTGGAAAAGGGTTAACCCTTTCCCACATATAGACACTTTCTGACGCTTCTTGAAAACATAGTGACAAAAGAAGAAATTGCTCAAAACAAGCAATTTCTCCTTTTGCCACAATGCTTTCTATTTTTTTACAAAATATGTTCAAAGTCGTCTGCTGCAGAATTGTCGTATGAGGGAAAGGGTTAAGTTAAATGTTATTTCTATTGGAAAGTGTGTACAGGTATACACTTCATTGTTACCTTGACAATCAAAATTTGAAAATATTTGGGAAATATGTAGTATACAAAACTTATTAATTAAACAGATGATAATACTTTCCCAAGACTTTTTTAAAACTGAGTATTCTTTCACATCATAAATAAATATCATGTACCAAAAATCATATCAGTTAAAAATACGTGTACAATAAGATATGTAAGTCATGTTTAATTTGATTGGTCTTAAGTAAACGCACTTAAAATGTTCCCCAATTCCTATAATTTCAGAGGCCTAAAGCTACCTTACCTCCAACACCATAGAATGGAACTCAGGTGGTGAATACATCTGTTTTGCTACAGCAAGAATTGTGCTGGTCTTCCCTGTCCCTGGCGGGCCATAAAACAACAAGTGTGGTAATCTATTATGGTTAACAAATTTGTTTACTGAAATAAAAAGAATAAACCCTCTTCAGAATTATTTTGACCTATCTGCAGTAATAAATGGAGCAATTGCTCATGAAGAATTATTACCAAGTTCGGATGCAAGGTTACCGGTATCCAATATTCCCCTTGCATTCTGGGAAACCTTGAAACAAAATTGAATATATCAATTTGTTTTGTTTGTATTGTTTTTAACCCATTACTGCACACAGACGACATTTGACGCCTGCTGTTGCTGACGACTTTTGAAAACATTGCAACAAAAGGTGAAATTGCTCAAAACAAGCAATTTCACCTTTTATTTCAATATTTTCAACTCTTTATCGATAGTTCTTTCAGTTTTCGAGATTGTTAAAATTGTTCGTTTAATGATTGTAAAGCAGACGACCTTTGAAAAGCCATCTGAAGTAATGGGTTAAACCACTTTCAACAATTTTTCTGTTATATCACTGCATTTTCCTGGTTAAGTTATCAGTACTACTGGTCCTTTTATCCGGACATTAGCGAGTCAGTCGTAATGGTATCACCATGTCCACAACACTGACGGCCAATGAGGGAAAGCCATTACTGCCATTTTTGAAAACTTAAGTATGGCACGAAACTGTAACCTCCCGCATCCTAAGCAGACATTCTACCACCACACTGCCGAGACAGTCTTGAATATGTCAAAGGTCAACTCTATGAATGTGTCTATGGTTAGAAATATAACTTTACTTTTTACTTTTAATGGACAGACTCTTAACATAACAAAATGCGATCTAGTCTTTTGTTTTTCACACTATGTATTGTGAAAATTAATGGATAATTAACAACTGCATACATTAATCAGTTTACTGAACCTGACAAGAGGTAGAAAAGGTCATTTGTGAATTGTTGTACATAGCTAGACTTGGTTACAGTACACTCAAGAATATATCAAATCTACCTATTTTTGAGTCGAGTGGACTAAATGATGTATGCACTTGTTCAGGGTCAATTAGTTACAAAATAACAACAATATATAGACAACATCTGTGAATATCTCTTGTCTGAAAAGTACACTTCAAGAAAGCAAGCAAAAAAGTTAGAAGGAGATGTAAGACAGTGAAATTGACATGATGCAATTCCCTAAAATATAAATTATATTATATTATAATTCAATAATGGTTCCATTGAATGAGGATCACTTGTTTTATTTACCTATTGTGAGATTACAATAGGACATGGAGGTTTATTTTTTAAATTTCACTCGATTCTTTTGATGCGCCATTTACATAAAAATGTATACCAGGCCCATTTATAACAGTGCAGGCCTATCAGAATTCAAAGAATAGGACTAAATGCCCAAGGGGCCAAGTCTCAAATTTTTATTACGCCCACTGCATTTTTAAAAGTAACTGTAATTTTTGGTGCATTCATCCCCTTATATTTTCAAGTTTTGAATGTGTTGTATGATGAACTGGCACAAATCAAGCTATTTCATTAGTCATACCCAAGACACAACTAGATACATAGATTGGTTATCTTCCCTGATATCACATTTTATGGAAAACAAGAGAGCCAGTATTGCTCTACGGCCATTCGGCAAAAATTAAATCTTCAAACAGCCCTGCCCCGTGATGCCATGTTTTTTGACAAATCACCATGGCTTGAAGGAATCTCGTCGAGTATCACTCAAGGAAAATTTCTAGCAAAATTATTTGAAAATTGGCAAAATAGTTTGGGAGGAGAAGATTTTTAAAGTTTACCGTTTTAAAGCCATTTAAAGACTAACAGCCCCGCCCCCCCCTGGCAGCCATATTTTAAGACCAATCAACATGACTTGGTGGAATCTGATAGTCGCCAAAGGAACATTTCTACAAAATTATTTGAAAATCAGCCAGATACTTTAAAGCCATTTAAAGGCTAACAGCCCCGCCCCCCTGGCAGCCATATTTTAAGACCAATCAACATGACTTGGTGGAATCTGATAGTCGCCAAAGGAACATTTCTACAAAATTATTTGAAAATCAGCCAATACTTTCGTAGGTGATTTTTCAAGTTTTCACTTTAGCTATATAAGGCAAAACAGCCCTGCCCACTAGCAGCCATAATTTATAAACCAATCAACATGGCTTGAAGGAATTTGATAAAGGGTCACCCAAGGAACATTTCTACAAAATTATTTGAAAATCGGCTGACACTTTTGGAGGAGAAGATTTTTTAAGTTTTCACTATACCGATATAAGGCAAAATAGCCCTGCCCTCTGGCGGCCATGTTTTTTGACCAATCAACATGACTTGAAGGAATCTGATAAGAGAGTCAACCAAGGAACATTTCTACAAAATTATTTGAAAATCGGCCATACAGTTTTGGAGAATGAATGAATGAATGTATATTGTTTTATGGCGCATCGACAGCTAAGGTCATTTAGCGCGCATTTAAATGTTATTATTCATGTTCCCTGGGTGAACAAACCAGTACTAGGCTAGAAAATGTGCCTTGCCCAAGGGCACTCCACCATGACCGAATTGCCGCGACTGGTGATCGAACCCGGGACACCCGGTTTCGAAATCCCCGACGCTAACCACTCGACCACAGCGGATTCCTTACAGTTTTGGAGAAGAAGATTCTTTTAAGTTTTCATTATTTTTTTCTTTCGGTTGACATGGAAACCAGAATTTTGCATGGATCCGACAAATTTGATGGAATTCAGGAGAGGACATTGAGAGGATGCTTCCTGTGAAGTTTCATCCCAATTAGCCAAGTGGTTAGGGAGGAGAAGTCAGTTGAAGCAAAAGGTTGACGCACACACAGACAATTCACCATGACATAAGCTTGACTGGCTTTCAGCCAGTGTAGCTAAAAATCACTGAATCTTGGTCATGAGTTCAAAACTATTGACCCCTTTGTTTGAGTGATGCCAAGAGGCCTAATAAGTTCAAGATCTATCAACATAACCTACTTGTAGAAATAATATCTGTATGGGATATGAGGTCATCTAACTTTTTAGGTCTGTATTTCTCAACCCTGAAACAAAACATTGAACATGAGGCCACATTTAAAAATTGTTTGTTTGCTGCTTCCGACCCATGCCAATTAGGAGTGGGTAGGAAGGTAGGTAAATATTTTTTTTTTCTCAGACAGACTTTTATTTTATTATGATTAAAAGGAAAGAAAAGGGAAAAAAAATAAAATCGGACCGGCGGTAAACACGTGGATCAGGCGGAAGCGGCAACCAAACAATATTTTATTTTAGGCCTGAGGTCATGCAAGGTGAACAAAAGTCTGTGCTGTAAATGCACTCAAAGCAGCAGGCTAAATCAACCATTAATTGAACAGACAAGGGCATCTATAAAATTGGAATACAAGCAGGTCGCTAGTAGAAGATCACTTACCATTAAATTTAAAATAAAACATTAATTATTTAAGATGAAGGTTGTGTCAATACTGTTGATAGAGAGCCATGAATAATGATGACCCTGGATAGCTCACCTGAATTATGAAATGTGATTGGGATGCCTAACAATCAACATAGCTTGAAGAAATCAGTTAAAAGGTCACCCAAGGAATATTTCTACAGAATTATTTTGAGACTTTTGGAGAAGAAGATTTTTAAAGTTTTCCTTAAAGCTATAAAGCAAAACAGCCCTGCCTCCTGATGGACATGTTTTTCAACCAATCAACATGGCTATGGCTTGAAGGAATCTGATGGAGGGTCACCCAAGGAACATTTCTACAAAATTATTTGTAAATTGGGTCGACTTTTGGAGACGAAGATTTTCAAGGTTTTTCACTATAACCATATAATGCAAAACAGCCCTGCCCTCTCGTGGCCATGTTTTTTGACCAATTAACATGGCTTAAAGGAATCCGATAGAGGGTCACCCAAGGAACATTTCTACAAAATTATTTGAAAATCGGCCAACCAGTTTGTGAGAAGAAGAATGGAAACCAGAATTCTGCATGGATCCAAAACAAGAGGGCCAAGATGGCCCTAAATCGATCACCTGAATGATAGTTAATTAGAAGCAAATATTTAACTGCAAATATCTGTGAAAATTTGATCAGGAGTTCAAATGAAACTGCACGGACTGGACACTCAGTTAAAGGAATAGTTTATCAGTAAAAGCCATTTGTATCTTGAAATCTAACAAGAACTTTAATAAGAATGGAATTATGAAGAAGTTTTGTCATTTTGCACCTTTACTGATGCTGCTTTGCTGCCCTGTTTGTCAACGAAATCAATATTGCTTGAACAATTTTTGTAGAGAGTCACCCAAAGAACATTTCTGCCAAATTATCTTGGAATCTGACAAATGGATTATGGAGATGGAGGTTTTTAAAGTTTGGGTATTTTTCTCAATTTCTGATGCCGCAGCAACAAAAGTTCTACACAGAATGTAAGTCTTTGAACAATTTTGAAAGAGGACCATCAAAGGAACATTCCTGTGAAGTAACGTTGAAATTGGTCAAGTGGAATGGTAGGAGTTGTCATTTGTAGCTGAATGTTCAGTTTACCCCTTTTGTGATGATGCGAGGTTGCTATGATGTTGTAACCAATCAATACGGCTTGAACAAATTAAGTAGAGGATCACTGTAGTAAGATTCCTATTCAATTTTCTTAATATCAGACAATAACTTAAAACAAGAGGGCCATGAGGCCCTGGATCCCTCACCTGAGAATGGGCTTTTTAAGACTTAACTCTTTCAGTAACAATGGCAATATCATCAAAGACAAACTTTCTGACAAAATTTCAAGCTGCTCTAGTCAAAAATGCAATCTCTATGGTGTTAACAAGATTTTTTATACAATATGGCCTAGTGACCTAGTTTTTGACCTGACCAAACCCATATTTGATTTGGCCTAGATATCTTCAAGGCAAATATTCTGACAAAGATTCAAAATGACCCATAATTGAACTTGGCCAAGATATCATCAAGACAAACTTTCTAACAAAGTTTCAACATGCGACTTTTAGAGGGTTAACAAGATTTTCCTTAAATTAAGCCTAGTAAACCTAGTTTTTGACCAAACATGACCTATATTCGATCTAGGCATAGAAATCACCAAGAAAAACATTCTGACAAAGTTTCAACATGTTCAAGCCAAAAATGTGGCTTCCAGAGTGTTAACAAGATTTTTCATAAATTTGACCTAGTGACCTAGTTTGACCAGACATGACCCAGTTTCGAACTTGGCCTAGAAATCACTAAGACAAACATTCTGACAAAGTTTCAACATGCTCAAGCCAAAAATGTAGCTTCCAGAGTGTTAACAATATTTTCCTTAAATTTGACCTAGTGACCTAGTTTTTAACCGGACATGACCCAATTTCGAACTTGGCTTAGATATCACTAAGACAAACATTCTGACAAAGTTTCAATATGCTCAATGTGTGGCTTCCAGATTGTTAACAAGATTTTCCTTAAATTTGACCTAGTGACCTAGTTTTTGACCCCACATTACCCAGTTTCGAACTTGGCCTAGAGTTGATGGAGATATATGTTCTGATAAACTTTCATGAAGATTGGATGCAAAATGTTGCCTCTAGAGTGTCAACAAGCAAATATTGACGACAGACGACGAATAACAAACAAACGGCGATCACAATAACTCACCTTGAGCACTACGTGCTCTGGTGAGCGAAAAAAATACAATTTCCAATTATTTTTCAGAGAAGAGATTTTTAAAGTTGTGCCATTTTTCTCCCTTTCTGATACCACAGAAACCAAAGTTCTGTATAGAATTTATATCTTTGAACAATTTTGAAAGAGGACCACCAAAGGAAAATTCCACCAATTTTCAATGAAGTTTGGTTGAAATGGGTCCAGTGTTTAATGAGGAGGTGTTGTTTAATTAAAGCTAAACGTTAACAACAACTGACGACGAACAGAGTGTCAGTGATCAGAATAGATTAACTTGAGCCTTAAATTTCCATCATACATCAATTTTGTTATTTGAAAACATTCAGGCAAAAGTATGGAAAATCTCTGTATAAGAAAGGTATTGGGTAGACTTGAAAACATTATAGCAAATTGGATAAATGACTCATCATGAATAAACTTTTGCCACAAAGTTTTCAAAAATGATGTGATGTATAAGGGAAAGGGCTAATGTGAGTCAGGGCTTTTTTGCCCTATATAACTGGGGCCGAACTTCGTTGGATTCCCAATTGAAAAAACGTTTTTTTTATTAAGTGAAAGGAAGTTGAATAATCATTTCGGTAACACTATTAACAGATATATTTGTCTTGTTTAAGGTAATACAGGGTTTCCGCTGTAATTCGCCAAACACGCCAATGGCGGAAAAAAAAAAAAATGAAATTCCCTTTACTAAACTTCTCTCGATCTGGCCGTAAATCTGCATAACACACAGCTGAAAACACAGTACACAACGAATCGTGTCACACACCAAGGTGCTATAAACATTGGGGTAAACAGCATATCTTTTATCAACTACTCGTATCGGTTGTACTTTGATGTTTAATAATTGATCGAAATAACGACACACGCTGATGATTGTATACAGTTTGCGCCTCTGATTTTATTAATAATATGTGAATCAAAACTAATTAAGTAGGTAAAAAAATCATCTAGGTAGCGCCTTTATTTATTACAAAAAAGAAGAAATCGGCAATTGAAAATAAATTTCCTATTGCAATCGTGTACACAAAAACATCGTCTTTGTCAATCTTTGATCATATATCCGTGTGTGTTATCAAGATGTTAATTGAAATTATCAAGGCCCTAATCTGCTTAAAATGAAAAATTAGTATTGATAAGTTTGACGACGTTATTTATAAGTCGCTAAGCGTTAAATATCTTGGTGGGTGGGGTATAATTTCTCGCTGATTGGATATAGGAAAACATTTTACGCCCGGCTTTCAAAATAAAAATAAATGAAGATAACTTCAAACAACGCATTTTAACACTTTTTATATGCTTTTCGTCTGCGGAATTTTCTTACGCACAATCTCGCATACGGCCTAAAATACATGCTTGAAAGTGAATTTGTTTACGTAATTAACGCAACATTTTACAGAGTAATTACACTGAATATTCTTTTTTATGAATCTTCATATTGATGGTGGTGACCAGATTCTTTTTGAATTTATATTAGTCCATTGTAAATGGAAAAACATAACAAGTAGGAGGATCTGTGGTTAAAACCTTTTCATGTGTTTTCATTGACCATTAGGCTGATACAATATCAAATGGATTTGAAAGAATTTAGATTGGTAAAATCATTAAAGTTAGAAACAGATTGGACAAAAAAGAATGAGAACCATGATAAAATAATAATAATAAAAGAATGAAACATGTTTAAGGGTTTTGTTTATTTTTTTAATTAGTAAAATTATAATCATTTTATGACATTTCATGCATGTATTGGTGAACCATGATGAAATAATATATATTTTTTAGCTGTATTCATACACCATATCACAATATTTAGTCAATGACAGAACACACATTGAAAGTGCTAGGTATGCTTAAAATAGTGTATATCAATACAGCTGAACAAAAAAAAGGTCCCACTGAAGGGCGCTTACCCCCTCCCGAACCCTCCCCCTTGCGTAACAAAATTTTGGTTTAATGTGGCCAAAAAAAATATGGTCCAGTGGAAACCCTGTAATATGATTGTTTTATTGCATTATATAAAGCAAAAGTTATTGTAAAAAGGACTTTTTATATAGGCATATGTTATATATCTATTTCCCAAAATGAAAGGCTAAGGCCTCTTCCCAATTTCTAGAAAAAAGGCCCTGTGAGTATGAAGTAAATAATCTGAAAATATATTATTTTGCCGAAAGTAGAATTTAATGTTATTATAAGATATTTCTTTATGAAATAAAAACGGAAAACAGCATATATATAATCATCTGCCAACATACCATGGAAAAAAGAAGAAAATTGTATGTATTTTTCCCACAATTTTTCGAAATATCTATGTGGTCAAATGTCTGCATACAAAATATTGTCCTACACATGCTCACTTAAAATAACAGCTTTTTTTTTTGTTACAATCATCTGACAATCCTGAATACAGTCAAGTAACCCTTAGCAGATCATAACCAATTAGTGTTGGGCCATCGGTTCCATTTTTACAATTGATTATCGGTTACAAAATCACTTTGCCTCATTCGATTAGACATCGATTATATAATCGGTTCATACAGTATTGTATTTAACAAGCCTTAATGTTCGCAATGCTTCTTATTATTTATGTTTGATAAAAAATATACCGGCTTAATGTCTTGTCTTTACTAGGTTGTATCATTTTATTGCCAAAAAAACACTTTGTTTCGATCTCAAGTTGTTGTATTTACATGCTAGCCCACGAGAGTAACCTCCCTTGTGGAAGCGAATATTAATCAAACAGAAATGAAGCAAAAAAGGTGAACCGATTGATAATCGATTGTGGTAAATTGCAATTGATTATCGCTAACGTGATGCATATCCGATCAACTTTCGATTATAATCGATCATCGTCCCAACACTATAACCAATAGCGGATCACTTTAATTTTCAAGACACGCTAACTCATTTGTTAGACAAAATTGTTGTGTATAAATTGGCAGGTAAGTACTTTATGGTATTATTTAAATACCCAATAAAAATTCTGCTTGTCGGACTTCAAATTCATCCATATCATCTGAATGCCTGATGCAAGTGTTTACGTGACCCAGTTATTTCTACCTTGTTTTGAAGAGATCATGTGTTTTTCGCTCCAACAGCTAGCGATCTTAATTATGTTAGTTATTTATTTTTACATTTTATGAAAGACAAATACATACACCTTTTGAAATGTAACCAATCATTCTCATTTGTCTTTGCATGTTTACACTGAAGCGATAATAGAATAGCTAGGTAAGTTACCATTAGCGGATCGCAATTTTGTCTGAAGGGTTTTCTTAAAATTTTATTTTCGACAATTTAGCCATTCCCAACGATACTACTACTAGGATTAAATCGGAAATCTATCAATACAAATCTGCAGTTAGATAAAATATAACTTGTACAATAACAGCAGAAGCTTTGACAGCTAAAATGTTGCTCGAGATGACCCCCCTGATATCAGTCATTTGATCCCCTATTGCTACAATTGATCCGTTAATGCATAAATAACTCAAACTGGTAAACAACGGTCTGTTCAGCTGTTTCTGCACTAAAACTAAAAAAGTGTTTGTCAATTTCAATGAAAATGATTTTACTTGTGGATCGTCACTATAAACAAAAAAAAACATTGACCGTTTCTTTTATGCACTACGTTGTTTCGTTACTGATCCGTAAGGGTAACTTGACTGTACTCATTACTGTATCATTTTGACAGTTGAAATGAAATTCGAGAACAAACATGTTGGGTACTAAATGAATCTTTAAACACAAGTCATGGGAGAAAAGCTTACAAATATAAGGGTCGAGACAAGGAAAACTCACTGTTTTGAAAATGTTAGCAATTCCCCCTTAACCCTCAATGTTCATAATGAATGATATTTCAAAAATAGTTACCAAGGTAAATTTGGTTGTGATCTTTCCTTTTCAGGGGCCATTGTAGACACAGACTTTCTTTTTGCTGAATGTCACTTTTAGATTAATGCGGGAAGATGGTGAATACCTGATACCCCGTTTATGTTTCAATCAGGATGAAAGGCCGGATACCAACTTCGTGTTTTTTGTTGGTTTTTTAGTCCAGCGAAAATGATATATAAATACAGAAAAGTAAACCAAGCCGGCGTATGTTCTATGAAACGTTACGTTCATAAGGGAGTCGGTATATGGTGTAAGATTTCCTCATTTCCAAATACAACGACATTATGGTATAATTTCCAAATTTTGTTTTTTACATGCATGTCAATTTTAATTTACAATTTGCATTTTCGTCGAAAGCCTTCTTGATTTGTTTTATGTTATAAAGTCGATGAAATGGCCCTTTCCCTTTAGATATCGACAATTAAGGTACCCAAGTTGAATTTTGTGAATCCCCTTTGTCCATCGTCCACCATCGTCAACTTTGAGGTCCTTTAGACAATATCTCCCTCTAAAGCGAGCACAAGCCCATTTCAATCAAACACTTTACTCGTTTATTCATTCGGTAGTCCTCTTTCATCTTTGTTTAATGGACAAATATCGGTGCTGCGATATCAGAAAAGGAGTTAAATTACAACACTTTCATATTCTTCTCCTCTGCAAGTGATCGTCTGATTGCAAGATAAGTTGACACTTATGTGACTTTTAACAAAATTTACCCAAGTCATACTGATTGGTATAAACAAAAGAAAACTGCAAGAGAGCGTGATTAAACTTGTATATAATGTTCTACTATGAATCTGCTGGTCTGCTTTCAAAATGAGTTGTCCCTTAAGAGATCTTCTACTATATGTGTACTCACAATTTAACATGGCTGCAAGGGAGTGGACCTTGTTTCCATGGTTTTCCATGGATTCCAATGGCCAGGGCTACTTTCTCTGATATGCTGATAGCGCGAACATTAACTAAAGTATTTGATTACTTTATGGTTACCTTTTTAAAGGCAATTTTCATTGGGAGAACACATACCATGATTTTTTTTTTTTACATATAAACTTGTCAAAACAGGGTAGCGAGTTGATGGTATTAGTATTATATAAAGTACCCGGCAATAATATTCTCAACCAAAGTACTCAGTTGAGCGATACATTATAGAATACAGAAGTTATATTTTGTTAAAAGAGGCCTCGGGCTCATAACACAACATAATATGATATATAAATTATGTTTTGTAGTGTCCGTAATATGTTTAAACGGTCAGGAACGTATTTGAAATAGATGCATTTTCAAGAGAGAATGTGAACCTTCACACACACACACACACACACACACACACACCAAGAACATTAATTGATCATTAGCTTTGGAAATCGAAGCACGTATCAATAGATGCTAGAGGGAAAACCCCGAGAGAATTTTTATTTCTCATAAAATGGTCTTTATACAGAAACATGTTAAATATTTGGTAACGTCCGGTTTTAACGCAGTAGAATTGAAATTGTATCATAGCTTGATGACACAATTATTTTCCTCTATTTTGAACGTGATGTTTTGATGAAGGTGGCTTGATTACCAAATATGGAACTCTTGTTTTTCAGTACTATTAGCTAACTCTTTACCAATAGACATGTCTTGTTGCATAAGATTGAGTAATTCGAGCGTTTAGGTAAATGTTTGATCGATATCTGTTTCGAAGTTGATCCTATATTTATTCATTTGTAAATATATAACTAAAGTTAAACGTAAACCAGACCCCTCACCGTCCATCTACATATTCGAAAAGTCATAGCCGCAGAAACTTGGATAGGTTTATGATACATGTGAGCCTTTCCAAGAGAAACCCAAATCTGCGTAATGTATCGACCCATATCAGCCTAATCCGGGCCGACACATTCCGTCTCAGGGGTATAGAGTAATGATTCCTGAAACAGAAACTCTACAGGAGTCGAAAAGTGTCTGTTCGGGTAGCCTGCGCGGCATGCTTAAGCTGGGTCGGTGCTTTACGCAGAGTCCGCAATGTTGGTCTTCTTGCGGGACGGCTCATGTATATTTAACATCTAGCACAATACTGAAGATCCACTGGACCGTCACCATGGTGTAGTGGTTATAAATTCCGCGGTTTTGGAGCGGTAGACCAGAGTTCGGTCCTAGCTCTGGTCATGTTTAAGATTTTAAAATGGTAGAAATTGCTTCCATTCTTGGCGCTCAGGATTCTGGAGATAACCTTACGACTGATGTATCAGTGTCAGGAAAAAATAACACTGGTAGAACTGGTAAAATAACCAGGAAACACCGTTGGGTAATTGAAATACTGTTGAAAACGGCGTAAAATACCAATTAAACAAAATAAGGAGTTCCTCTGGACACACCGATGTACTCACCGATGTCGAGGGTTTGGCGTGAAATGGTTGTAACTAAAATTTATATTTTTTTTACCAAGGTTAATCACCTCGCCATAAAGTCTTTATAAGCGTTTAATCATTATTTTTGGTAAACAATGAAAATTTAGGTGCCATTGGTCGTTCTGAGCAATGGCACCTAAATTTGCATTGTTTACAAAGGGGTCAAAATTGCCCCTAAACCAGGTATCTCAAAAAAGGTTTTTAGTTAGAACCGTTTCACTCCAAGCTCTCGATGTGCTTGTATGCCATGTCAACACGTATATAAACCAATTTAAACCGTCTAGTCACCTTAAGTTGTTAAAACACTGTATGAATCATGCACCAGGAAAACCAACCATAGCGAATTTATGACAACTTAAGATTTAGATATGACTGTGCATACATATAGTCTGATCCACTATACACAATGCTCGTCAAAAGTTTATAGTAACTTTCTGTGATTTATTGGGCGTACCGTACCGTACGTGCAGTTTGATCAGGACCTATTTTGGTCTTAAATGTCATTAGTTTGAGTTTCCTGCCCAGAGCTCTCTTTTGTTTCAATGCAAAGTTAACCTTTAGGAAAGACTTCCGCCCATTTTCTTGCAGTGTTGCCGGTTCTAATTGGTTTAGGGGCAATTTTAACCTCTTGTAAACAATGCACATTTAGGTGCCATTGCTCAGAACGAGCAATGACACCTAAATTTCCATTGCTAACAAAAAAACACGCTTATACAGACTGTATGGTATGGTGATTAACATTGGTAAAAAAAATACCAATTTTAGTTTCAACTGTTCCAGCCAAGCCCTCGTGTTGGTTCCTGGTATTGGAAGAAGTCGAAACAAAGCAATATGAGCTGTTTATCTTCATTTGTCTCTAATTAAAACGCGCAATCACACTTTTGATCAGCTATTGTGAAACATAATGTGATATCACAATGTGATGCATCAATTCAACTACTCACGGAGAAGATGAAAGATGAAAGATCTTTTGAAATTGCCATTTCCCGCCAAAGATGACGGATTTTGACGCATCTGCAGCTGACGAATTTTTAAACATTGATACAAAAGTAGAAATTGAGCAAGTTCTCCATTAGCCACAATGATTTCATATCTATTCAATAATTAAACTATCATATATAGAGATATTCCATATTTAACCAATGTGTTTTTAAAGTCGCCTTTTGCGAATTGTCAAATACAAAACTTTGCAGCAAATCTTGTGAAACTTGGTATGTACAAACAATGAGGAATTCTTAAACTAGTGTAATGATATTTAGATATATCCTGTACGCCACTTCGACCGTCTTTCAGTTATATCAGAGACAGTCTCTGGTTGTATCACAGCGTTTGTTGAGTAAATTACCAGTACTGCCACTAGTATATATCCTGACACAATGCATCCGTCTAAATGCTGTCCCTGCAACCTTCAGCGCCAACGATGGAAGCCATTGCTACCATTTTAAGCTCGTCTTATTTCGAAGAAAAAAGTTAGGCTATTATGATACCATTGGCGTCGTTTGCGTAGTCGTCGACGTATTCACAAAACTTAAACCTTACATCATAACTTAAATACCTAATAATCTAATGTGGTTACAGTGGTGCAGAGGTAGAGCGTCGACCTCTCACACCAAAGGTCCCTGGTTCGAGTCCCGTGGTGAGCGGGTCCTGACTTTGGGATTTTTCCACACAATCGGCGCGAGTACTGGTTAAGTATCCAGGAAGCAGACATCGAGCGTGATCAATATAAGCTTAAAGCTTGTTTCGCAATCGATTTAAAATAAATAAGTTTAAACTAAACTATTTACACAAAAACTTAAATACCCGATTTATATGGACAGTAATTAAGCTGGGTCTAACCGGCGTACAAGCAAACTGATAAAGACGGACGAAGAGACACTGACCAAAATTAATCTTAGGAGAAGGTAAAGGTTAGATCTACAAAATAAGAAGATTTAAAAGTCGTCTGCATTAAAAAAAAAAAATTGTGGAAAATTACAATAGAACAATTGGAATCCAACTGGACATGAAAGTTTTTTACAGAGTTGAGAGCAATTTTTTCAACTTAAGCTAAATATCGAAATCTAACTCCCGCTACATGTTTATAAAAGTTTACGTAATGAACATACGCCTTCTAACTGATATGGGGATTTTAAATCAAAATTAGCAAAATGCCAATAAATGTCAAACCTATACACGAATGGTCCTCTTTGTACTTCGATTAAGGCGTACATTCCTTTTCGTTAATTATTTCTTTCTCGCACTTGCAATTCCCGATACCTCGAAATATCGCGATGTTTGGTTATTCTAAAATGGCGACCAAATATTGAAATGAAACCGTTTTGGTGGAAAAACATTCCCTTGTTCATGCATAGGGGAATCAAACAGATTTGATTAACCAATATTTATTCGAAACGGTGATGACAGATTTGTCGTCGAAAAGATGAACAATTAATGATGTCCGATTCAGAGACAGATGTAGAAAAGGGTGTCACCGAACTCCAAACTCTACAGTCTATGATTGACTATATTGAGCAACATCTGAAAGGTCTGAGAACACAGTGTGCTCCAAATGATGAATTCACACAGAAAGAGATACGTGGTATTGAGGTAAGTTGGTGACTTAATCCCTGCTGAGTTATTTACATACAGATACCTAAGCTCAAATAGAGAAATGGAATAATTTCTGGTGTTCAAATGTGCTATTTTTCTCCGGACTATTTTTGTGTAGACAATAAACACTCATTGATTTAATAGCAAGAAGCCTTTACATACAGATAATTTGGAAAATTAAGTGAAAGTCACATTAACAGCTGCACCTCCTATGTAAATCTTACTTTGACATCTGTTTTAAAAACCAAAGTTTCAAAGAGAATTTGCAGTGACCTGTCATAACATATTAAAGTCATGGGAATCAAGGACTTTTAATCCCTAATTGAATTATTTTTTCTGTATGTAATATTTTTAATTATTAAAGGAGAAAATAATGTCACAAAGATCATATGAGTATAGGTGCTACCTATTTCGGGTAAACCTTTTGTGATCGGAAAATAATTCCCCGTGAACTGTCTGACTGCAGTTAGCCCCTTGCTTGCAGCACGATCAGTTATTTACGAGTCCTAGCGACCAAACCAAAGAAAAGAAAAATTATCATCAGGTTCAGCATATATTTAACTTTAAAATATGGCCAAGATCTTAAATCCATGAAATTATGATGACAGGTACAACAAATAACAAAACTTGAACCTTCATAAAGTACTTCAAATGAATCGATTCGGATTTCCATAATTTACGAAACTACATTTGTGACAAGTGACGAGTCAATCTATCCTTTTCGATCATTTCTGTCGTTTTCCTTTTGGTTATTTATTCATCATTTGCGTTATGCTAATAGAATGATATCATATTTAATTATTTCCTCTAGAAGTTTTTTGTTTCGATATTTCCTTTTCATCCAATCAAAACAAACAAGTATCGTGACTGCATCAAAAAATCCACTCTGGACACAATTTTTGGATAGACGGTATAGCAAACGGTAAAGCAAAGTTCATACATATTACCTATTGCTGGGAATAAAATTGATTTGTTTACCCGTATTTACTTTTATGATTGGTAAATAATTCCCCGTGAACTGCAGTCAGCCCCTTCCTTGCAGCACGATTAGTTATTTATGACTACTAGTCCTACCGACCTAAGCAAAGAAAAATCATCATCAGGTTAAGCATATATTTAACTTTATAAAATATGGTCAAGATTTTAAATCCATGAAATTATGATGACAGACACAGCAAATAATGAACTTGCCATTCATAAAGTACTTCAAATGAAAGGATTCCATAATTTACGGAACTACATTTGATTTTTTTTTTTCTTCGATATTTTCTTTTCATCCAATCAAAACGAACGAGAATCGTGACTGCGTCAAAAATATAACAAAACGGTATAGCAAAGTTCTTACACATTACCTATTGAAGGGGAACATTTTTCGGCTTCTTCGTCGATTTGTTTACCCATAATATGAGTGAGTATAGGTGTTTTTTCTATTTTGTGTAAACAAACAAATCTTAATGGTGATGCCTCATAGAGATAGTTTTTTTATTAGTATTTATGAGTCCTACCGTCCTATATGAATCAAATATAAGGCCAACTAAAAATCATCATCTGTTTAAGCATATTAAAGATATTAAATCAATAGAATTCTGTAATTAAATTGGTAAGATTCAAATGTGAATAAATTACATGCATTTCAAAACTAAAGTTGAATTTCAATGACAGGTCATAAATACCGGTAAAGTCTGGTCAAAGACAATCTTTTACAGTACAAATGGGAAACAGATAGACTTGAGTCAGATAGAAATTATCTAGTTTCATTACAAACAAACGGTAGTAATCAAGTTAATGATAGTTAGAAAATTATAACCATAATATTTGATAGTTGTGCATCAGACCCTGACGACATGTTATAGCATTCCCATATCGGTATTCAGAAAGAGGCTGACAAGCTAATTTTTTTATTTGCTAATTTGGATGTGAAATTAATCTTGTGTAACTTAACACTAACTTATTAAATGGTTGAACTGTGGGTCTTATTTAATATAAATCAATACGCCAATCTTCAATTAGAGGATTACCCACTAACAAAAAGAAATGGTACCTTTTGTATTTGCATTGAAGTGTCCTAAACTGCGAGCCAGACAGATACCCAGATAAGGAAAAGGGCACATCAATTTGCTGAGGATTTATAACTTGGCGTAAAACCAAAGGGGAACCAGCTTATCACAGTGTGAAACATTGTTTTTCCCTTAACCACAAACCCTGAGAACATGTGAAAAGTTGTCGCCATTGATGATTCATTTTCGCAAATTGAAAAAAACTTTCGTCACTTTCTTTATTTTCGCATTTTGCGAAAATGTCGAACGGGCCCTGTAATAATATTTGGTATACCAAATAACATTTAATTGACTTACACCTCATTATAGCGACTGAAATCCAGATGGCACGAAAAAATCAAAAAAAAAATCGAATTCGCCCTAAATGTTATTCTTTATGTTATCCAAGTAAAACCAGGGTAGAAAATGTATCGTTTGGCCGGATTGCTCTAGCAATTCCGGTCTATAGATTGGCGATGTCTGTCTGTCCGTCAACATTTTGGTTAAAGTTTCAGGTTGAGGCAAAATCTCAGCACTGGAAAGGGTTACAAACTTGAAACTTTGCCTGAAGGTAACCAGTAACAAGTTCTATTGATTTCTATGGTTACTTTGACCGGTCTATAGATTGGCGATGTCCGTCTGTCTGTCTGTCCATCAACATATTGGTTAAAGTTTCAGATTAAGGCAAAATCTCAGCACTGGAAAGGGTGTAAAACTTGAAACTTTGCCTGAAGGTAACCAGAAACAAATTCTATTGATTTCTATGGTTACTTTGACCTTGGTTTGTTAATTTTCAAGGTTAAATTGCCGACAATCCGGCCTTACCGTCTTCAGCAGTTTCTTGTTTATCAATAAAGTGAACTTGAGTCGTTTTCACTTGTCCCGATGAAGGGGTTTCCTATTTAAAAATACTTACTCCGTTACTGACAGGGTAGAATTTGCGATGGAAAAAGAATCGAAAACAAGAAAATCTCATCGATTATAGGGGTATGTAATATGTCAGTTATCATATTCTAATGCCCCAAATACAAAAATAACACTTATTTTCTTATTTTTTTTCGACAGTTGGGTATCTGGAGTTCAGTCGCTTTAAGTGCTTGAGCCATAATATGGTGTCTTGATATTTGTGTTACATCACAGAATCATGATTTATTCTCCTGTATTTGAAGAACTATGTGTTATATAGTTTAACAACATATCATAAACTGTTAGAAACAACTAAATCTATTAAAATGATATGACATTGACATTTGAAAGAACTGTTAATTTCATTTAATTTATACTTTTCTTGAGCATTTTCAAAGTGTCCTTCCCTAAAAATTCATGGAAGGGCTTTTTGAAAACCGTAACAAACTTTTTTTAGCTTCACTGACTGAAAGCCATTCAAGCTTATGAAATGGCGAACTGTCCGTTGTGCGTGTGTGGTCCGTAAATGTTTTGCTTCGAACGACTTCTCCTCCCTAACCACTTGGCCAATTGGGATGAAACTTCCTAGGAAGCATCCTCTCAATGTCCTCTCCTATTTTTTTCCTATGTTTCTGGCTGATTTTCAAATTATTTTGTAGAAATGTTCCTTGGGTGACACTCTTTCAGATTCCTTCAAGCCATTTTGATTGGTCGAAAAAAAACGGCCGGCTGCCAGAGGACGGGGCTATTTTGCATTATATGGCTAAAGTGAAAACTTAAAAAAATCTATTCCTCCAAAAGTGTCAGGCCGATTTTCAAATAATGTTCCTTGGGTGACCCTCTATCAGATTCTTTCTAGCCAAGTTCATTGGTCAAAAATCATGGCCGCCAGGGGCCGGGACTATTTTGTATAATATGGCTATAGTGAAAACTTCTTCTCCGAAAGTGTTTGGCCAATTTTCAAATAATTTTGTAGAAATGTTGCTTGGGAGACCAGGGTCTATCAGATTCCTTCAAGCCATGTTGATAGGTCAAAAAACATGGCTGCCAGAGGGCGGGACTATTTTGCCTTATATATATGGCTGTAGTGAAAACTTATTAAATCTTCTCCGAAAGTGTCAGGCCAATTTTCAAATAATTTTGTTGAAATGTTCCTAGGGTGACCCTCTATCAGATTCCTTCAAGCCATGTAGATTGGTCGAAAACTATCGCTGCCAGGGGGTGGGGCTATTTTGCATTACCTGGCTATAGTGAAAACTTAAAAAATCTTCTTCCGAAAGTGTCTGGCTGATTCTCAAGTAATTTTGTAGAAATGTTGCTAGGGTGACCCTCTATCAGATTCCTTCAAGCCATGTTGATTGGTCAAAAAACATGGACACCAGGGGGCGGGCTGTTTGGAGAATTAATTTTTGCCTAATTGGCAGTGGAACGATACTGGCCCTCTCGGGCCTCTTGTTCTTTATATTTAAAGCCTGCAAACTTACATACATGTATGAATTAATAATTTAACAGATTATTTGTTAATATAACTTGAAGATGTAATAGGGCGACGTAAATACAATTTTGTTTCTAAATAATATCTTTGAAAGGTGATGTAACAAAATGTGTCCACCAAGTTACATTACGTCTAAATAGCATCAAAACTTGGAACCTGGACTGATAACCATATTTTCATTGCATTCCAATCACGTGATCATTAAAGTTCTTTGTTAATGTTGTAAACACGTTATTCTGGGACAGGTATATTTAATTTGAAACGGAGTCAAAATATCGTGTATGAAAATGGTGTATTTTTAGCTCACCTGAGCTTTGCTCAAGGTGAGTTATTGTGATCGCCTTTTGTCCGGCGTCCATCGTGCGTCGTGCGTCAACTTCTTCTCCTCAGTAACCAGTGGGTCAATTGGGATGAAACTTCACAGAAAGCATCCTCTCAATGACCTCACCAGATTTCCTTCAAATTGTTGGGATCCATGCATAATTCTGGTTTCTATGGCAACGAAATGAAAAAAACTTCAAAATTCTTCTTCTCCCAAACTGGTTGGCAGATTTGTAAATAATTTTGTAGAAATGTTCCTTGGATGATCCTCTGTCAGATTCCTTCAAGCCATGTTGATTTGTCGAAAAACATGGCCGCCAGGGGGGCGGGGCTATTTTGCCTTATATGGCTATAGTGAAAACTTAAAAAATCTTCTTCTCCCAAACTGGTTGGCAGATTTTCAAATAATTTTGTAGAAATGCTCATTGGATGACCCTCTATCAGATTCCTTCAAGCCATGTTGATTGGTCAAAAAACATGGCCGCCAGGGGGCGGGGCTATTTTGCCTTATATGGCTATAGTGAAAACTTAAAAAAATTTCTCCTCCGAATGTGTCAGACCGATTTTCAAATAATTTTGTAGAAATGTTCCTTGGATGACCCTCTATCAAATTCCTTCAAGCCATGTTGATTGGTAAAAAAACATGGACGCCAGGGGGGGGCGGGTCTATTTTGCCGTATATGGCTATTGTGAAAACTTAAAAAAATCTTCTTCTCCAAAAGTGTCAGGCCGATTTTCAAATAATTTTGTAGGAATGTTCCTAGGGCGACCCTCTATCAGATTCCTTCAAGCCAAGTTGATTGGTCGGAAACTATGGCCGCCAGGGGGCGGGGCTTATATAGCTAAAGTAAAAAAAAAAATCAGGTGAGCGATTCCAGGGCCATCATGGCCCTCTTGTTTGTTACTTCACATTATCTTTTTAAAATTAATAAATGCTTCGTTTATCACCTAGGAGGAAAAGTAATATTGGCTGTTCTATTTGCAACATTAGCTATCACAACGATTTACAACAGTGACGGACATTTTACGACAAGAGTGCATCTAAATGGCGGCTCGAAAATGAAACAGTAAGACTTCTGAAACTGTTACCGCCACGAAGCTGATTTTGGTAATCAGTGGTTGCTTATAGTGTATCACAACGTGTGGTTGCATTTTATTTCTTGATTTAAGTTGTCCAGAGATGTTTGAGAAATCTCGATACATGTGTCTCTTTTGACTTGTAATGCTGAATGTCCTGAAAAGCATATTTTACATCCAAAATCACTGTGTTTACGTAATAAATACATATTTGCATGATATTTGAATTTTCATTTAAATGGAGAATAATTTATACTGAACATGTTTATACTTTTATGTGATTTGTTTAGTTTTTGCTTCAATAGTGTCCTGTAACACACTAACAAGAAGTGTAGTTTTTGATGTCTTGTTACACAATTGGTGTCCAGTTACATCATTTTGTGTCCTGTTACATCATTCTTTATCTAGTTGTTTACTATTAAATATTTCACTAAATAAACTATTTATTTATTGAATTAATTCCAAATAAAGGTGGTGAAAATATAAAGTTATTTAAATAGGTCTAAAAAAGTTTAATTAGCCAATGGAGCTTCATAAAATTGATTTATTATGTGGTCTGTGTTGCTAACAATACAACTTAAAACCAACACTTCTATTTATTTAAAGCTAAAATCTAGTTTGTCATTTAACCCTTTCCCTCATACGACAATTCTGCAGCAGACGACTTTGAACTTATTTTGTCAAAACATCTCCATAGTTGAATGGATAACCTATGACAAAAAGTGGAAAACATTGTGGCAAAAGGAGAAATTGCACGTTTCGTGCAATTTCTTCTTTTGTCACTATGTTTTCAAAAAGCTGTCTGCTGTAGAGGCGTCAGAAAGCGTCTATATGAGGGGAAGGGTTAAAATATAACAGCTTTAGATATTGTTTTAACCATGTACAGCATTTAATTTGTCACAAGTCACCTATTTCAAAGGACACCATAGTTTTGTGATGTAACAGAAAATCCCGGACACTGTGGTCATATTTTGTCCGGCGTCTGTCGTGCGTCGTCAACAATTGCCTTAGTTAACACGCTACAGGCTTCATTTTGCATCCAAACTTCATGAAAGTTTATCAGAGCACTCATCTACATCAAATCTTGGACAAGTTTGAAACTAGGTCACTTGGTCAAATTCAAGGGAAATCTTGTTAACACTCTGGAGACTACATTTTCATCTTGAGCATGTTCAAAATTGTTCGAATATGGGTCATGTTGGGTCAGAAACTAGGTCACTAGGCTAAATTGAAGGGAAATATTGTTAACACTGTAGAAGCCACATTTTTTTGCTGCAGCAGCTTGAAATGTAGTCAGAATGTTTATCTGAATGATATCTAGGCCAAGTTCGAATATGGGTCATGCCGGATCAAAAACTAGGTCACTAGGCCAACTTGAAGGAAAATCTTGTTAACACTCTGGAGGCCGCATTTATTGCTTCAGCAGCTTGAGAATTGTTCAGAATGTTTGTCTGAAAGCTATCTAGGTCAAGTTTGAATATGGTCATATTAGATCAGAAACTAGGTCACTATGCCAAATTGAAGTGAAATCTTGTTAACACTCTGAATACTGCATTTTTAACTTGTGCATGTTGAAACTTTATCAGAATGTTTGTCTTGATGATATGTAGGTCAAGTTAGGTCAAAAAGTAGGTCACAAGGTCAAATTGAAGGAAAATCTTGTAAAAGCTCAGAAGGCCGCAATTTTTTATTCAGAGTGTTTGTCTTAATGATATCTAGGTCAAGTTCGAATATGGGTCATATTGTTTCAGAAACTAGGTCACTTGACCAAATTGAAAGAAAATCTTTTAACTCTGTAGAAGCCGCATTTTTTGCTTCAGCAGCTTCAAATTTGGTCAGAATTATTATCTTAATTAATGACATCTATGCTAAGCTTGAATACATGTTATGCCTGTTCAAAAAGTAGGTCACTAGGCCAAATTGATGGAAAATCTTGTTAACACTCTGGAGGCCGCATTTTTAGCTTCAGAAGCTTGAAATTTAGTCAGAATGTTTGTCTGAATTATATCTAGTTCAAGTTCGAATATGGGTTATATTGGAAACTAGAAACTAGGTCAATAAAGGAAAGTATTGTTCAAACTGCGGAGGCCGCATTTTCACTTTGAGCAAGTTGAAACTTTGTCAGAATGTTTGTCTTGATGATATCTAGTCCATGTTGGAATATGGGTCATATCAGGTAAACAAAATATAGATCACTACAGAGCTACAGAAAGCAGCTTATTTGCGTAAATACCCAATTAAAAATAGCAAAAACCCATTAAAAATTAAACTTATGCGTACAAAAAAGCATACAAAAATCCAGTTACGCAAAGCTTTTTTTCGGCCTGCGTATGCGACAAAATGTTGAAATGATACTAGAAACTGGAAATTCCGTGATTAAAAAAAGATTTCGCCCAGAGGGGGATAGCTCTTGTTGATCAAATTGTGGGGTAATGGAATCTGTATCAGTCGAGATTGGTTCGCATTTCAAACTGTTTTGTACCGCGGAAACAAGCGTCCAGTGATAAAAATAGATTTCGCCCAGAGGGGGATATCTCTTATTGATCAAATTGTGGGATACTGGTATCTGTATCAGTCAAGAGGTTGGTTCGCATTGCAAACTGTTTTGTACTGCGGAAACAAGCGCCCAGTGATTAGTATACAAAATGTCAAAATGGGGAAGAAAAAAGTTCGATGTGACAACTCTTTCACAGAAAAACGATATATTTAAGTATTTTACGGTCCCCAAATCTACTTCTGACGCGGACAAATACGCAAAAAGTATCATTGATGACATTATTACCGTGTGCCGTAACTGATAGTGTGATAGCAACGGCATTGCACGATCAATCGTGAACGAAATTGCAGACAATGTTTTCACTCGTGTGCAGAAGCCTACAGCTTATGATTAAAGATGAAGATGAAATAATAAGACTTTGTTGTAAAACATGCCTAGAATTTAAAGACAAACTAAAGTTAAGCAATGTATTGGCTCATTAAGTCATTAATATACATATCATTTTCAGAAAATACCCAATTGTTAAAAAATTGTTGGTTATTAAAATTGGTGTTACCCAATTAAAAACCCAAATACCCAATTCTTGAAAAATGGTTGGGTACTGACCCAATTGATCCAAAAAGTTATCTATAGCTCTGTCACTAGGCCAAATGAAGGAAAATCTTGTTAACACTCTGGAGGTTGCATTTTGAATCTTTGTCAGAATAATTGTCTAAGCGAACTAGGGCCATCGTGTGAAAAATAGCGTCGTTTTATATACAATTGTGAATTTCAATATAACAGCTATGCAACTGAATAATAAGTTGTGGTCTGTTTAAATAAGGCTTAGAATACTAGCTAGATGATTTCATCAAGTAAGTTTATTTCCAAACGTTTTAACGTTTTAATAGACATCATCTAGATGCTTTAGTTATGCATTCGTCTTCAATAAGTAATTTTCCTTGCACATTTATCCAACCGGCACGATCAACGTTATCATGATGTTAACATCATAGACAGCTATTGCAACAATTAAATATATCATATTTAACATTGAATTGAATCTCAAAAATATGTATCACATGATCAGCAAAAAATTGAATCGTCGGCCATTTTGTTTTCTTCCAAAATTGACTAGACGAAAAAGGTTAACAAAATTAAACGAAATATCCCCAACTCCCAATACTTTTTGTATGAATAAGATAATTATATAATTATTTCGTTAGATATTTGATTTGGTAAAATTGCATATTCTGTAAAAAGCGACACTTGAATGAATATACGGAACAGAAAATGTTGCGATTTGTTTAAAAATGTAAACAATAGTGCCAGGTCGGAAATTTTATACATTTTTATCAGAAAATTGAGGAAAATGATGCTAGATTACCAGGATTATGAACAGGTCCATCGGACCCTATCTGAAAATTGTGAAGAACCATTTGTGAATGGGTCGTTAAACGATACCATATAAAGGACAAAAATCGCTGATATGTGAGCAATCAGATTTATGCGAAACCTTATATTTACAACGAAATTAGTTTAATATGTGAGCAATCAGATTTGTGTGAAACCTTAAGCAAACAGATTTATGTGAAACCTTAATTTTTACAGGGAAAGTTAAGTTTTATATGTGAGCAATCAGATTTATGCGAAAATCTTATTTTTACAGGGAAAGTTAGTTTTATATGTGAGCAAACAGATTTATGCGAAACTTAATTTTTTACAGGCAAAGTTAGTTTTATATGTGAGCAAACAGATCATTGTGAAGAGGAAGATTCCACTAGAAAGTCAACAGGAGAAACTAGCCACCTATCCCAACACTAAGCAATGGTTGTCTGTTGTTGGAATTCCTGCAGAGGCAATAGAGGTAACTTATTATCAATGATCATTTAACCACCCTTTCACATATTCAACAAATGTGAAGCAGACGACATTGAACACATCTAGGCAAAAATAATATAAAATCTGCATTAAGGAAAGATCACTTTAATGGTTACAGTTGAAATCATGGTGGCAAAAAGGATAAACTGCTACTGTCAAATATGTGGGGAAGTCTTAAATTGTCAAATATTTTATAAACTCTTTATACAATTTTTTTCATTTTTTTGAAGGGGGAGGGCGGGTAAAGAGGGTTAACTCTTACCCAAATACAACAAATCTGCAGCGGACGACTTTGTAACATCTTTGCAAAAATATGGAACACCTATAAATGATAGTGTTAATACTTAAAAGAGTTGAAAACATTATGGGAAAAGGAGAAATTGCTCATTACGAGCAGTTTCTTCTTTTACTGTAATGTTTGAAGAAGTCGTCCTCTGCAGAGGAGTCTGAAAGCGACTACATGTGGGAAAGGGTTAATAGTCTCCTGCTTCAAAAATATGATCATATGAACAATTTTAAGTATAATTTTCCATCATTGTTTTCAAAAGGTGTGAATTCAAATATAACTTTTAATTGTGATCAATTTGCACAGAACAGAGGAACTGATGACCAAATACTTCCTTCGTATAGAATAGAAAATAACGTGGAGCAAGAATAATTCCCACCACCAATTGTTACTCTTATATCCTTGGTGATTTAGAGCTGTCTGTCTTAATTATTAGAATGGGTTCTATTATAAATAGATTTAGTTCAATATAACGTTTGGTGCCAGAAGTATTGTTTGAAACAAAAGGAGATGGCTGCTTTTGAGAACAGAAAGTCCTGGACATATTATTCACCAACCACTCTCATTTCTCTAAATGCATTCTTATTCTAAATGTTATTATCATGCTCAATGTCAAAGCAATAGAATTAAGAACATTAGAAGTTAATTCATGTGCTGTGCTTCTTAACATGTCTGAACATAGAATAGCCAACAGCATTTGTTGATCTGATACAAAGATATGGAGAGTTTTTTTCTCGATTAATTCTAAATTTGATCTTCAAACCCTATGTTGCAGCTTCTCAAAAGAACTGTTTCAGTCAGTGAGATGTTTCCTTTGGTACCCACAACATAGCGTTTTAAATTAATTATCTTGTTTCGTTTGATGTTGTAACACTTAGAAGATTGGAAATTGATTTAACAAAGGGAAATATTAAGAAATTTCTCTATTTAAAATGTTTTCAAAAGTGATTTGTTGTTTAGGCATCAAATATTGTCTTGTGTCAGGAAAGAAATAACCCTTTCCTTCAAATAGACGCTTTCTGACACCTCTGCAGCAGACGACTTTTGAACATTTTGTGACAAAAGAAGAAATTTCTCAAGACGAGCAATATTTTCAAAGTCGTCTGCTGTAGATTTGTTGTATGTGGGAAAGGGTTAAAGTAACCAGTTTTATTTCCAGGGTATTTTGGACAAAGAAGATGGGATGAATATGAACTCCCTGCTAGAACTGCCCGAAGCTGACATCAAATCTCTTTTACTTAAGTACAATGCTAGTAATGAACATGCTCGCAGACTGAATCTTGCCTTGAGAAACCTGAAGATATCCATTGGTGAGATATATTTTATCGTTTATTTCTTTTAGTTTACCTGGTATGAAATATTTATAGTTGCTCTTTTCAACATATGAGGTAAAAACACTGTAACATCACATTTTGATACTGAGTAAGAGAGTTGAAGTTACTTTAAATGTAATGATTCTTTGGTTTCTTGTTTGAAAAAGACGCTTGAAATCTAATTGGTATCATAGTAAAAGATAAGAACCCTTCAGGGCTTGCGCTGCTGATCTTCATTGTTTCCAAACACGATAATTGGGATTTCTTTTTTATAAGCCCGTTTTGAAAAAAAGGATCGTATTATAGTTTTACCTGCGGCGTACGGGCAGGCGGGCGGCGTCCAGTATGTTGTCAGCTAAATAACTTAAGAAGCCTATGTCCCATCATCACCAAATTGGGTCAGAATGTGTATTGGCATAATATCTTGGACAAGTTCGATAACTAGCCATATCACTTTAGTCAATAAAGAGTTATCACCCTTTAATTATAGAAATTACCTAAAATTGGTCTTGTCAGCTAAATAACTTTAGAAGCCTTTGTGCTATCATCACCAAATTTTCTCAGAATGTGTATTGGTATAACATCTTGGACAAGTTTGATAACTAGCAATACGCTTAAATCAATAAAGAGTTATCTCCCCTTTAATTATAGAAATTACCTAAAATTGGTCTTGTCAGCTAAATAACTTTAGAAGCCTTTGTCCTATCATCACCAAATTTGGTCAGAATGTGTATTGGCAAAATATCTCGGACAAGTTTGATTATCAGCCATATCGCTGTATTCACTGGAGAGTAATTGTCCTTTAATTATACATTTTTTCTCTAATTAGTCTTGTTCCATCAATAACTTTTGAAGCTTTTAATCCAATCATCACCAAATTTAGACAATATGTTGATGGGCAGAATATTTTGGTCAGGTTTGATAACTAACCACGTTATCTTAGTCACTCCACACTTATATCCCTCGAAATAGCCAAAACTATATCAACATTTTAAAGATATAAAATGTTGATAGACGTACAACCAATTATCACTATACTTAGTCTCAAAAAAATAGGACGGGCGTATTTTGTGACATTTGGCACTCTTGTTATTAATAGCGATAATTTTATACACTCTTGTTTTAAAAAAAAAATTTTTGCTAAAGGAGAAATTGCTCATTATAAACAATTTCTCATTTGGTCACAATGCTCTGAAAGTTTTCTGCTGTAGAGGAGTCAGAAAAATTCTGTATGTGGGAAAGGGTTAATTGTAAAAAAGATAGATTTGATTTGACTAAAATGTAATAAATTAATATTTCAGAGCGTGAACTGACAGGAGGTAATAATTTGGTCTCGGCCAGTGACATTGAGTTACACTGGACCCACCAGGACTCTACTTCTTCATACGGAGAGTATTCGTCCCGGCCCAGTCCCAGGCCTTCAACATCCTCCCTCTCGTCTTCGGATAATTCTACAACAACTAGTGCCCCAGCACAGACTCAAAGCACTCCGCCTTCCCCTGTTACTCATCATCCACACCATACAGAGAGGATACGCTCCGTAGGGTAAGGCTCCTAATTACATAATAAAATCTTAGTACTCTGCTTTAACCCTTTTCCACATACAACAAATCTGCAGCAGATGACTTCGAAAACATACCCCAAAACAATTGGAAACTCCCTTTAAATTTAAAGGTACAATAATTAGATTGAGTTGAAAACATTGTGACAAAAGCAGAAATTGCTCGTTTTTGAGCAATTTCTTCTTTGGTTGCCATGTTTTGAAAAAGCCGTCTGCTGCAGAGGTGTCTCAGAAAGCGTCTATATGTTGGAAAGGGTTAAGTTGGAGGAAGTTGCTCATTATGATCAATTTCTCCTTTTGCCACAGTGTTTTCAAAAGTCTTCATTGGCTGCAGAATTGTCTACATTTGGGAATTTGGGATAGGGTTTAACATTATCTTTTTAGTACCCACAGCATAGGGTTTGGTAGATTAAAATTATCTGTCAGGGATGAATTAAAGCCACTCAATTCTCCACTCAGTAATATTTTCAAAGTCATCTGCTCCTGATTTGTAATATATGGAAAATTAAACAAACTAGAAAATGACATAGAGGATAATTGTTTGCTTCAGTGTATTATCGAAATTTCTTTCATGAAGTGAAAAGCAAAGGTGATATTTTCTTTAGTGAAAATATAACCCTTTGCTTTTCACGAGATGCAAGCAATTTTGATAATACACTTAAACTTATGCTGACTTAGTAATTAATTCCCCCGTATGGAGCTCAAGTCGTAATTCATTCCCCGTATGTAGCCCCAGCTTAAATCGTACGCCGGGTGACCCATATCTACAGAACTCTTTCTTCGGTTATTTATGCGGATGAAATTCTTCCGCAACTTGATGAATTGTTTGGAAGGTGTCGCTAAAAAATTCAACTGTGTATTTTAACCATAAATGTAAAGGATTATAATTATTTCATTTGTCAATATATCGCTGAGATTGATTGGATGGAAGCCATTTGCAAAGAAAATTATTTTTGATATCGCTTATTGGCGAAGAGAAGATTTCAGCCGAAACGGATCGAATTGATCAACAACTTGTGTTCTTACAAGATGGCTAGATATATATTAAGGATGACAACAGGCGACATACATAAATTCCTATATAATTAGAATATGCCTAATATAAAACTCTATTGTTGTGATAACATTACATCTGATTTATTAGATGCAAAAAGGACAATGTGTAAATATGAAAAAGTAGCTTCATTCCTGTGTACCTCCCTTGTAAACCTTATTTGAACACCTCTGATTATAGCCATACAAGCATGATTATCCGTAATAGTTATTAATATCAAAATTATTCAAGCTAGAGAAAGATATTGCATATACTATCTAAAAAGCAATAGATCTACAATAAAGTACAGGTTCTTGCATACGTGTAGAAATTATGTTGATTTGTGTATTCATTCAATGACACTCTTTGACATCACTGGTAAAGGGAAGTAAAGCTAGCCAATTTCGTAGTTTTCATCGAGGTTATGCACTTTAATTTAAAAATATAAAATAGGATAAAGCATCGTCATTGAATCAATCAATCAACTTATCATGTTTAGTAACTACAAAGGGATTTTGATATGATATGAGACTTGTAAATTTTTAATTACAGATATACTCCCCCCCCAACCCCGCCCACTGTCAGGACACCGAAGACAAAATATCCGATAACTCCACCCCCGAAGAAGAAGAACCTCCTCTTCCCAGAGTACCCAACTTTAAGTCGGAGTAAATCACAGGAGTCCCAGTTGGCACACAAGGTTCAGGATATTGATCCTATAAGGTACAAAAATGTCACATGACAAGCGGCTTCTGGATGTTTTGAAATCAGATTCATAGATCAAATAGCAATCTTGTAATGTCAATGGACTACTTTGTCATATAGATCATCCTGTAATCTAAGATAACATTACGGAGCCCTACTGGGTTTTTAACCAGTATTGAGATTTATGCGATTTCTGACAGAGCTGCAACAATATCTCTTTGCTTGATGCAGCTTGTTTATTTATTGATGTTTGAACTGAAGACCTTTGTAAATAGGAGTCCCTCTCCCTTTTCAGGGGTTTTTTTCTGAAAAAGGGGAAGGGGCCTGGGGCCTTTGAGAAGGGGAAAATTTTGCGGCGTTTTTGAAAAAAAAGGGGAAAATTGTAAAAGCCATCTCCCTATTTTTCATGTTCTTGAACTCCTCCACTAGATTGTCATAATCCAGTTCACTCAAACTGTACCACTGTCAAGGGTCGAAATTAGCAAGATTTTCTACTTGCATATTTTCGCAAGTGCTAAATGAGAAAACAACTTTAATTTTTGAGAACTTATTAGAACTTTAATTTTAAGCCACACAATGTGAACTACAATAATGCAATACACTGTTATGGTCAATCATGAATGTATATATTGTAAACATGGTCCAAACCATGCTATGAAAAGAAGCTGCTCAGAGATTTTCAGATATACAGCATAGTCAAGAAACTGTGTTTCAATTTCTGGCTCCATATGGTAAAGTATGGGGTCTTTTCTGTCTTAGTCCAGACAACAACCATCTTAATTGTTACAGCAGTTTTTGGGTCATATTCTTTAAGGGCAACATCAGCAACTTTAATTCTCATCAAAATATCAAGTATTTCAGCACCAAGCCTACACCTCAAGTCAAATTTTATTCTGTTCATTGTGGAAAGATCGGAGGTGAATTTATATTTTTAGGGGGAAAAACTATGCTTATTTTCCGAGGGGAAGGGGCCGTTAAACGGCCCCTTTTATATATTAAAGGTAAAAAAACCCTGCTTTTGCAGGAGTTTTTTTTTTTTTATTCTTCTACAGCAGACGACATTTGAAAACATTGTTGCAAAAATCCATATCCACTTTTTAGCTCACCTAAGCACGAAGTGCAAGGTGAGCTTTTGTGATCATCCGGCGTCCGTCGTCGTCGGCGTCTGTTAACAATTTCCTACAAATGACTTCTCCTACTAAACCAATGAACAGATTTCAAAATAACTTCACAGGAATGGTCCTTAGGTAGTCCTCTTTCAAAGTTGTTCAAAGAAATTAATTCCAAGTAGAACTTTGGTTGCTGCGGCATCAGAAAAGGGAAAAATTGCCAAATCTTAAAAAATCTTCTTGTCCAAAAGTACTGGCCCGATTTGAAAATTATCTTGCACAAATGTTCCTTGAGGTACCCTCTACCAAGATTGTTCAAATATTTCCAATCCGTTGAAAAACATGGCCGCCAGGGGGCGGAGCTTATTTTCCTTACATGTGCATTGTTAAAACTTGAACAATCTTCTTGTCCAAAAGTACTGGCCCGATTTGAAAATTATTTTGCACAAATGTTCCTTGGGACACTCTTTACCAAGATTGTTCAAATATTTCCAATCCGTTGAAAAGCATTGCCGCCAGGGGGCGGAGCTTGTTTTCCTTATATGTGCATTGTTAAAACTTTAAAAATCTTCTTGTCCAAAAGTACTGGCCCGATTTAAAAATTATTTTGCACAAATGTTCCTTGGGGCACCATTTACCAAGATTGTTTAAATATTTTTGATCCGTTGAAAAACATGGCCGCCAGGGGGCGGAGCTTGTTTTCCTTGTATGTGCATTGTTAAAACTTTAAAAATCTTCTTGTCCAAAAATATTGGCCTAAAAAGAGTAAAAACTTTGAAAACTATTGAAGTTCTATTAAATCAGGTGAGCGATATAGGGCCATCATGGCTCTCTTGTTTCACAATGTTTTCAACTATTTTCAATATCATGTATAATACATTTCATTTAAGGAGATTTTTCGTAAGTTTTCCGAGATGTTTTAAAAGTCATCTGCTGCTGTTTGTTGTACGCTGTACCCATATATTGAAAAGGGTTAAACATGAGTAATTATCAATGAATATCTGTCCCAGTGATAGGTGATGTCATTTTGGTTATATTAACCAACTACCTGATGTAATATTTTTATCCATCAACTTATAAACATCCTATAATATGACACAATGTGACAATATAAGAGATACAGAAGATTCCAAAGTTGTGAAATTTTATTTTGTTATTAGTGATATTTAATCAGCACTTGTTCAGAAAAAGAAGGAAGACAGTCAGAAAATTCTGTGTAATATATTTCAAGAAGTATTCATACCGAGGGCTTGGCGTGAAACGGTTGTAACTAAAAACCTATTTTGAAAACCCTGGTTTAGGGGCAATTTTGACCCTTTTGTAAACAATGCAAATTTAGGTGCCATTGCTCAGAACGAGCAATGGCACCTAAATTTCCATTGTTTACCAAGAAAAAATGATTTAACGCTTATAAAGACTTTATGGCCAGGTGATTAAACTTGGTAAAAAAATACCGATTTTAGTTACAACTGTTTCACACCAAGCCCTCGATACCTATTGTATTGTCAACACTTTCTTAACAGGAGTGGAAAGAAGAAACAGGTGAAGGATTTAAGCTTGGGAAGCAGTTCTTATGGAAACCTTGTGGGCGGCCATGATATCTTGCCATTTCGACGCCTGTCAAGTGAACATGATGCGATGGTGCGGAGTCAGGGACCCTCTGGCCCCGCCTCCCCAATTATCACATCTCCTATCCATTCACCCCCTTTTGTGCACCAGGGAGGAGATGGTAAGTAGAGCATTAACAATCAACCATATATTGCTGATACAAATGATTTCAAATCTTAGTTTGAAAAGGAGAAATTGCACAACATGAGAGCAATTTCAACCTTTTTTTGCTATGGTCTCAATTCTTTATAAAATTTATACTTCTTTTTTTTCTACATGTTTTTATCAAACAATATTGATCTGAACCTAACCTGTGCAAAATATGGATTAAAATGAATTACATGTTCGTTTTTCCATTAGAATTTATGAATATGCTCAAAGGTCCGGACCAGGTGAATGTTGTAGAGTAATACTTTTGTTTTAAAGATGTTTTTAACCCTTTCTCTCATACGGCAATTCTGCAGCAGACAACTTTGAACGTATTTTATCCTATGACAAAAAGTGGAAAACATTGTGGCAAAAGGAGAAATTGCATGTTTTGTTTTCAAAAAGCCGTCTGCTGCAGAGGCGTCAGAAACCGTCTATATGAGGGAAAGGGTTCCGAGCATATTTATTCTTCTTTACCCTATCCCTCATGAATATGCATTTTGACGTCTAAACAGCAGACGACTTTTACAAACAACTTTGGAAAAGGAATTATTGCTCATAATTTGCAATTACTCCTTTTCCCATTATGTTTTCAAACTTAATCAATAGTTATGCATTCATTTATAGAGATTTTGTATAATTCTATCTAGATGTTCTTGAATTGGTCTGCTGCAGAATGGTTGTCTGTGGAAATGGGTTGCATCCTAGACCCTCAAACACTATATTATTAGTGCTCTTGAGTACCTTAACAAAGTAGTTAACCCTTTCCTACATACAACAATTCTACAGCAGACGACTTTGTAATATTTATAATATATCATTTTCAAATAGAGTTGTGGCAAAAGTAGAAATTGCTTATCATGAGGTGTCAGAAAGCATCTGTTTATGGGAAAGGGTTAATAGGTGATATTGGAGATAAAGATTGAAAGATTAGTTTTCACCTCTTTAGGACCTCATGCACGCTAATTTTAATTTATTTATTTTAAATCTGAAAAGCCGAGCCCCAGTAGCTGAGTCGGTAGAGACTCGGTTTGTCAATCCAGGGGTTGTGAGTTCAAATCCCAGCTTGGCCAACATTCTTTCCGATGTTTTACAAAAGTCACTGTGACAAGTGTCATTCGTCTTTCACCAATGGGTCTATGTAGAAAAGCAGCCAATTGCTTGAGAGTATGTTGTGTGGGGTACTGTTGTGAGAAAACCAGGAATCATATGAGTAGGTGAACTGGCTGCCGTGAAATGACTGATTTTTTTTTGAAGATGGCGTTAAACCCCACTTAATCAATCAATCAAGTCTGAAAACTTTTAAAAGCTTTAACTTTCAAAAATGAAATCAGATTATTTTTTGCTTTTTTGCCAGTTATTCTTTAAAAAGTTGATTTTCTTCAGTTATTTTTAGCTCTACTGGCCAAAGGCCAGAAGGGCTTATGTCGTGGCGATTTGTCCGTCGTCCGTGCGTGCGTGCGTGCGTCCGTCCGTCTGTAAACAATTTCTTGTTAACACGATACAGTCTTCACTTTTGATTGTATCTCAACCAAACTTATACAGTAGTTAGATATCCATGAGAGCTCGGTTCCTTTCGAAAACCAGCCAGATCCGCCCATGCATGACTGGATTATGGCCCTTGAAATGGTCAAAATTGCTATAAAAGAGCTTGTTAACATGATACAGTCTTCACTTTTGATTGTATCTCAACCAAACTTATACAGTAGTTAGATATTCATTAGAGCTCGGTTCCTTTCGAAAACCAGTCAGATCCGCCCATGCATGACTGGATTATGGCCCTTGAAATGGTCAAAATTGCTATAAAAGAGCTTGTTAACACGATACAGTCTTCACTTTTGATTGTATCTCAACCAAACTTATACAGTAGTTAGATATCCATGAGAGCTCGGTTCCTTTCGAAAACCAGCCAGATCCCCCCATGCATGACTGGATTATGGCCCTTGAAATGGTCAAAATTGCTATAAAAGAGCTTGTTAACACGATAGTCTTCACTTTTGATTGTATCTCAACCAAACTTATACCGTAGTTAGATATCCATGAGAGCTCGGTTCCTTTCATAAACCAGCTAGATCCGCCCATGCAAGACTGGATTATGGCCCTTGAAATTGTTCAAATTGCTATAATTGAGCATGTGAACACAATAGAGGCTCTATTTACTATCTGATCTTCACCAAACTTAGATAGTAGTTAAATATTGATGAGAGCTTGGTTCCTTTTGAAAACCAGCCAGATCCGCCAAGACTGGATTATGGCCCATGAAATTGTAAAAATTGCTATAATACAGCTTGGAACACAAAAGAGCCTCCATTTACTATCCGATCTTCACCATACATACATGCTCTGGATTGAAAATGACCAAAGAACCATACCAGTAGAGCATAGGCCCTCATGGGCCTCTTGTTTACTTGAGTCTTTTCCACATATAGGCACTTCTTGTGCAGTAAAACGACTTTAAAAAACTGAGGCATGTGGAGTAATTGCTCTTATCCCCAATATTTTCTTTTGCCACAATGTTTTCAATTATATTTAATAACTAAAGACTCTTTTATTGAGACTGTTCACGTGTTTAAGTCACCTGTGCACGAAATGCTCAAGGTGAGTTATCGGGATCTCCTTTTGTCCCTCGTCGGTAGTCAAAAATGTCTTTAAACAATATCTCTTAATCATCTGTGTTTTGACTTAACTTGGTAGGAAAGATCCTTGGGTGATCCCCTTTCAAAGTTGTTCAAAGAAATTAATTCCTTGCAGAACTCTTGTTGCCATGGCAACCAAAAGGATTTTTTTTAAACTTGGAAAATCTTGAAACAGAAAGGCCTAGGCTAGAGCATAGATATTTGTAGTGTAGCATTGTCTAGAGTCCCTCTACAAAATTGGCTCCACCCGGGGGTCACCTGTTTTACGTGAAGATATATAGGGATTTGTTTTTGAAAATCTTCCATTCTAAAACCGAAAGACCTAGAACTTAGATATTTGTTGTGTAGCATTTTCTAGTGGTCCTCTACAAAGATGGTTCAAATTATGCCCCTAGGGTCAAAATTGGCCCTGCCCCGGGGTCACCAGTTTTACATAGAGATATATTGGGAAAAATCTTCTTTTATGATGTTGAAAGGTGTAGAGCTTAGATATTTGGTGTAAAGCATTGTCTAGTTTTCTTCAACCAAGATTGTTCAAATGATGACCCTGGGTTTAAAGTTGACCCCATCCTGGGGGTAACCTGTATATAAAGTAAAAGAAGAGGGAAAAACTTCTTGTTAAATACTAACTGGTGCATAAACATATCTTTGGTGACCTTCTCATATTATATCATATTAACTTGACAAAAGACAGACAACATGGGAGTGGGTTTTCGCTCTGTGGCAGTGGAGCTATACTGGTCCTCTTGGGACTCTTGTATAAGCTTACCTGACTGTAAAATGAGTTATTATGGTTGGCATGACAAATCACATTACATAACTCGGGTGCACGATACAGGGCCATCATGGCCCTCTTGTTAAAAGTAGTCTGCTGGAGATCTCTTGTATATGGGAAAAGGATAAAAAAGCATGAAACTATACACATTGGCAATGGACTTTTACAAGTTGAAATCATAGTCGCAATACAATTAGGATCATTTGGTCATCTTTTCCAACTCAGTACTTGTATTCAACTTGCTTTGACAAATTGACAGAGAGAATACCTGAAATCATTTCAATTAACCCTTTCCCTCATAAAGACGCTTTCTGACGCCTTTGCAGCAGACGACTTGTTGAAAACATAGTGACAAAATTAGAAATTGCACAAAACGTGCAATTTCTCCTTTTGCCACAATGTTTTCCACTTTTTGTGATAGGTTATCCATTCAATTATGGAGATTTTCTATTTGTTGACAGTATATGTTCAAAGTCGTCTGCTTCAGATTTGTCGTATGTGGGAAAGGGTTAACAGCTTTTTGACGCCTTTGCAGGAGACGGCTTTTTGAAAACTTAGTGACAAAAGAAGAAATTGCTCAAAACGAGCAATGTTTCCTTTTGCCACAATACAATGTTTTCAACTTCTTTCAGCAAATATAAATATACCCTCATTTATAAGGATTTTCTATTATTTTTGTCCACATGATACCAAAGTCGTCTGCTGCAGATTTGTTGTATGTGGGTAAGAGTTAACACGGTAAAGAAAGGATTGTTGAAGAAGTTGTATATATATACGTATTTAACCCTTTCCAACCTGCAGACGCATTTTGATGCAATAGCAGCAGACGACTTTTGAAAACATAGTGACCAAAGGTGAAATACTTCATGATGAGCAATTCCTCCTTTGGACACAATGTTTTCAACTTTATTTAACAATTAAGCTATCTTTTATGGAGATTTTCTAGGTTTTCACCACTGTTTTCAAAGTCGTCTGCTGAAGATTTATTATCCCCTCGTCAAACAGAGTTTGAGAGGGGAAATAGTAACAGGGCTGTCCGTTTGTTCGTTTGTTTGTCTGTGCGTCGTTCCGTAACAACCTTGTGACCACTCTACACTGAACATCCTTCGACCGATCTTAACTAAACTTGGTATACAGTTAGTATATGACAAGGTCTAGGAGTCTATTTATTTTCAAGGTTAACGGTCAAGGTCAAAATTGGACTGACTATTTTCCGATATCAACAACCTTGTGACCACTCTACACTGAACATCCTTCGACCGATCTTAACCAAACTTGGTATACAGTTAGTTTATGGCAAGGTCTAGAAGCCTATTCATATATATAGGTTTTCTGGTACATAACATTAATATCCAGGTCATTGGCCATATTTTTAGCCATATTTTTAAATTTAATACCGAGGGGATGCATCCGCTGTGCGGTGCCCTTGTTGTATGTGGGAAACAGTTAAGAAGTTAAATGGTAACATATTTAACAACACTTTGATTCAATATTTTGGCACTTAGCATTCTTCAGGATTTCCCAATGATCTCTACAAATTATGTTGTGTCCATCTCGAGCAAGGAACATGGAGTCTGGAATTGTTATCTGTGCTTCCAGAGAGACTCCATGTTCCTTGTAAGAGTTATTACCTATAATTAAATTATTTTAATTCATCAGGTGCATTAATGGTGCCAAATACTATGGAAGGACCTCATCCTAAGATGATGCACCAGATAGAACACAAGTAAGATTTTGTTTCTTTCATTTTGTTGTGTATATAAAAAGAAAACTGATGAGACCACACTTTGGTATAAATGAAATCTTGTTCTCATACACATTTGCAATAATACAAGATTGGCGATAGTCATCTTTACAAAAAAATATCTGAGAAAAGAAGGAATTGTTTGCCCATAATGATAAAAATGTTTTGAATCCCAGCAAGGCCAATAATCTTTCAGATGGATGAGTCAATGAAACAAGCGTCCTTCGTCTTCCACCGTCTTTATGTGGAAAAGCAGCTAGTTGATTGGAAAGACTGGAGTTCTGGTGTGAGACAGCCAGGGAACACATAGGTATGGTGCACCGACCACCATGATTTTACTGAAAATTTGTTAAAGCAGGGTTAAACTCCAATCAATCAACCAAAATGAATTAGTTTGTAATTGTTATGTTTACCTATAATTTTCAGGTATACTACCAAGATACTGATAGGGACTTGTGACCTGTGTAGCAAAAATATATTCAGAGGAAAAATGTGTAAATATTGCAAGTAAGTTGGTTTGACTCTCTGTCTGTTTTAATCTGAAATTTATTCAAACTCAGTTTTGCCTTATTGGATATGAAATGTATACTGACACTGATTGATGCAAATCACATTGTGTGAGTTCTGTTGAAATTTTCATGTAATATCAAGTCAGAATCTTTGTTAGTCAATGAGTTACATATTGATGGTGAACCTACTTTGGCTTTTTGTCAGGGTGACATAAAGAGATCTCTTCTCCTTCACCACTACTCCATCTGTCGGTCACACTTTCACTTTGTGACCTAACCCTTTCTCACATATAGACGCTTTCTGATGCATCTGCAGCAGAAAACTTTTGAAAACATCTTGCCAAAAGGAGAAATAGCTCAAAACAAGCAATTTCTCCTTTGCCACAATGTTTTCAACTTTTTTCAGTAATTATACGTACAATTATAGAAATTTTCTATATTTTGAAGTAGACATTTTCAAAGTCGTCTGCTGCAGATTTGCTGTATATGGGAAAGGGTTAATAGCATGTGACACATGCATTCCTTTGAACAATCTTGTATTTATATTTTATATAAAAAAAAATGCCACTTACATTTCCCAAATTATAGAAAAGACAGTACAAAACTTGATTGAGCCTCATTACAGCATTGAATGGTAACTGCATAAATCGCTTGTTAACCCTTTCCCACATGTAGACACCTTTTGAGGCATCTAGAACAGATGACCTTTAAAAACATGGTAACAAATGGAGAAATTACTCATGTTGAGCAATTTCTTTCATTTGTCACAATGTTTTCAACAATTTGCAAAAATCATACATTTATTTATAAATACTTTCCATATTTTTGCATAGATGTTTTAAAAGCTGTCTGCTGCAAAGTGTTATAACTCATAATGATTAAATTACATTGGTTCAATTATCAAAACTCTTCTTTACTGACTGTTGTCAAAGTGTTTTAAATCAACAATTATATTATATGACTATTTTATTTTGTTACAGATTTAGGGTGTGTAAATCTTGTGTAAATAATGCACCTCCAAGCTGTGGCCTGCCTGAAGAAATTGTTGATAATTTAATGAAAACATGGTTTGAAGGTATAGCATGTATTTTTTCTCCATTGTTTCACCTTTTTATACAATCCTCTGTCCGTACCATATTTTGATAGTAGAGAATTTCATGGAAAATTTAATACTGACTGATTTAAATATGGAATAGAGGCGCAATTGTCCACATTTATGAAAGGCAGAAATGGTGCAAGATTCCAAATATCTGTGTTACAATATTTCACAGTTGATACATTTTCGTGAAAGTTTACTGGCTCTAAGAACCCGCAATAAAAAAACAATCCAAGAACATTTCTTGTTTCAACTTCATGACTGTTCTTAAATTCAAGTTGGAAACATATTTACAAGTCACCAGTGCATGTTCATATTTAATCCTTTGATATGGTAACTAGTAGATATTGTTGTTTTAATAGTAATCACCCCACAGAGACACCATACAGTGTTAGATCGAGTATTTAATCATATTAAAGGAGTTAAACGTGAGATAATAGCACAGGAGTGTTCATGTTTTCTTAACTGTTTCCCTAATATGGTATTTTAAGGGTTGTATGCTTTGAAACTATCTGAAGAAAAACCAAAAGAAAATGCCATATCATATCTTGAAAAATTAAAAATATGATTTTGAAATATAGGTTGAAAACTTTGTTATAAAAGGAGAAATTGATTGGTTTGAGCAATTTCTCCTTTTTCAACAATGTTCTCATATGTCGTCTGCTGCATAATGTGCTTATTGTGGTATGCATTGGGGAAAAGGTAAAATGAGAGACCTAAGTGTATTAAAAAAATTAATGTCATAGAGAAAAATTATGAAATCTCACACAAAAAGCCTAGATAGAATTTTGCTGCACTGCTAAACAAACACTTGAACCCTTTATAACTCTTCAAATACTCTGTCATTTAATTATTTTCTTCCCTTTATTTGATAATTTGGTATTACGGGTTTCCTTTCTCCTAATGAATAACTTTTGAATAAAATTTGGCTCTTGATCCATTTCTCTTAACTAAATTATCACTAAATTATCTTCATGACCAATTTGCGACATTGCACCTTGATGAGTATAGATGATTGCTGTCATCCTTGTTTGACCTTGATCTAGACTTCACAAATGGATACATCACGTACCATTCATAAGACACTAGTAGTGCCTTGAAGACACCAAAGTTTTCAAGCCAGGTGTTCAGCGGACACACCCTTTTTTCTGTATAATTGATTCACTAAAATCAGAGGGGCAACTGTTTGAAGAAGATGAAGGCTCTACATGACAAAAGCATTGGGGTTGAATCCATTATCACTGGACTGAATGAAATTTCATATAGCATAGGACAAGATGAGCCAATAATACGGCATTTATGAATGTAATCAGCAATTAACCCTTTCCCACATACTACAAATCTGCAACAGACGACTTTGAAATCGTTTAGGCAAAACTATGGAAAATCTGTAAGACTGATTTTTATAGTTGAATTAAATTGAAAACATTGTGACAAATGAAGAAATCCTCATAATAAATTGCTAATTATGAGCTGTTCTCTTTTTGACACAATATTTTCAATTTTTTACTGAAGAAAACGTCTGTTTGTGGGAAAGGTTAAATGATAACATGAATAAATATCCCTAGCTTACAGGTCAAGATCAGGTTTCATGATAAAACCGAATCTTAAAGGAATATGGCTCTTTCTTTGACAGTTCTTTCTACCAAACATTTTCAATGACACTTTCATATGAGTTATGTTCTTTATATAAAGTAGGACAAGATGAGCCAATAATATGGCATTTATATATGTAATCAGCCATTAAATCTTTCCAACATACAACAAATCTGCAGCAAACGACTTTGAAAACATTTCGGCAAAACTATGGAAAATCTGTATATGTCAGTGAGTTTTATAGTTGAATTAAATTGAAAACATTGTTGCACAAATGCCTAGCTTACAGGTCAAGATAAGGTTTCATGATCAAACAGATGCTTGAAGGAATATGGCTCTTTCTTTGACAGTTCTTTGTACCAAACATTTTTAAAGACTTATTTGTCCTATATATTTCCTTATGTTGGTAGTTGTCTTTTAATTTGTCAAAGTAATCGGTAATGGTGGCACTTCAATGTCAATTTAATTTTGTGTTTTTGGCACTCTTGTTTCACAAAGGGTCCTATTGATATAGGCTATATTGAATTATTTGTTCACTTGTGTAAAATATCAGCAATGGAATAGTGGCAAACCAGTTTAACCCTTTCCCTCATACGACAATTCTGCAGCCGACGACTTTGAAAGTATTTTGTCAAAAATTGGAAAATCTCTATAATTGAATGGATAACCTATGACTGAAAGTGGAAAACATTGTGTCAAAAGGAGAAATTGCACGTTTTGTGCAATTTCTTCTTTTGTCACTATGTTTTCAAAAAGTCGTCTGCTGCAGAGGCGTCAGAAAGCGTCTATATGAGGTAAAGGGTTAAATCTTATTTAGATTAGTTGAAATTTACATTACCATTGATTTCTATTCAAATTTTGCTTTGGTCTTACTTTGGGTAATACTAATTAACAATAATTGCACACAAAGAGATCTTATACCAATCTATTGTGGAAAAATAAATATGTTCAGTTGAAAGAATATATTTTAGGAGTATTATTTTTCAAGCACCTTTTAAAGTTACATACACAATGATTAAAAATTTACATTCCTGAACCCATGTATACATGTATTTTATTTATGTCTGATTTTTCTACAATGTTCTATAATGTAATCTCTTACTAGTTGTTAGTATTTCTAGTTGATTTTACCCTACACTGAATCAGATTATAAAGATTTTTGAAAAGGAGACATTGTGCAGAACAAGCAATTTTTCAATTTTCCCACAATGTTTTACACCTATATCAAGACTATTCTTTCAATTATCATTGAATACTACTATTTTCTATACTACTATATTATTTTTTTACAGCAGATTATAATACATTTCAATAAACATGTTGCAGAATAAAATAATATACATATTCTCTTAGTCTATCATGCAGTTGTTCATCAATAAAGATATTACATGTATATTTTATTACTTTATAGGTACTTCAAATCCACGGCGCACGACCACACCCAACTTAGTACTTCCGGATAACACGTCTGAGTCATTACGGTCAACAAATTCTGTCCCAGCATTCCCTGTTCCAGATTCAAGCTCTGCCTCGTCCTCCAATTCTTCTACGCATTCCTCCCCGGTTCCCGCTGGCATGTCGTCGGGAACCATCACTTCACCCTCACCTTTTGCTTCACCACATATACAAGTACATTCATTTCAATTTCCTGGTAAGTACTCCCATCATATCAATTTTATTGTGCCACCTTCTTGGCAGGGTGACACTTAGGGATCAATTCTATCTATCTATCGTTGGGCTTTGAATATAGTTGAAAACATTGTGACAAAAGGAGAAATGGCTCATAACTAGCAATTTCTCCTTTGGTCACGATGTTTTCAATAGTCGTCTGCTGCAGAGGCATCAAAAAGCCTCTGTATGTGGGAAATGATTAAATGATTATTTTTACTAGTTTTTGACTGATGACACATGCTTTGTTTGCCTCAAACACTTTTGTTTCATGAAAAGACCATGAGTCTGTGGAAATTAAGCATGCCTTGTAAAATATCCCTGAGAGCCAGACCAACTCTCTGATAAAGAAAATACGATTTTAGATAAAAAAAAAAAAACATGACTTGTACAGTTGAAATTCGTTTGCTATCCTTTTTCATTTAGCAAAGGGAAATAGTTTTGGGTTGTCTGTCCAGCTGGAGCCATATCAAATGCATGATAAGAGATTTAATTAAAACTAGATAAAAATGTTTAGAAATGTCATCCTGGGCTGGAAACTGTAATGTAGCTCAATAGTTAAGTAACTTAATAACTAACACATTACGAAAAGGTTGGTATTTCAAATTCCAAAACCCTTTTTTGACACTCAAATCCTATGTTGTTGGTGAGGCAATTTCTTTTGAGTATCTACAGCATAGGGTTTGGTTGAGTCATGAGAGAAATATTTGAGTGAGCTGGTCTTTTCCTCCACAATATCTTTCTCATTACTCAACCAAACCCAAAAAAATCGTCTCAATGTGGCATTTCTTTTGAGTATCCGCAACATAGGGTTTGAGTGTCAAATAAGTATCTTAACCCTTTCCCTCATATAGACGCTTTCTGCCGCCTCTGCAGCAGACGGCTTTTTGAAAACATGGTGACAAAAGAAGAAATTGCACAAAACGTGCAATTTCTCCTTTTACCACTATGTTTTCCACTTTTTGTCGTAGGTTATCCATTAAAGTATAGAGATTTTCCACTTTTTGACAAAATAAGTCGTCTGCTGCAGAATTGTCGTATGAGGGAAAGGGTTAAGAACATGTGAAAAGTCCCTTATCTGGAACTCTGTTGTCGTGCTAGGGCCATTGTATCGGTGACTGGCTGTCCATTCAGATATATGACACTACTGGTCCGATTTCAAAATTGTTAACAGATTTCAAAACTATTCAGAAGTTTAGTTACCATGGTCAAAAAAGCTTATTCTCTGAAACTGCTTGTCCCTTTTCATAATGAGTTTGCAGGAATTCTCCTGATGTGACATAAGGATAGTTGAAGACATTTTAATTGGTTGAAAATGATTGCTGCAAATGCAATTATTTAAATGGCTTTTAATCACTGAGCAATATAGGACCCTTATTCCATTCCCAATTATAGATGCCTTTTGACGCCTCTGCAGCAGAAAACTCTTGTTAACAGTGTGACAAAAGGAGAAATTGCTCAAAACAAGCAATTTCTCCTTTTCCACAATGTTTTCAACTCTTTGCTGTTATAATTATACTTTCATTGTGGTCTTACAGATATATCAGAAAGTTCCACAGATGTTACACAGACAGAACCTGCTATGTCAGGAATGTGGGATCACGATGTGTAAGTACATTTATTAACAAGTGGGATGGATGGGAAGGAATATTTCAAATTCGATAACCATTATTTTATTTGAAATGGAAAGGTACCAGTATTCGGATAAACCTTAATTTGGATACCCATTTTAGATTCAGCAATCAAATATTCAGATATATTTGAATAAGTAAACTGAATATTTGAATAATGTTTTCAGAATTTGTTCACATTCATAGTTTTTTACACATCCTCAAACATTTTATTTCTACAAATAGCCAAATTTTGTATGCAGCTTTCAACAATTTTATAGTTTTATCAGTTTGTTACGGGGGTAAGTTACAATTACTACTGTTCCTTTTGTCCTGAGCCAGTCATAATGCTAATCTCACAAACCTGAGATAGAAGGAGGGAAAACCATAACTGTCATTCTCCTTTTGTCACAATGTTTTCAAAATTAGACTGCTGTAATAGTCTGCGTGTTGGAAAGGATAAAATCTCCATAGCTCACAGTAAAATTCTTTGTTCTTCAAAATGTGTGATAAAATGCAATAAAGAATTATTAACACAAAATGTCGATATTTCATTTATTGCATGGTTTGCCTTGGGGGCAATTACATAAATATAGGGATCACTTCCCTCCATTGTCCGTCGACCTCCTGCCATGTTTTCATTTGATTACATATGAGCAGGTGATATATTTATTCTTTCAAAAACTCTTGTTTTAAGATAATTGTCATACACTTTGAGTGCAATACTGTTACCTGTAATTGTTAACCTGGTATTTTATGGTCATTGTCTTGAAAATAATGTCTAAATAAAATAAAAAAAATAGATTATAAATTATGGAAAAAGAAGAAATTGCTAATTATAAGCATTTTTTTTTTTTTGCCACAATGTTATCAAAGTCACCTGCTGCATTTGCATCAGAAAGTTTGAGACAGGGTTAAGTCAGTTTTAAGTAAACCTTCAGTGCAGGTGTAAGTTGATCTGGGTCCTTCACTGGTCACAAACTGCTGAAGGTCAGTTTTAGTGTTATGATAAATGATGTTCTGGTTTTAGTTATTACTATATTTCTGTGTTTTTTTATGCTATATTTTCAGAGATGTTGTTAGCACAAATACTTCAAATGATAGTGATAAAACTATAGTAGATGTAAGTCTTCTTATCATTCTATATACTGCCTGCTAGTTTTGTTTAACAATTTGACTGAAATGTTATTAATTTGAGTTGTCAGTTTTGAAATCTTCTGAGAAGGAAAATGTTACATATCAAACATTGAAAGTATACTTTTGATTCAGATAAAGGAGAAATAGCTTGTCTGAAGCATTTTTTTTTTCAAAAATGTTTTCAGAAATTTTCTGCTGCAGAAGCATTAACATTAACCCCTTTCCCACATATAACAGATCTGCAGCAGACGACATTGAAAACATAGTGACAAAAACCTGAAAAATCTCCATAAAAGATAGCTAAATTGTTAAATAAAGCTGAAAACATTGTGTTTAAAGGAGAAATTGCTCATCATGATGTTAACAGAAGTCGTCTGCTGCTATTGTGTCAAAATGCGTCTGCAGTTGGGAAAGGGTGAAGTATATCAAGGAAAGCTTGATACTAGTTATTTACTAAGCCTTGTTGATCGAGTTTTATCATTCTGGCCAGTTCACATTATTTTATGATTATGTATGTTTTCTGGCTTTTTTTTTACACCAATACTCCACACAACATTCTTCAAAGATAACTTGCTACCTTTCTTTATAGACTATTAACCAATTGGTGAAAGACAATTGATGGTGACAAAAGGAGAAATTGCTCGTTTTGAGCAATTTCTTTTTTTGTCACAATGTTTTCAAGTAAGCCGTCTGCTGCACTGGGGACAGAAAGCGTCTATATGAGAGAAAGGGTTAATGGTTCTATTCCAAATAAAAACCATGGACAACCTTCATAATTGTATGTTTTTCTATATGAAAGAAAAAACAACAACAACATCTACTTTTAAATTGAGTCCAAATCCCAGAGAGACGAATCACATTTAGCAATAGACCAACGGAAATGATGTTTTAACCACTAATGTGATCTGCTATTTTTAGCATAGTCTGATTTGAAAGCATTTGAGGAATGTAATACAACATCAGAAAAATTGGAAGTTTAATTTTGATACAATATTTTCGGTTTCCCACAGTAAGTTCAAACGTCGTCTGCTACAAAGGTGTCAAATCATGGAAAGACTTATATTATGTACAGAGCTTTAGATAAGGAGCATTTTTCATGTTCTAAAATCCTTATTTGACATTAAAACCCTATGTTGTGGGTACTCAAAAGAATCATCTCAGTGAGACGATTCTTTTGAGTACCAACAACATAGGATTTTGATGAGTAGTAAGAGAAATATTGTGGGGGAAAGACCTGTTCACTCCCTCTTATCTAGTACTCTAATTGTTTTTTTGTTTTTTTCAGAGTAATTATTCAGGAATCACTCTGCTGGACAGAGAAGATTCCGTGGACAGTCAAGATGACATTGCCCACAGTTGGACGAGAGTCAATAGTGTAAGTATAAGTGCTTTGGCAGACTGACACCTAGGAATTACTTCTCTGTCACCTGTCAGTCTGTCTGTCACACTTTTTTTTAAAGATATTAAACCCTTATTTTACCATTTCCCACATACCAACGCTTTCGGAGACCACTGCAGCAGATGATTTTTGAAAACATTATGACATAATGAGAAATTGCTCTAAACGAGTAATTTCATGTTTTGTCACATCATTTTCAACTCTTCTCAATAATTAAACTTTAAAATATATGAGATAGTTCACATTTTTGGCCTAGATGTGTTCAAAGTTCTCTGCTGTAGATTTGCTGTATGTGGGAAAGGGGGGGTTAAACACTGTTGAAGTTAAATGTATGATAAGTATTCAGTTACCGTAATGTATTACATACCAGGGGGATGGATAAGTCCTCCGTCCTGGTTGACCAACGCTTCCTAACCTGTCCTGACGCTATTGTTAGAAATGAAGTTAACCCTTTTCCTCATATAGACGCTTTCTGACTTCTCTGCAGCAGAAGGCTTTTTGAAAACATAGTGACAAAAGAAGAAATTGCACAAAACGTGCAATTTCTCCTTTTGCCACAATGTTTTCCACTTTTTAGATCACCTAGAGCCAAAGGCTTAAGGTGAGCTTTTCTGATCACTTTTTGTCCATCTGGCGTCGTCCTTCGTTAACATTTAGACATTTAGATCATCTCCTTAACCACTTGACCAATTTCAACCAAACTTCACAGGAATGTTCCTTTGGTGGACCTCTTTCAAAATTGTTCAAAGATTTAAATTCCATCAAGAACTTAGGGTTGCTGGAAAAACATGGCCGCCAGGGGGCGGAGCTTGTTTTCCTTATATGTGCATTGTTAAAACTTTAAAAATCTTCTTGTCCAAAAGTACTGGCCCGATTTGAAAATTATTTTCCACAAATGTTCATTGGGGCACCCTTTACCAAGATTGTTCAAATATTTCCGATCTGTTGAAAAAACATGGCTGCCAGGGGGCTAAGCTTGTTTTCCTTATATGTGCATTGTTAAAACTTAAAAAATCTTCTCAACCAAAAGAATTAGCCCGATTTGAAAATTATTTTTCACAAATGTTCTTTGGGGCACCCTCTACCAAGATTGTTCAAATATGTCCAATCTGTTGAAAAACATGGCCGCCAGGGTTGCTGCGGCATCAGAAAGGGGGCAAAATGTCCAAACTTTAAATATCTTCATCTTTGAATCTGCATGTCAGATTCCAATATAGTTTGGTAGAAATGTTCCTTAAGTGAGCCTCTACAAAGATTGCCCAAGGCATACTGTTTGGTTGAAAAACATGGCAGTCAGGAGGCATCAGAAAAGGGGCAAAATGACAAAATTTGGAAATTCCATTTTTAGCTCGACTTTTGAAAAAAATGAGAGCTATTGTCATGACCCTGGCGTCTTCGGCGGCGGCGGCGTGGTCGTCCGGTTAAGGTTTTTTGTTGAGCTCATTTTTAGCTCGACTTTTGAAAAAAACGAGAGCTATTGTCATGACCCTGGCGTCGGTGGCGGCGTGGTCGTCCGGTTAAGGTTTTTTGTTTAGCTCATTTTTTTATTTATTTTTGCTCCCTATCAGTCGAGCGTCTGTGCCGTACGCGGTGCTCTTGTTTTTTTTTCTGTTTTCTCCCTTTCAGTCTGTGCGGTACGCGGTGCTCTTGTTTTAAGTTCTTGTCTGATATTTAGGAAATTGAATATAAATCCTACTTCAGTGATCCTCTACTTAATTTGTTCAAGCCGTTTTGATTGGTTACAAAATCATAGCAACCTCGCGTCATCACAAAAGGGGTATATTGAACTTTTAGCTACAAATGACAACTCCTAACATTCCACTTGACCAATTTCAACGTTACTTCACAGGAATGTTCCTTTGATGGTCCTCTTTCAAAATTGTTCAAAGACTTGCATTCTGTGTAGAACCTTTGTTGCTGCAGCATCAGAAATTGAGAAAGCTCTTGTTAGATTTCAAGATAAAAATGGCTTTTACTGATAAACTATTTCTTTAACTGAGTGTCCACTCCTTGCAGTTTCATTTGAACTCCTGATCAAATTTTCACAGATATTTGCAGTTAAATATTTGCTTCTAATTAACTATCATTCAAGTGATCGATTTAGGGCCATCTTGGCCCTCTTGTTGTCATAGGTTATCCATTCAACTATGGAGATTTGTTTTGACCAAATATGTTCAAAGTCGTCTGCTGCAGAATTGTCGTATGAGGGAAAGGGTTAAGTATTCAAAATGATAAATTAACCAATTGTATTTCATTGCAGCTTTCTGTAGCTTTAAAAGAATGGGACATTCCATTTGAACAATTACATAAAGAAGAATCTATAGGGACAGGTAGATTTGGAACTGTATATAAGTAAGTAGTATTTGTTGTGTAAGATAATGCATGATTTTATCTATTACATTGTGAGGATAAAGCTTCTGAATTTAGTGTATTTTGGCAGCTTGAAATCAGTCTTATGTTATTCATATGGGACACAGACTTGAGGGATTAATATTAAAATATCTGAATAGGTATTAACCCTTTCCCACATACAACACATTTGCAGCAGATGAATTTTGAAAACATAGTGGTAAAAATATGGAAAATCCCTATAAATGACAGTATAGTTAGAAATTAAATTTGCAATTTTTTCTGCAAAAGGATAAGTAGCTCATCACAAGCAACTTTCAAATGGTGTCTACTGTAGATGGATTCAAATGTGTTTACATGTGTGAAAGGGTTCATTTCTGTAGAATTACATTCTAGATATTATATTTCAAGTTCAAAAAATAAAAAGGAAAACACTGATTATATTGCTACAAAGCTCATAGATGCTACAAAACAGCTTTAATCTCAATTGCTCAATTCAAAAAGCTACAAAATACAATAAGTTCCTAAACGTTAATTTTACTTCCATTTTAAAATGATAGTTTAACTAGCCCTTTCCAATCTGCAGTTGATAGCTTTTGAAAACATTGTATCTAAAGGAAAAACATGCTTTTGTTCAGCATTTTGTCCTGATGCTTTCTGAGGCATCTGTGGCAGACACCTTTTATAATATTTATGGCAGAAGTAGAAATTGCTTATAATGAGCAATTTCTCCTCTTGCCACAATGTTTTCAACTCTTTTCAATAATATATACTTTCCCATATTCAAAGTGGTCTGCTGCAAATTTGCTGTATGTTGGAAAGGGTTAACTAGTGCAAATAATGTAATAAATGATTGTTCATATATTATAGGGGCCAGTGGCATGGTGATGTAGCCATTAAAATGTTAAACTTTGATTCGGACACAGACAATGCTGCACAATTATCTGCCTTTAAACTAGAGGTAAATATCGAGGACTGGCGTGAAACGGTTCTAACTAAAACCCTATTTTGAAAACCCTGGTTTAGGGGCAATTTCGACCCCTTTGTAAACAATGCAAATTTAGGTGCCGTTGCTCAAAACATAGAATATATCCATAATTGAATGGATAACCTATGACAAAAAGTGGAAAACATTGTGGCAAAAGGAGAAATTGCACGTTTTGTGCAATTTCTTCTTTTGTCACTGTTTTCAAAAAGCCGTCTGCTGCAGAGGCGTCAGAAAGCGTCTATATGAGGGAAAGGGTTAATGACACGTGACACAGGTGTGCATTCAAACACTTGTTGTCAAACTAAGTGCTGTTCAAATCTCGGAAGAATATCTTTTCAGAAGGACATTTTGTTCTTAATTTGTTTGAAATATCTTATGAAAAGAGAATTATATATTTATTGTAGAAAGATATTAGAAGGATGTCTTTTTTATTCAGCAGAATATATTGTTTACCTGTCAGATGTAGTGCCAGTATTTGTAAATTGTTGTGATATCTAGAACTTTTTAAATATATTCATGATACAGAGTTGAAAACTATTTGGAAAAAAGAGAAATTGCTTGTTTTAAGCAATTTTTCCTTTTCTGACTCTGTTTTTACAAGTTGTTTGTATATATAATAGAATAATTAAACTGTTAACACTTGTTATCATATGATTCTTCTTCCTGATTTTGACCAATGTGTACATAATATGAATGTTTATCTGTATTTGTAGGTTGCTATGTTGCGTAAAACACGGCATGAAAACTTAGTTTTATTCATGGGTGCCTGTATGAAGCCCCCACATTTAGCCATTGTTACTAGGTAAGACTACTCTTTCAAGTGTTTAACCCTTTCCCACTTACAGATGTTATCTAACGCCTTTGAAGCAGACGACTTTTGAAAACATTGTGGCAAAAAGGAGACATTGCTCATATTATAATGAGCAATTTCTCCTTTTGCCACAATGTTTCAACTTTATGCAATAACTGTTCTTTCATTTATAGACAGTTACCATGTTATTGTCTTAATGTCTTTAAAGGCGTCTGCTGCAGATGTGTTTTATGTGGGAAAGGGTATCAAGGTTTTTCTTGGGGGGTTGAAATACATGTACAGTCAAACCTGTGTTAAAAGACCACCCGTGGGAAGAGAACAATATGGTCTTTGTTCACAAGTGATTTTTAAAATAAATAATTGGGAAATAAAAAGTGTGGTTGCTATTGACAGAGATTGGCTTAACAAAGGTGGTCTTTTGCACATGTTTTACTGTATTTACCTTAATATCTGTCATTATCTGATAATGTTAGAATTGGCTAATTTGAAAACTCATGAGAGAAAATGTAAGTATATAAAATTTAAGAATCTTACTTTTTGTATAGGTGGTCAATTTCTCCTATTTTAATAATGTTTTAAAAAGTACTATTGCAGAGTCTTGTGAAAGTGATATGCATAATATTTGATACTTTTGACTCCCGTGATGAGCGGGTTCTGCCTTTGGGATATTTCCACACAAACGGCGCAAGTACTGGTAAAGTCTCAAGGAAGCAGACATAGAGCGTGATTAATATAACCTGAAAGCTTGTTTTGCAATTGATGTAAAATAAATAAGTTAAACAAAACTTTCACTTTCACACAATATTTTAAGTTACCTTTGGGGTATTCCAACCCAATATAAAGCTAGATTGGAATTGTATTTAAGGTCTCTCAGCTCAAGGTCACTGCTACTGAAAAGCAAACCTAGACTTATACACTGAATGATAAAAAGAAAGTCACATTGTAAACTGGGTTTTGTGGCATTAATTTATTATACCCCCGATAAACGAAGTTTAGAGGGGGTATATTGGAGTCACCCTGTGCTTGGTTGGTCGGTCGGACGGTTGGTCCGTTGCGATTTTCCTCGTCCGGAGCATAACTTTAAAACTTATTGTTGGAATTTAATAAAACTTCATAGGATGATACAACACATTGAGAGGAAGTGCGGTGTACAGGAACCGTAACTCTATTTTACCTAAATACAGAGTTATTGCCCTTTGTTACTTTTTCTTGTCCGGAGAATTACTTTATAACTAACAGATGGAATCTAATAAAACTACATACAATGGTAGAGCATAATGAGAGGAAGTGCAGTATACAAGAACCATAACTCTAATTTACATAATTACAGAGTTATTGCCCTTTGTTACTTTTTCTTATTCGTAGAGTCTTGTCCGGAGCATAACTTTAAAACAAATTGTTGGAATTTAATAAAACTTCATAGGATGATACAACACATTGAGAGGAAGTGCGGTGTACAGGAACCATAACTCTATTTTATCTAAATCAGGGCTGTACAAAAAAAAAATTCACCCACTTGTCCAGGACAAGTGACTTTCAGAATGCCACTTGTCCTGCTAAGATTCTCACTTGTCCCACTTTTCTGCAGACCAAGTTTAACATGCGACAAATTTAAGAATTGCGTGGTAGCCCGGATCGCGGTTTCTTGAGTGTTTTATTTGTTTTTTAGTGGGTTATTTTCTAGTTCAGTATAAAGATAACATTAAGAGCACACACTGTACATGATTTAAGGGTAGTGACCAATTCAAATAACATTATTGCAAAAGACCTGTAGTGCAGCATTCAGTTAAAAAAAATGAAATTTGGAAAAGAGATTATTTTTCACTAGTTATTTGAAATATTCTGCATAAAATGTATGTATTTTATCCATATTTACAAAAGATTCAAAAGCTATTGACAGAAATGTTAAACTTGAGACAACATAGTCAAATGATGCAATAGCACTTTTCAAATTGAAGATAACAAAATAATAAGGTCACCTATTTAGGTCCCTCACCGAAACAGGGCAGTGTTCGATACCAGGGTCAGTTTTACAAAGAAAGACATTGATAAATTCAATTTTATTAACCAAAAGTCAAATTTATCAGGTTCAATGTAGTTATTAAATCAAAAAATCTTGTCAAAAAAAATGAAAGACAACAAAACTTGAAATTTGTTTCATGTGTTGCGGTCAATCTCATTAAAATCATCTCCTATTAACGCCACGCATTTACATTTAGTCAGATTGTGTACTTTAGTCAGATTGGTGTTGCGGTATTATTCGCAGCATAGCCGCCATTTTGATGATTGCGCAATGTTAATCATGGTTCCCTACTTTGAGAATTAGAAATCGGTAAACAGCGTAGAATGTAAACATCGGGGTCGTCAGGTCGCGAATGTCATTCACCCAATTTCATCCAATGAAATCGCAACTATTAAGTCATATGATTTTTTCCCCCGCCATTTATGCTAATTAATTTTGGTAAACAAAGCCGTGATTGGGCAATTATCATACTCGGGGGGAATCATTTATATATTTCATTCCAAACAATTTTCTTTGTGTCCCTGATATTACGAATATTATGTCGATCTTGAAGGTATTTCAAATTGATAAACGGCAAGATAATTTTTAGCAGTCGTCGTATTGTCTTTAATTTGGATCGAATTTATTTTATTAACTTTTATTAAAGTTTTATTAACTTCTGCATGGCGAAATGTTCTTACAAGTCGTTCTGAACCGGTTTGCACCAGTTTGCAAACATCGCATACCGAAAGTAGAAATATGGATCAAAATACATTTAAGGGAATATTTTAATGAGACCGATCCATAGGTAATTCCCTAGCTTTCATGAAATAACACAGCCCCAAGGAACAATTGTCACTTATGATTGGACAGCCTTATTGGATACATATATATCACGTTAATCGACTATTACTGAAGCGATTCGGTTGGCTGAAATCACTCGATCTGACAGGTGGGTAACTCCGCCTACTGTTATTGATTTGTTATGGTCACACGCGAGTGGTTTTTCGCATGTAACATACAGTCAAATTTATACACGACAGACATGTGTGTTAGTAATTAAGCCGGGCTACCAGACACAGTAATTTACATTCACTGTTACGTAAATGGGTTGATATAATGGGACGTGGATTTTTGGAAAATGCCACTTGTCCGGGACTGAGATGTTGCAATTAGCGACTTGCCCGATGCGATTTATGACTTGTCCCGGGCGTCGGGCTATGGGATTTGTACAGCCCTGTAAATACAGAGTTATTGCCCTTTGTTACTTTTTCTTGTCCGGAGAATTACTTAATAACTAACAGATGGAATCTAATAAGACTGCATACAATGGTAGAGCATAATAAGAGGAAGTGCAGTGTACAAGAACCATAACTCTAATGTACATAATTACAGAGTTATTGCCCTTTTGTTACTTTTTCTTGTTCGTAGAGTCTTGTCCGGAGCATAACTTTAAAACTGATTGTTGGAATTTAATAAAACTTCATAGGATGATACAACACATTGAGAGGAAGTGCGGTGTACAGGAACCATAACTCTATTTTACCTAAATACAGAGTAATTGCCCTTTGTTACTTTTTCTTGTCCGGAGAATTACTTAATAACTAACAGATGGAATCTAATAAAACTACATACAATGGTAGAGCATAATGAGAGGAAGTGCAGTGTACAAGAACCATAACTCTAATTTACATAATTACAGAGTTATTGCCCTTTGTTACTTTTTCTTATTTGTAGAGTCTTGTCCGGAGCATAACTTTAAAACAAATTGTTGGAATTTAATAAAACTTCATAGGATGATACAACACATTGAGAGAAAGTGCGGTGTACAGGAACCATAACTCTATTTTACCTAAATACAGAGTTATTACCCTTTGTTACTTTTTCTTGTCCGGAAAATTACTTAATAACTAACAGATGGAATCTAATAAAACTACATACAATGGTAGAGCATAATGAGAGGAAGTGCAGTGTACAAGAACCATAACTCTAATTTACATAATTACAGAGTTATTGCCCTTTGTTACTTTTTCTTATTCGTAGAGTTTTGTACGGAGCATAACTTTAAAACTAATTGTTGGAATTAATAAAACGTCATAGGATGATACAACACATTGAGAGGAAGTGCGGTGTACAGGAACCATAACTCTATTTTATCTAAATACAGAGTTATTGCCTTTCGTTACTTTTTCTTGTCCGGAGAATTACTTAATAACTAACAGATGGAATCTAATAAAACTAGATACAATGTTAGAGCATAATCAGAGGAAGTGCAGTGTACAAAAACCATAACTCTAATTTACATAATTACAGAGTTATTGCCCTTTGTTACTTTTTCTTGTTCGTAGAGTCTTGTCCGGAGCATAACTTAAAAACTAATTCTTGAAATTTATTAAAACTTCATAGGATGATACAACACATTGAGAGGAAGTGTGATGTACAGGAACCATAACTCTATTTTATCTAAATACAGAGTTATTACCCTTTGTTACTTTTTCTTGTCCAGAGAATTACTTAATAACTAACCGGTGGAATCTAATAAAACTGCATACAATGGTAGAGCATAATGAGAGGAAGTGCAGTGTACAAGAACCATAACTCTTATTTACATAATTACAGAGTTATTGCCCTTTGTTACTTTTTCTTGTCCGGAGAATTATGTAATAACTAACAGATGGAATCTAATAAAACTACATACAACGGTAGAGCATAATCAGAGGAAGTGCAGTGTACAAAAACCATAACTCTAATTTACATAATTACAGAGTTATTGCCATTTGTTATCCAAAAATGAACAAAACAAGAATAACCCGATCCATAACATTGTCCTTTTAAGGTGGGGTTTCTAAATATTTCACAACCTTTCCTATCAGGGCGGCGTTCGGGGGTATTAATCACATTCAGTGATAGTTCTAGTTTGTGTTTAAATTGTTTTAAAATGAATTTGTGAACTTACCTTTGTGTAACAGTTATTGATTGATCTATACTATGTCTCTTGTTCATTTCAGTTTATGCAAAGGTCATTCCCTGTTTATGTTATTACATCTAAGGAAGGAGAAGTTCCCAATGAGTAAAACTATCATTATTGCACAGCAAGTGTCTCAGGTAGGGTGTCACAGTTTTATTTAACCTTTCCCATATGCAGTCAGATTTTGAAGCATCTGCAGCAAATAAGTTTCACAAAATTAATGAGAAAAGGAAAAATGGCTCATAATGATCAATTACTCATTTTGATACAATGTTTCAACTATTCAATTATTTTGCTCCAATTCAAAGAAGAGGGGGTATAGTCAGTCAGTCTATCTTTCCATTGGTAGACCAACACTTGTTGATAATTGGATAATAATTGGACCTACAGTAATCAAACTTGGTAGGGAGGTGTGGCATGACCATACAGATTTCTGTTTGCTGTGTCAATTAAAAGAAAACACTTTAAACACATTTCTCCAAGGAATCTTTTTGGCCAATTTTCAAATAGATTTGAAGAAATCTTCTTTGGTAACCTTCTACTAGAGTAATTCTTCCATGTGGATTGTTCAATAAACATGACCTATACCAGAATTCTACATGTTATGTTGATTAGTCTTAATACATGTCCACCAGTGGCTTAGGTTGTTTTACCATTTATACCCAAAGTGTATGGGGTTATTTTGCCTAATGGCAATGAAGCAACTCATGGGCCTCTTGTTTGTCAATATTATATGTGAGATCTCAGTCCATTAACATGCTACTCAAACAATTAAACAAATATTAAGAAACGTCCTTATTGAAATAATCCGACATTTTGATGATGATAGTCAGACAAGCAAAAGCCTTTCTTTAGCGAGATAAAAACAATGTGATAAAGATACAATTTATCATTTTCCCACAATGTTTCCCAAAATTATCAAAATGTCTTGTTAACATTATAAGCTCACAGGAACCAGCCCTCCTCCGTGATGTCATTCTATTTTGGGAGGAGTCTTTTATCAATGAGCTTTTGTAATTTTGTATGTAATTTCTTAAAACCAGTTAAAATGAATGTACCTGAAAACATATTTTAGCATGCAAGATAAATAGAATATTACGTCCTTGGCTTTCAACATGAACTTTATCTGACTCGGCTGGGAGAAGCGATAATTGTCCCAAGCTCGTCAGATAAAGTTCATATCTTAACCCTTTCCCTCATATAGACGCTTTCTGACGCCTCTGCAGCAGACGGCTTTTTAAAAGCATAGTGACAAAAGAAGAAATTGCTCAAAACGAGCAATTTCTCCTTTTGCCACAATGTTTTCCACTTTCAGTCATAGTTATCCATTCATTTATAGAGATTTTCCACTTTTTGACAAAACATGTTCAAAGTCGTCTGCTGCAGAATTATCGTATGAGGGAAAGGGTTAAGGCAAGGACGTAATATTCTCTATATTGATTTCATTGCCCAAAGTATGATGAAATAAGAAATGTATTTTTATTCAACTTGTATACAAGTGACACCAATATTACTTACTTTTATTCATTGCTCCATAACAACAATCCTGATGTAGCATAGTCATTTTCATATTCCATCTATATGTTAATGAAAAATTGATAAGGCCATCACTCACAGCCTTATAATGTAAACAAAATCGAAATACATTGTTCTATGGGCTGGTGGCCTAAACACTTTCAATAAAGTATGTCATTGTCATTGTTAGGGTAAGATGGGGTTTCTTATTCTTATGCTCAAACAGATTGCCTTTTTCAGAATATTCATGCAGCTATATTTTAAAGTTTTGCATATCAGATTATTAAATTGACCTTCAGTAGGTGAGCTGTAATGTCTGCTTTGAAAACATTTGATGAAAAAGTGGGAAAGGTTTATTTGAACAATTTTACTTCTACGGCTATGTTTTCAGAAGACGACTGTCTCAGGGAAAGGGCTAAGCCACTACAAATAACAGATTTATACAAATGTGTATCATGAAACAAAAATCTTATTTCACTATTTTTCAGGGAATGGGATACCTGCATGCCAAAGGAATTGTACATAAGGATTTAAAAACAAAAAATATATTTTTTGATAAAGACAAAATTGTCATTACAGATTTTGGTCTGTTTAATGTTACCAAACTTTGTCATGCAAATAGGTAAGCCTTCTTATTTATCAATGGATTTTTATTTCGGGGGGTAATTTTAAATTTAAAAAAAAAATTGCCTTAAAAAATATTTAAAAATTTGATAGGTGTACCCCTCAAATTGCTGGTTGTTCCTCCCTCAACCCAAAGACATCTTTTCTGGTAACAGCCCTAAAATCTTTAAAGTGTGAATCCAGCATATCAAAAATATTTTCAGAATGACTTAACAGACATAATGTTCAAATGACAGGACTTGAAAAACATTTAAAATTCGTATACAAGGACATAAATATAATTCAGAAAAGAAGCAACATTTCTCTATCCCTCTCTTTTCTTTCAGACTTTCAGATCGCCTCCAGATTCCCCCAGGTTGGTTGTGCTACCTCGCTCCAGAAATTATCAAGTCCCTGCAGGCGGGGGCTGCTTATGCTAATACAGATTTACCCTTTTCAGAAATGTCAGATGTTTATGCATTTGGGTATGTAGCAATAATCTTCATAAAAAATTTTGTAATGAATTGAATTTTTAGCTTGTTTGTTTTTGGAAGAAAAATTTAGGGCTATTGTGATGATACCCTTGGCAATGTCTGCATTGTCACAAAACTTTAACCCTTTCCCTCATATAGACGCTTTCTGACGCCTCTGCAGCAGACGGCTTTTTGAAAACATAGTGACAAAAGAAGAAATTGCTCAAAACAAGCAATTTCTCCTTTTGCCACAATGTTTTTCACTTTTAGTCATAGGTAATCCATTCAATTTTAAAGATTTTCTATGTTTTGACAAAATATGTTTAAAGTCGTCTGCTGCAGAATTGTCGTATGAGGGAAAGGTTAAGCTTACCTATTGGTTGAAAAACATAGCCACAAAAAAAGGTTAAAATATAGTTTTAGCTATAAGAGACCTTAACCACTGAACTAATATCAATCAAACTTCACAGGAATGTTCCTTAGGTTTCAAAATTATTTATAGAATTAATGTCTTATTTAGTCCTTTACTAATAAGCTTTAATTACAGTGTCCATTCCTTGCAATTTCATTCCAAATTTTGATCAAATTTTCCCTGATATTAGTAGTTACACATTTTCTACAATACCAGCACACAGGTGATTGATTTAGGGCCATTTTGGCTCTCTTGTTTAACATTAGGATTCTGTACAAACTATTAATGAAACAATTTTTGCTCTGTAAGAAGAGTTAGACACTTTCAGTCAGATATGATCACATTTGAAATGTTGAATGTATTGTTGAAGCTGTATTCTCATGTTATTACAGAACTGTTTGGTTCGAGTTGCTGAATGGACTCTGGCCTTTTGAAAATCAGCCCCCAGAAAGTATTATATGGCAAGTTGGACGCGGCATTAAGCCTGCATTTGGCAGTATTAGAGGTTCAAAAGAAGTAAAGGTAAAAAACAGATTAATACTCAACATGGTCCAGCACATAACCTTAACCTTTCCAAAAAACAGACGATTTCTGGTGCCTCTGCAGCAGACAACTTTTGAAAGCATTTTTGCAAAAAGAGAAATTATTGCTCATAATGAGAATATTTTCCTTTTGCCACAATGTTTTCAACTTTATTTACACAACATAGAGTTTTCATGTCAAATAGGATGATCAAATGTGAAATGTGCACCTTATCTACGGCTGCATATTACCAGACTAAAATAATACCTCATATGTTGTTCATAATGAGCAGATATACAATATTTGTTTTATCAAAGTATGTTTTATCCCTTTCCTTCCGACGCTTTTAGAGGCCTCTGCAGCAAACGACTTTTGAAAACATCACTGCTATGAGCAATTTCTCCTCTTGCCATAATGTTTTCAAATTTATTCAATAATTGTATTTTCATTTATAGTGAGCATTTCCACAGTTTAGACTCAATTATTTCACAGCCTTCTGCTGCAGATTTGATGTATGTGGGAAATATAGGATCCATCATGAGTTTTCTTTGGAGATCAAGATTTCTTAAATGAGTCTAGAAAAAGACGGTTATTAACCGAGCCTCTTGGCGAGGTTAATAACTCTCTTTTTCGAGACGAATTTAAGAAATCTTCTCCAAAGAAAAACGAGTGATGGATTCTTTTTATCACCTAAACAGTGTGTTTTAATGAAAAATATTGACAACATCAAAACAAAGACCGAATAACCTATTCTTCATGAGAACTTGTGATTCACCACATAAAAAAGTAGTCCTCATCATTTTTGAATAAGAAGAAAAAAAAAAAAAATGTTTTAAACAATTAAGACTCGTTATTTTAATATTCAAAATAACGTATTATTGCATTTTTCAATGTGTAAAATTTAACAACTTAACAATAAACATAATAAAGATAAAGGTCAAAATGACGTCATCAGTAGTCGCGTGTATGACGTGTTTTTGTTATCACACATGTTGGATATCGTTGTTCCGTGATTTGTTCTCAACTTGAAAATAAGGGTATTTATGTGATAAAGGGTTATACCTGTGTTATTATAAATGAAGATGTTTTTTTGTATTCCAGGATATGTTAATCGTGTGCTGGGCCTACGACCCGGATGATCGACCTACTTTCGGTCAACTGCTCAAAATAATGGAACGATTACCAAGGAAACCCTTTCACAGAAGTCCATCTCACCCAATACACCTTCTTTCCCGTAGTGCAGACTCTCTACACACATCATGATATTGACCTTGTGATCCTAACTCATGAATATATTCATTAACCCTTTCCGTCAGACGACAATTCTGCAGCAGATGACTTTATACATATTTTGTCAAAAAATAGAAATCTCTATAATTGAATGGATAACCTATGACTAAAAGTGGAAAACATTGTGGCAAAAGGAGAAATTGCTCGTTTTGAGCAATTACTTCTTTTGTCATTATGTTTTCAAAAAGCTGTCTGCTGCAGAGGTGTCAAAAAGCGTCTATATGAGGGAAAGGGTTAAGTAATCAGTTCAGATTTATTTATACTCATCATGAATGAAAAGAAAGAACATCAGTTCTGTAGTGTTGATTATATTGCTGATGGAGGTATGGAAACACACAAAAAAAACATTGTGAGAAAAAGGAGTCAGTGCTTGTCAAAGACATCTGCTTGGTTATTTCATTCACGATGTTCACTCTCATGCAATTGCTACTTTAATCACAATGTTTTTAATCTGCATCCAAAGGATAGTGTCAATACCCTCAGCCAGAGTTAAGAAGGAGTTGTGAGCAAATAGGTCAAATGGATGTAAACCTTTAAAGGTGCTGAACTCCAGGAAAAAGATATTTTAGTCAAAGTTTTAAAACTGTTCAAAAGTTGTCTTGAAATATTAGAATCATAATTCTGGCATAAAATAATGATAATAATTTCATTTTCCAGTACCATAAATAAACATCTAAATATTGTTTGTTTATGCTTCATTGTTACTGGCTAAACATACCCAGGAAGCCACATTTTGTACATTTTCATGACTTTCAATTGACAGGTTTTTCAACATTTACTGCCAAAATAGTTTTGAACTACTATTTAATACTTACTTTGTTGTCACTATTAGCAATATTTGCAGAAGTTTTGGTCACCATCTGGAGTTCAGAACCTTTAATGATTTTGACCTCAATGTCCAACCCTTTGATTTGATCATTTGAAAACGTTTCCAAGAAATGAAGTAAGATTGTAGAGTGACGTGATTTTTAACCCTTTCCCACACACAATAGTTCTGCAGCAGATGATGTTGAAAACATCTAGATAAATAAATGGAAACACTATGTATATGAATGTATGACCATTCAATAGAGTTGAAAACCTTGTCGCTAAAGCAGACATTTCTTGGTAAGAGCAATTTCACCTCTTGCCAAAATGTTTTCAAAAGTCGTCTTAGTTTAGAAATAAAGGAAAAAAGAACAAACATTTGTTTAGTCAAAATTCAATTTTCTACTTAATCTTTACCCTTTCCCATCTGCAGACGCATTTTGACGCAATAAAAGCAGACGAATTTTCTACTTTTTTTATCTTTTATGGAGATTTCTTAGGTTTTTGTCACTGTTTTTAAAGTTGGTCTGCTGCAGATGTGGGAAAGGGTTAATCCATTACCTGATGTGAAAGATTATTTTGAACTCTTCCAATACGAAAGTGTATGGTGAAATTTTATGTAAAATCTTGTCAAATATAAATGTTAAGACATGTCTCATAAAAACCAATCTACAGAACTTTTTGACCATTGAAGATGCACTAAAGGCATAGTTCAGTCTGATCAAGCTATTCCCTGTTATCTTGTTATAAAAGTTTCCTACAGGACTATGTGACCAATGAAGATCCAGTAAATGCCCAGTGCAGTCTGATCCAGATCTTCCCTGTGATTTTGTTATAAATGTATCCTGCAAGATTCTTAAGAACAATTATGCCCCAAAATAGACTTTTATTTTAGCTTTCCCACTTACAACAAATTTGCAGCAGACTTGTTTTCCATGGAACACTCTTTAAAGAATGTTTTATTATTTTTGAGGAGTTAAAAACATTATTACATTAGAAGAAATTGCTCATGATGATTGAGCAATTTCTCCTGTAGTCACAATGTTTTTAAAAATCATCTGTTGCAGATGTGTAAAAATTAAACTGCATGTCAGAAAGGGTTTAAATACATGAATGCAATATCATTAATTCCATCACCTCAAAAGTGTTTCCTATGAAGTCGCCCAATTTTGTGTGGTCTGCCTTTGGCTAGGATACAAAGGGATTGGATGTACTTCTCTATTGTCTGCCTATCAGTCTGTCTGTCATACTTTCACTTACAGACATTTTGGCAGACAACTCATGTGTTTCTTCAAACACTTATGGTTTTATAGAATTGCTGTTTAAGCTGAAATAAAAGTGCAATACATTATTTTGTTTTTTTAACTAGTAATTTCTTTTTTTATATACACTGAGTAACAGAATCAAAGTTATTATAAATAAGTTATCTTGGTTACTCTTTTGCATGTAATCTACCATATTGTAGGAGATGCCATTTGTTGCTAGAAAAAGGAAACGTCTGTGCTAAATGATCAGCTCACTCTTTATCCAATATTCTCCTTCTAGACTCATTGAAAGTATCTGAAGAGGTGAAAAATATATGAGATGACGCGAATATGCTTTTTAATATAGATCTAGAAATAATATTTATTAAGAAAGTTAAAAAAAATCCACAAGTATATTTTGATTAACATGCAAATAATACCTGTAATTGTGGAAGACCACGGTGCAGTCGTAGAGTGTCAGCCTCTCATACCAAATGTCTTGGGTTCGAATCTTGTGATGAGTGGGTTCTGCCTTTGTGATTTTTCCACACAGACTTGTTAACACATACTTGTTAACACATACTTGTTAACACATACTTGTTAAATCTCCAGGAAGCAGACACAGAGTGTGATTTATCTAAGCTGAAAGCTTGTTTTGCAATCGATGTAAAATAAATAAGTTTAAAAAATTAATTCCTGTAATGAAAGGGCAGATTTTTTGAAAGCAAACAGCTGATAGCTCATATGAACAGAATGTTCTTGGAAATACCTCATGAATTGTGTTTGCTCACAAAATTTCTCTGTTATATTTATTCTGGAATTTTTTATATAATTCCTTTCCTACATCAAACAAATCTGCAGTTTGGAAAATAACTACTGGTAGATAAAAATGAAGCATCTCTATAATAGATAGTATAATTGTTGAATATATTGTTGTAAAGGGAGAAATTGCTCAATTTGAGCAGTTTCTTCTATTGCCACATTGTTTTCAAGTTTTCGGCATGTTGTAACAGTTAACCTTGTGAAATTTGGAGAACATTTCAAACCTGTTTGTATTCTTAAGTTAATATACAGAAAGGGCTCATTGTAGGCTGTGGTTAGGGTGAAATTGAATGTAACCTCCCCAAAGCTTCCAACTTCTCTCTTGTTTGAGGCAAAGGATAAGTTTTGATTTGTTTGTCTCTTTTAAAGTCCTTTACCACAAACAACAAATCTGAGTTAGGGGACTTTGAAGACTCCTGCACGAAAATATGTGATATCTCTAAAATGAGAGCATAATTTTAGAATAGAGTAGAAAGCATTGTGGGGAAAAAGAAAATTGCTTTTCCAACAATGTCTTCCAAAGTTGTCCGCTGTGAACAATGGTTAACCCTTTCCCACACGCGACAACTCGGCAGCAGACGACTTTGAAAATATACCCGAACAAATTTGGAAAATCTCTGAATGAAAGTAAAATTATTGAATAGAGCTGAAAACATGGTGACAAAAGGAGAAATTGCTCGTTTTGAGCAATTTCTTATTTTGTCGCCATGTTTTCAGAAAGCCATCTGCAGCAGGGGCGTCGGAAAGTGTCTATATGAGGGAAAGGGTTAAAATGTCTTGTCACATATCACCACAGACAACATTTGAAACAGAAAGGTAGAAGAATTGGGTAAAACGAAAGATATTTCCTGATTCTTGTCGTATCTTATTATCCCTTATGAGGATACCTTTTGATGCCGATATCTAAAATTATTGAGGGAAAATGACAAAATGCTCATTAACTTTCCATCACCATTTCCATCTTATGCTTTCAATTTTATAGATATCTTTTTTCTTCAACAGATAATTTAAGGCAGACGACTCTGAAAATTAGAAAAATGAAATTTATTTAAAATGTCCCAATTTTAGAACTCCAGTATGTGCCCTGACATAATAGAGATGTTTATTTGGGAGAAAACAAAATCTCCAAAAGGTTGTGATTTAAAAAGAAGTCTGCATATTATACGGTGGTAAGTTTTATGTATAGATAACTTTATATTCTGTGTTAAGTACATACATACATACTTGTATCTTATTAAAATCTCTACTCGTAATCCTGTCATGTCTGCCTCCATTTTGGAGAAATTTAGAAAAGTTGGCTTAAAAAGCAGCATCCTTTTTTTTTCATCATTTCTTGCTTACAGTATCATAGAATCAACTAGTTGAGTAGCTGGTTCATGGGTTATTTATGGTATAGCTGTGTATCCGAAACAAGTATCCAACTGACTGTTGCTCTTTGTCATTCTGCTGTTAACTCATTTCCTGATATGTTATATAAAGGATCGTCAGTTTAAAAAAAGAAAAATCCCCTTTCCCCAATGCAAATGGGCTTTGACTCATCTTTTGAAAAATTTGAAAACATGGTAGGAAATTAAGAAATTTCTCTAAATGAGAAACTTATCCCTTTGCTACAGAGTTGTCAACCATAATTATACTTAGATATTTGTGCATAGTTGTTTGCTGCAGATTTGTTGTATGTGGGAAAGGATTAACCAATTTCCACTTGAGACCAATTATGACACACCGGCAGCTTGTGACTTTTGAAAACATTGCGGGAAAAAGAAAAAATTGTTCATAATGAGCCAGTTCTCATTTAACCACAATGTTTTCAACTCTATTTAATTATTATATTTTCATTCAGAATGACATTCCATATTTCTACAACAGATGCTTTCAAAGTCATCTGTACTGCAAATATGTTGTATGTGGGAAAAGGTTAACCCTTTCCCACATACAACAATTCTGCAGCAGACGTCTTTGAACGTATTTTGTCAAAACATAGAAAATCTCCATAATTGAATGGATAACCTATGACAAAAAGTGGAAAACATTGTGGCAAAAGTAGAAATTGCATGTTTTGTGCAATTTCTTCTTTTGTCACTATGTTTTCAAAAAGCCGTCTGCTGCAGAGGCGTCAGAAAGCGTCTATATGAGGGAAAGGGTTAAAGAAAAACGTAGAGAATCTGAATTATATTGCTATTAAACGTAGAGTTCTGCGCTGCGATAATCGACCATTGGGCAGTCGCGACCAGTGTAACTCTAAACTGTTCACGCAGCAGAATGTTTCAAGAATGTTCTGAAACCCATCTTCCACATGGATCAGATTAAACCATTCCCACATATACGACAATTCTGCAGCAGACGTCTTTGAACATAATTTTGTCAAAATATGGAAAATCTCTATAACTGAATGGATAACCTATGACTAAAAGTGGAAAACATTGTGGCTAAAGGAGAAATTGCTTGTTTTGAGCAATTTCTTCTTTTGCCACTATGTTTTCAAAAAGCCGTCTGCTGCAGAGGCGTCAGAAAGCATCTATATGAGGGAAAGGGTTATACAGATGTTTTACATTATTAAACCCTTTTTTGATGTTGTTTTCAAAAAAGAGTTGTCGGCAGTTGATCATGAGACTATCAGGAAATGGGTTAAATTTATTGTAATATTTTACTTCTTCTCCTCAGAGCTCTAGATAAGGGACGTAATTCATCGTCTTAAATCCTTACATCAACACCAAACCACATGTTGTGTGTAGCCAAAAGAATTGTTCATCACATAGGGTTTAACCCTTTCCCCCTGTATAGACACTTTTTGACCCATCTGCAGCATTGTCTCCTTTTGCTACAATGTTTTCAACTCTTATTTACTAATTGTACTTTCACTTTTAGAGATTTTCCATAGTTTTATGTAGATGCTTTCGACATCAGTCTGCTACATAGTTATGTATTTATATGAGGGAAAGAGTTAGTTTTTGTAATGAGATACCATTGGACAGAGTCGCCTTCCTTATCTAGACCTCTGCTTGCGGACTTGTTGTAATATGAATATTCAAGAATAAAACTTTTCATATTTTAATATTCACAAGCCATATCATTCAATAAAAAAAAAAAATCTATTATCACATTAGCATATTCACTTTGAGTAATAAGGTTATTGTCATATCATATAAATATTTATATATAATATAACTGTAGAAACACTGATTCTATTGGGATATCAGATTGATTTTCAAGAGGATAAAAAAAAAATTCCATTCATAAGATAATAATATGTATGTGCATAATATGCAGCAGTCCATTTTGTAAACATTTAAGTCAAAATTATGGGATTTCTCTATTAATGAAAGAACACTTTAATATTGAATAAAGTTGTCATGAGCAATTTCTCATTTTGTCATATTGTTTTCAAAAGTTGTCTGCTGCAGAGGTATCAGAAAGTGTTTAAATGAGGGAACAGGTAAAGACTTTCCCAATTGCTGACGCATTTTGATATATATGCAGCGGATGACAATACATCATGGAAAAGGAGAAGTTTCTTCTATTGCAATCTCACCTTTCGCCACATTGTTTTCAATTGTATTCAATAAGCATACTTTTGTTTAGCAATATTTTAGCCTAGATGATTAGAGTTGTCGGCTGTATTTCTTGTTCATGCAGTTCAAGCTGCTTTATTAATTGTGAGTCTTATAAAAATGAAAATCATGAAAATCAATTTTATAAATGGAATTAATGAATTTATAGTTAATTGTGTGCATATTCATGTAAAAATTAAACAGTTTAAACTCATGCATATTCATACAAATGTGATCATTGTCCATTGGACATTAAAATATTTTATGCTAATTTTGTCTCTCATCCCATGTCATTGTTAATGTTTCTGTATGTTTTTTAAATGATTAAGTGTCTAAGAGAGTCTATGTTGAAATTATGTCAAATTGTTCGAGCCAGCACATAGCAAAACCTGAAAAAGTGCAACTGCATATAGAGATGAGTGAAATCTTTCCCACACACAGATACCTTTGCATCCGACGACCTTGAAAACATACTAGAAAAAAAAATGAAATGCCTTTAAAGGAAAGTTCAATAATATTGAATAGAGTTGAAAACATGGTGACTAAAGGAGAAATTGCTCATCTTGAGCAATTTCTTCTTTAGTTGCCATGTTTTCAAAAAGCTGTCTGCTGCAAAGGTGTCAGAAAGCATCTATATGAGGGAAAGGGTTAACCCTTTGCCACATACAGACGCCTTTGCATCAACCAACTTTTAAAAACATTGTGGCAGGCAAAAGGAGAAATTGCTCATTTTACCAAATTGTTTTCAGCTCTACTTATAATCTATCCTTTATTTCTAGAGATTTTTCTATTTTTGCCTGGATATTAACATAGTTGTCAGCTGCAGATTTATTTTATGTGGGAAAGGGTTAACGTTTTACCTGATGTAATTCTTTTGGAGTCATCTGGTTTGAAAATATATGTAGAAAATAATTTTTCATATACTGGACGATTGGAACATTAGTGGGAAAAGGAAAACAAAATGTTCAATAATCCATCTGTTGAAAAGTGATCTTTTGCCAAGAATGGATTAAAATAATCACATGTCCGAGTCCGCTTGAAGATGCTCTAAATTTTAGTTTATATATTGGAGAATCAAAAAGGTACTCCGAGCATCATATGACACTAGACATGCAGGTCCATCTCTATCTTTGCTGTTTGCAAATCTTCTAGGTTTTGTTGTTCACTGGCCTCTATGTATTGTTGTTTTTTTCTTTCTAAAGTTAACCTTTATGATGCTGGAACATACTACATACATACAACACTTTGTCTGATGTAGACCCGGATCAGCTACATATTCAGAGCTTACTGATTCAGAATTTTGACTTTTTGATACCACTTGATTTTGACCGATAAATTTTTAATATACTTTCACTGAAAGGATTTCCCACATGTAGATGCATTTTGAAAAATATGCAGCATATGACGTGAAAACATTGTGAAATAAAGAGAAATTGCTCATGATGAGATATTCCTCCTTTTCCTCCTTTTAATGAAACGGTTGTAACTAAAAACCTATATTGAAAACCCTGGTTTAGGGGCAATTTTGACCCCTTTGTAAACAACGCAAATTTAGGTGCCATTGCTCAGAACAAGCAATGGCACCTAAATTTCCATTGTTTACCAAGAAAAAAGATTTAATGCTTATAAAGACTTTATGGCGAGGTGATTAACCTTGGTAACAAAATACCAATTTTAGTTACAACTGTTTCACGCCAAGCCCTCGAATATTCAGTAATTATATTTTCATTATAGAGATTTTTCATAATTTTGCCTAGATATTATCAAATAATCTTGTTCAGAATGTTTGTATGTAAATGAAAAATATTATATGTAGTATGGTTTAACCCTTTCCCTCATATAGACGCTTTCTGACGCCTCTGCAGCAGACAGCTTTTTGAAAACATAGTGACAAAAGAAGAAATTGCACAAAACGTGCAATTTCTCCTTTTGCCACCATGTTTTCCACTTTTTGTCATAGGTTATCCATTCAATTATGGAGATTTTCTATGTTTTGGCAAAATACGTTCAAAGTCGTCTGCTGCAGAATTGTCGTATGAGGGAAAGGGTTAAGCAAAGTAAGGGGTAATAGTGATCATTTATCTATTTTGTTTAAATCCCTCAAGTAAGAACTTGTCACATTTCTTGTATATTCCATGTACTTGAACATATTTCCTGTTAACCCTTTCCTACATGCAACAAACCTGCAGCAGATGACTTAAAAACATCTACATAAAACTATAGAAAATCTGTTTTTCCCCTTTATTTTAATAATAATGAGAACTATTATTGAATGAAGTTGAATACATTAAAACAAGAACGGAAATTGCTAATCATGAGCAATTTATCCTTTTGCTACATAGTTTTCAAAAGTTATCTGCAAGAGAGGCATCAGAAAGTGTCTATATGTGGCAAAAGGTTTTACCCTTCTCAAATATAGATGCTTTCTGACGCCTCTGCTGCAGACGTCTTTTGAAAACACTGTGACAAATGGAGAAATTTCTTGAAAAAAGCAATTTCTCCTTTTGACACAATGTTTTTTAACTCATTTCAAGAATTAAACTTTCATTTATAGAGATTTTCTGTATTTCTTCCTAGGTGATTTCAAAGTCGTCTGCTGCAGTTTTGCTGTATGTGGGAAAGGGTTTGATATATTTCATATTTGCAGAGTCATCTGCTGTGTAAGCATCTGAGAGAAAAGTGTTGGCTCTAGATAAATGGATGTATAATATTTTAAAAAAGGACTTAAAATGTTTGGGCATAGCGACTCATAGAGGGCACATCTCTGTCCATAACGCTTTCACTTACTGACCTATTTCCAGGCGACACACATATTTCTTCAAGCACTCTTGTTATTTTTACCAAAATGTTTTACTCAAATTGTGTTTTGCGAAGATGTTGGGTTAAGAGTTAAAAGAAAAAGTTGATTGGACCTTCTTGTTTGGCAAAAAATTATTGTTGCATCGAAGTAAGTTAGCAATTATACAAGGTTTTACTGGATATAATTCTTCCATCAATACTTTCCAAACTGAAACAACATTTGAAAATATGGAAAAATCTGTTTTTAAAAATAAAAATATAATTATTCAATAGATTTTTTGAAAAAAATGTAGCAAAGGGAGAAATTGCATGTAACTGATGGGATGACTTTCAAAAGATCATCTTAATGTTGAACTTCTGTTTATTACCAGTTTCATTCAAAGTGCCTTTATGAATAAGGATTAAGCTGTTTTCCCGATTGGTATTTTTAGACTAGCTTGCTTTGCTATGTAGGAAGAAGAAATATATAGTGTACCATTTAAAAAGTTAAAAGTAAAATTCCAACATTTTAGGAAAAGAAGAAATTGTTTTTGTAATTTCTTTTATTTTCCTTAATGCTTTCCTAAGTTGTCTGCTGCAGAGACGTCAATGGTATTAGGGAAAGGGTGAATTTATTTGCAGCTCTGATATAACCCTTTTCAACATATAGTTTAATTTACAGGCATCTGCAGCAGACAAGTTTTGAATGCATTGTGGCAAAAGGAGAAATTGCTCATGAGGATCAATTTACTTTTGTTTTCAACTTTATACAATTATTACAATTTCATTTATAGAAATTTTCAATATTTTGCTTCATTATTTTTAAAGTTGTCTGTTGCTAAATTTCTGCATGTGGATAAAGGGTAAATGCCTTTACAATATTTTTATTTTTGGCTTTTCATTCATGTTGATCCTAACCCGGATACACTCATGATTTTTTTCAAAACAATAAAAATATCATGTCTGGTAAATGGTTAGAGAAATGTTTTAGAAACAGTGTTTTATGGTTAATATAACCTTGTTTTGATTTTTCCAATATTTTTTTTTTTACAAAAGCATGCTGCAGGAGGTATCAAAAGTCAGTTGGTATAAGCCAAGTTGTATCTTTTGCAAAAGAAACTAAAATTAACCAAAGTTGGATTTATTAGTACAATGGTGAGAAATGTAGGCTTGTTGTTACACGAGGGTCACTTTTCTTTTTCATATTTTGATATGAATGTATTTATTAAAATTTTATGTATTACCCTTTGAGTGTCATGCTGTTTTTATGTCCCTGTTTGCCATTTTATATTGACTTGACAGAAATACCAACCATTGGGCATTAAATTTCGTGATCAATGTAGACTCCGATGGACGACTAGAAAAATAACATTCTGACCTGAATGTATACTCAAAAAGATAACACAGCATTCAAGACAATAAGCGTACATAAGATCAGATACCATTGCCTGTGCAAAAATATTTTATCTGCAATTGCTACAATTATCCGCTCTATGGATGGTTTTAGTGTCGCCTGCCTTGGCAAGGAGACACACTGGCTGGTAACACACATCAAGGGCTTGGCGTAACTACGGTGTATCTAAAATAGGTAATTTTTTACCAATGTTAATTACCTCGCCATAAAGTCTTTATAAGCATTAAATCTTTTTTCTTAGTAAACAATGGAAATTTAGGTGCCATTGCTGGTTCTGAGCAATGGCACCTAAATTTGCATTGTTTACAAAGGGGTCAAAATTGCCCCTAAACCAGTGTTTTCAAAATAGGTTTTCAGTTACAACCGTTTCACGCCAAACTTTGACATGTTCCTTCAAACATCTGTCTTATAACAGTTACACAGCTCATTCCTGCTTGCAGATGCACCTTTAGCAGATTACATTTGAAAAAAATTGAAGCAAGAGGAGAACTAGCTCATTAAGAAGGTAAATGAAGTCCAACATGCCAGAATATTATTTATTTTTCTTCACTCACTGTGTTGCACACCTACAAATTATGACTTCAAGATTATGTAGCTTGCTACATAAAGGTCACACACCAGACACAATGAATAAATAGTCAAAGTTTTAAGAGAAAAAACCTACACTAGAGTCATCTAAATATGGTGAATATTTGAGGCTAGTTATTTCAAAATCCTTCACATGGTTAAAAAGTTATACAAAATAAATTCATATGACCGTTGACCTCTAATTGTGACCTTGACCTTCAACTGAGCTGGCAGAAATATGCACATAGTCTCAATACAGTGAACATTTGTGGAGAGTTATTTGAAAATCCTTACAGCAGTTCAAGAGGTGTGAAGTCGACAAGACATTTCTGTCATGAGCTGTCAGAACCATGCTGCATATGGTGAACATTTGAGGCAGGTCAAGTCATTTTAAAATCCTTAACCCTTTCCCTCATATAGACGCTTTCTGACGCCTCTGCAGCAGACGGCTTTTTGAAAACATAGTGACAAAAGAAGAAATTGCACAAAATGTGCAATTTCTCCTTTTGCCACAATGTTTTCCACTTTTTGTCATAGGTTATCCATTTAATTATAGAGATTTTCCATTTTTTGACAAAATATGTTCAAAGTCGTCTGCTGCAGAATTGTCGTATGAGGGATAGGGTTAAAGCTGTCCATAAGTTATGGAGCTGACACGAAATACAGTCATATGACTTTTGATCTTTAAGTGTGACCTTCAAATGAGCTGGCCGAACATGTACTCTGCACATCATGTCAATATGGTGAACATTTGTGGCGAGTTATTTAACATGAGGGCCTTAAATCGATCACCTGAGTGACGGTATAGAAGCAAATGTGTAACTCCTTTTACATTGGCGAAAATTTGATCAAGAGATGTAATGAAAACTGGAAGGAGTGGACACTGTAAATGAAACGGCTTATCAGTAAAGGACATTTGTAATGAGGCATTAAATCTTTAACCCTTTCCCTCATATAGACACTTTCTGACGACTTTTTGAAAACATAGTGACGAAAGAAAAAATTGCTCAAAACAAGCAAATTCTCCTTTTGCCACAATGTTTTCCACTTTTAGTCATAGGTAATCCATTCAATTATAGAGATTTTCTCATTTTTGACAAAACATGTTCAAAGTCGTCTGCTGCAGAATTGTCGTATGAGGGAAAGTTTGGTTGATATCGGTTGAATGGTTTAGGAGGAAAACATTTGTTATAACCCTTTGGTGATGCCCCCTGGTGCTTATTTTTCAAAGAATCATTATGACTTGAACAAATTTTGTAAAGGGTCACTAAAGGAATATTTCTACTAATAATCTTGAAATCGGACGAGAACTTTGATGAGAATGGAATTATTTAATTTGCCCCTTTAAATGGCCACCATGTTTTTCATCCAATTAATATGGCTTGAACAAATTGTGTAGAGGGTCACTCAAAGAACATTACTACCAAATTTATAGAGGGTTACTCACTCAAGAAACATTACTACTAAATTATCTTGGAATAGGGCAAGTGGATTCAGAGGAGAAGGATTTAAAAGTTTGGGTATTCTCTCCCTTCCTTGTGCCGCAGCAACCAAAGTTCTATATAGAATTTTAATCCGTGAACAATTTTGAAAGAGGGGGACCAAAGGAATATTTCTGTGAAATTTGGTTAAAATTGATCCTGGATTAAGTTGCTAAAAACTATATTATCTTGAAATCGGACAAGAACTTTAATAAGTTTTGTCATTTTGCCCCTTTTCTTATGTTTCTGGCTGCCATGTTTTCAACTAATCAATATTGCTTGAACAAATTTTGTAGAGGGTCACTCAAGGATCATTTGCACCAAATTATCTTAGAATCGGAGAAGAATTTTAAAGTTATGACATTTTTCTCACTTTCTGATGCCGCAGCAATATAAATTCTATAATTCTATAAAGAATTTACATCTTTGAACAAAGTTTTGAAAGAGGACCGCCAAAGTAATATTCCTATTAAGTTTGGCTTTAATTAGTCCTGTGATAAGGAGATATTATTTGAAGCTAAAGTTTAATTTTACCCCACTGATGCCCAACGTATGCTGTTATGCTTGAAGAATTATGTAGAGGGGTACTGAAGGAACATTTCTACACATTTATCTTGAAATCAAACAAGAACTTTTATAAAAACGGAATTTAAAAAAAAGTGTCATTTTCCCCCTTTTCTTATGCCGCCTGGCTGCCATGTTTTTCAATGATCAATATGGCTCAAACTTTCTATCAAATTATATTGGAATCCGACAAGTGTATTCAGAGGAGAAGAATGTTAAAGATAGGCCACTTTCATCCCTTTCTGATGCTGCAGCAACCAAAGTTCTTCATATAATTTAAACCTTTGAACAAAGGAATATTCCAGTGAAGTTTGGTTGAAATTGGTCGAGTGGTTTAGGAGGAGATGATGCAGATAGTTCAATGTTAACGACGACAGACAGAGTGGTCAAAATAGGACACCTTGAGCCTTTGGCTCAGGTGATCTAAACAAGAGGGCCATGATGGCCCTGGATCGCTCACCTGATTTAATTTATTTTTCACCTTAGCCATATAAGCCCTCCCCCTGGCGGCCATAGTTTCCGACCAATCAACTTGACGTGAAGGAATCTAATAGAGGGTCACCCTAATAGGCAAAATAGCCCCGCCCTCCTAATTGACCCAATGGTTACTGAGGAGAAGAAGTTGACGCACGATGGACGACGCACAACGGATCCCGGACAAAAGGCGATCACAATAACATTCATGTGGTTAAAAAGTAATGGAGAGGACACGATTTGTGATGGACAGACAGACAACCCAAGCAATAACAATATATCTTCCCCATTACCGGTACATGGGTTGGGGGAGGCATGATAATGGTCTTGGATGTTGCTTCTTGTGTTCTGGTAGGACTGTGTACATGTAAATTGTGTTTCTTTGGTTAAGTTGGTATCTTGTAAAACTTGTGTTGGTATCTTATAAAGCTTGCAGGGGATTAACCATATCTTTGCCAAGATGTTTTCAAAGTCGTCTGCTGCAGATTTGTTGTATGTGGGTAAGGGTTAAAACTTGTATGCTACAGACATAATCAAAGCATATAGCTCCTTTGTACTTTGAAAAAGCAAGCTAAATGTTTTTACTTTTCCCCTTAATATATTTAACCCATTCGCACATACAACAATTCTGAAAACATCTAGAAAAAAATATGGAAAATCTCTGAAAATGAAAGTACAATAATTGAATAGAGTTGGAAACGTGGTGATAAAAGGAGAAATTGCTCTTTTGAGCAATTTCTTCTTTTGTCGCCATGTTTTCAAAAAGCTGTCTGCTGCAGAGGTGTCAGAAAGCGTCTATATGAGGGAAAGGGTTAAAATGTGAATGCAGGTCATATCCGGATGCATCAAAACCATTAAGGAGGAGTGTTTCAATCTGTTTTATTTCCATCTACAATCCTCCATTCATCCGCACATAACAGGAACATGTTTATTTTCCACTTGTTGCGAGCCAGGTCTTCTACAAACTGAGGGAAGGTTCTGACTACATACTGGCGTGATGTCGAGAGTATTTCCATATCATCTAAAAAAATAAACATGCATTGTACAATCTATGATCTGAATATGGTATTACCTAACAATATCTACCTGATCCTGACCTTTGGGCAAAGACATATATTATCATATCATATATTAATTTTCATCCAATTTGTGTTTTGCGATGGGCTAGGCGATCTGTATCGGATAAAAGTACATGTACATGTACGCCATACATATACTGAAGATCAGTTCAATTTTAATGTGTAATAGAATGAAATAACTTAATCTTTTTCTTAGCAGACTTTTAGTGTTGTATTCACAGGCATCTGGTTAATTAACCCTTTCCCTCATATAGACGCTTTCTGACGCCTCTGCAGCAGATGGCTTTTTGAAAAGATAGTGACAAAAGAAGAAATTGCTCAAAACGAGCAATTTTTCCTTTTGCCACAATGTTTTCCACTTATAGTCATAGGAATCCATTCAATTATAGAGATTTTCTTTTTTTTGACAAAATATGTTCTAAGTTGTCTGCTGCAGAATTGTCGTATGAGGGAAAGGGTTAACACCCCCCTCCCCAACATGAATTACTTAGCCCATTGGTGGAAGACAAACAAAGCTACAGCGATGACTTTTGTCAATCATGAGAACAAATCTATGGAGGAGCCAGGTTACTGGAAAGGACTTTTCACAAGGAAACACACATGCCTGATAAGAAAACCAAACAAGTGAAAAGTTATGCCAAATGTTTTGAAACCAAAGTCAAAGGTCAATGTGACATGTGAAATATTTTGGATTATTAGTAAGGACATGTAAAATGTAAAACCAATATCTTATATGAATATCCATCAGGTCAAAAGTAATAGCCAATGTTGAAGTATTTGAAAAGTAGGTCAATGTCATGGTCACAACTTTTAAATTATTTATATAACTGGTCACGTCACATAAGCATGCCTATCATTAAAATTGTCAAATGTAATGGCCAATGTTAAAGTTTTGTCATGGCTAGGCAGGGCAAGTTTGCAGTTGTGTCAATGAAATTTCATAAGCAAACATTTCTTACCTTTTTTGTATGAAGCCATGACTACTTGAAGGTCGGTGTTAAAGTTCTGAAAAACAAAATTTGCATTTATGTTATTATATAACTGATTACCCGACATTGCATTTTTCATAGTTATTTGCTCTGAAAACATCCAAGGCAAAAACTGTACCATCTAAAAAACTGAATGAACATTTTTAATACTCCCTTTCCCACTTCTAGATACTTTTTGATGCCTCTGAGCAATTTCTCAATTTGTCACAATGTTTAACCCTTTCCCTCATATAGATGCTTTCTGACACCTCTGCAGCCACAACTATTTCTGTATGTCAGAAAGAGTAGACAATTCTATAAACATCATAAAACGCTACTATTATGTAAATGATGAAATAACTCAAAACATTTCTTACAAACCTGAGTATTATTGAGATTCTCAGCAGAAAAGTTGATCAGTTCCGCGTGATAACAAGCCTCCAGTTGATCCGTGTAGTCAGAAGTGTCACGAAGAGCAATGTGGATCTCGCCTGTAATGGATTAAACAAGACCTGTCAGAGGACAGCATGCTCGACTTTTTCTTGCTTGCCAATAAAACAAAACTATTTTGAGTGGTACAGAATGAATGTATATTGTTTTATGGCGCATCGACAGCTAAGGTCATTTAGCGCACAATTAATTTTAATTATTCATGATCCCTGGGTTAACAAACCAGTACTAGGCTAGAAAATGTGCCTTGCCCAAGGGCACTCCACCATGACCGTAGTGCCGCGACTGGGGATCGAACCCGAGACACCCAGTTTCGAAATCCCCGACGCTAACCACTCAAGCAAAGTACTTTATAAGTCGTTAAAGGGTCCTAATTCTTACAAAAATCCTTCACTGAAGTATGCACTTATGGCTGTTGGTGGAGGTATTGATGGTAAAAAGATATTGTAAGTGTTTAAGCTATATCTCTAATTGTTTTGAAAAAAAAAATAGATTTGGTATGAATAACCAAAATTATAAATCGAAAGAGGGCCATAATTCATTTAAACAAGAGGGCCATGATGGCCCTGGATCGCTCACCTTAATTATACAATGTACTGCAATGCAAAACACATCAAGACAATTATTCTGAATGCAACCTCCACAGTGTTAACAAGTTTTTCCTTCATTTGGCCTAGTGATCTATATCTTTTTACCTGATATGACCCATATTCCAACATGGACTAGATATCATCAAGACAACATTCTGACAAACTTTCAACTTGCTCAAAGTAAAAATGCGGCCTCCGGAGTTTGAAAAATATTATACAATTATGGACTTTTCAGCTGTTATACATTATACAGTTATGGACTTTTCAGCTGTTATACATGATGTGATATGAATCAAAAAAATTTTTTTGGGGTACATATCAACATCATGTATAACAGCTGAAAAGCCCATAACTGTTTTATTATATAACCCTCAATTTATCTTATTATACCTCACGTGACTTTGTAATGTTAAATTATCATATACTCATCATGGGCAATGTCTTACTGTCTCATGATAACAATATGTTTAACAGTATACTGTTACATGGCACGCGCGTTAAAATGTTGGTTATGCACGTGCATGACGTCACTTTTTAGAAGCGCATGCTATGTAACAGTATACCGTTAACCGGTATATTCATATGTGTGCGTTACATTGTAGTAGATCTACCCATGTTCACCTCCCCTACAAAGGTACATAATAAATTGAATAGCCTCGGCTAACAGTATTTTCCTCATGTTGACAATTCTTTCGTGGTTTCCGTGGTCATATTGAACACGCCTCGGAAAATTCCGTAGTGTACGGATAAAGGCGAAGGATATTAATAGGCGGCTCATGGGATTCCCCGATCTTCCCCTGTTACTATTTATAAAACTGGTGAATATCAGAAAAAAACGGTGAATATCGCTAGATATTTTTTCTAAAAAATTACTTTTTAGCCAATGAAAAGGCGTCTATTTATAGGTTATATAATAAGATGTGATATGCACCAAAAAAAAAGATTATTGACCAAGGCGACATATCAACATCATGTATAACAGCTGCAAAGCCCATAACTGTTTTATTATATAACCCTCAATTTATCATATTGTTTTGATATTGATCAACTTAAAAGAAAACAGAGGACCACTTAAGGAATATTTCTGTACAGTTTGAGTTATATTGACCAAGCAGTTTAGGAGGAGATATTTTTAAAATGTTGAAACCGGACAGCAAAGAATCTCGAAAGCTCACGATGAGCACTTTGTGCTATAGGTTCATTTTCCATTTTGACAGTTATTGTCATTTGGAAACACAGAAAATGATCAATGGAAGTCAAACGCTTGATTGCATTTAATCATGGTCATCCGAACGAGCTTCAGAAGTTTCCTTGGAAACGCGCCTCGGAAAATTCCGCAGCGTACGGATAAAGGCGAAGGATATTAATAGGCGGCTCATGGGATTCCCCGGTCTTCCCCTGTTACTATTTATACAAGAGGCCCATGAGGGCCTATGCTCTTCTGGTATGGTTCTTTGGTCATTTTCAATCCAGAGCATGTATGTATGGTGAAGATCTGATAGTAAATGGAGGCTCTTTTGTGTTCACAAGCTGTATTATAGCAATTTTTACAATTTCATGGACCATAATCCAATCTTGCATGGGCGGATCTGGCTGATTTTCAAAAGGAAACAAGCTCTCATCAATATTTAACTACTATCTAAGTTTGGTGAAGATCAGATAGTAAATGGAGCCTCTACTGTGTTCACATGCTCAATTATAGCAATTTGGACAATTTCAAGGGCCATAATCCAGTCTTGCATGGGCGAATCTGGCTGGTTTACGAAATGAACTGAGCTCTCATGGATATCTAACTACTGTATAAGTTTGGTTGAGATACAATCAAAAGTGAAGACTGTATCGCAAAAGTGAAGACTGTATCGTGTTAACAAGCTCTTTTATAGCAATTTTGACCATTTCAAGGGCCATAATTCAGTCATGCATGGGCGGATCTGGCTGGTTTTCGAAAGGAACCGAGCTCTTATGGATATCTAACTACTATATAAGTTTGGTTGAGATACAATAAAAAAAGAAGACTGTATCGTGTTAACAAGCTCTTTTATAGCAATTTTGACCATTTCAAGGGCCATAATCCAGTCATGCATGGGCGGATCTGGCTGGTTTTCAAAAGGAACCGAGCTCTTATGGATATCTAACTACTGTATAAGTTTGGTTGAGATACAATCAAAAAAGAAGACTGTATCGTGTTAACAAGCTCTTTTATAGCAATTTCGACCATTTCAAGGGCCATAATCCAGTCATGCATAGGCGGATCTGGCTGGTTTTCGAAAGGAACCGAGCTCTCATGGATATCTAACTACTGTATAAGTTTAGTTGAGATACAATCAAAAGTAAAGACTGTATCGTGTTAACAAGAAATTGTTTACGGACGGACGGACGGACGGACGGACGGACGGACGGACGGACGCACGGACGACGGACAAATCGCCATGACATAAGCCCTTCTGGCCTTTGGCTAGTAGAGCTAAAAACTGGTGCATATCGCAAGATATTTTTTCTAAAAAGTTACTTTTTAGCCAATGAAAAAGCGTTTATTTATAGGTTATATAATAATTTCCGTTATTGACCTTGTTTCTGATCCAATATAACCCATATTCCAAATTGACCAAGATATTATTTAGACAAACATTCTGACCAAATTTCAAGCTGCTGAAGCAAAAAATGTGACATCCAAAGTGTTAACAAGATTTTCCTTCAATTTGGCCTAGTGACCTAGTTATTGACCCTACATGATCCATATTCGAACTTGGCTTAGATATCATTTAGATAAACATTCTCATTAAATGTCAAGCTGCTGTAGCAAAAAATGCGTCTTCTACAGAGTTAACAAGATGTTCCTTCAATTTGGCCTAGTGACCTAGTTTCTGACCCAATATGACCCATATTCAAACTTGACCTAGATATCTTTAAGACAAACATTCTGGCAAAATTCATCATGCTCAAGTAAAAAATGCGGCCTCTAGAGTGTTAACAAGATTTTCCTTCAATTTGACCTAGTGACCTATTTTTTGACCCAACATGACCCTTGATCGAACTTGATTTACATATCATCAAGAAAAACATTCTGATAAAGTTTCATCATGCTCAAGTTAAAAATGCAGTATCAAGAGTGTTAACAAGATTACCCTTTAATTTGACCTAGTGACCTAGTTTTTAACCCGGCATGACCCATATTCGAACTTGGCCTAGATATCATTTAGACAATCATTCTGACCAAATTTCAAAATGCGGCATCCAAAGTGTTAACAACATTTTCTTTTAATTTGGCCTAGTGACCTAGTTTCTGATCCAATATGAAGCAAAAATTGCGGCCTCTGGAGTGTTAACAAGATTTTCCTTCAATTTGACCTAGTGACCTACTTTTTGACCCGACATGACCCATGTTCGAACTTGACCTACATTTCATCAAAACAAACATTCTGATAAAGTTTCAACATGCTCATGTTGAAAATGTGGCCTCCAGAGTGTTAACAAGATTTTGCTTCAATTTGACCTAGTGACCTCGTTTTTGATCTCATATGGCCCAGTTTCGAACTTGTCCAAGGTTTGATGGAGATGAATGTTCTGATACACTTTCATGAAGATTGGATGCAAAATGTAGCCTGTAGAGTGTTAACAAGCTGAAATGTTGACGACACACGACACACGCCGGACGGGCGCCGGACAAAATGTGATCACAATAGCTCACCTTGCACTTCGTGCATAGGTGAGCTAAAAACCTTGACAGAGTTATGTTCTGTTGTCTGTGGATGGAGGTAATGATAGTAAATAAGTATTGTAAGTGTGCAAGCTATATCTCTAATGATTTTGAAAAACCAAAATTCTAAGTCGAAAAAGGGCCATCATTCTTTAAAAAAAACTTGACAGAATTCTGTACTCTTGTCTGTTGATGGAGGTAATGGTAGTGAAAAAAGTGTTATTAGTTTCAAAGCCATATCTGTTATGGTTTTGACAAAAAGTGAATTGGTACAAAAAACTTAACCAAAATTCTAAGTCGAAAAAGGGCTATAATTCTTAAAAAAACCTTGACAGAGTTATGTACTCTTGTCTGTCAATGGAGGTTATGATGGTAAATAAGTATTGTAAGTGTATAAGCTATATCTCTAATGGTTTTGCAAAAAAGTGGGGTGGTACGAAAAACTTAACCACAATTCTAAGTCGAAAAAGGACCATAGTTCTTACAAAAACATGGACTGAGTTATGTATTCTTGTCTGTTGACGGATGTATGATGGTGAATAAGTGTTGTTAGTTTCAAAGCAATATCTGCAATGGTTTTGAAAAAAAGTGAATTGGTAAAAACTTAACCAAAAGTCTGTCAAAAAGGGCCATAATTCTTACAAAAACATTGACAGAGTTGTGTACTCTTGTCTGTTGATGGAAGTAATGATAGTAAATAAGTATTGTAAGTGTAAAAGCTATACATGTATCTCTTATGGTTTTGCAAAAAAGAAGGGTGGTACAAAAAACTTAACCAAAATTCAAAGTAGAAAAAGGACCAAAGTTCTTACAAAAACATGGACAGAGTTATGTACTCTTGTCTGTTGACGGATGTATGATGGTGAATAAGTGTTGTTAGTTTCAAAGCAATATCTGTAATGGTTTTGAAAAAAAGTGAATTGGTAAAAACTTAACCAAAAGTCTGTCAAAAAGGGCCATAATTCTTAAAAAAACATTGACAGAGTTGTGTACTCTTGTCTGTTGATGGAAGTAATGATAGTAAATAAGTATTGTAAGTGTAAAAGCTATACATGTATCTCTTATGGTTTTGCAAAAAAGAAGGGTGGTACAAAAAACTTAACCAAAATTCAAAGTAGAAAAAGGACCAAAGTTCTTACAAAAACATGGACAGAGTTATGAACTCTTGTCTGTTGACGGATGTTATGATGGTGAATAAGTGTTGTTAGTTTCAAAGCAATATCTGTAATGGTTTTGAAAAAAAGTGAATTGGTACAAAAAATTAACCAAAAGTCTATGTCAAAAAGGGCCATAATTCTTACAAAAACCTTGACAGAGTTATGTACTCTTGTCTGTTGATGGAGGTTATGATGGTGAATAAGTGTTGTACGTTTCAAAGCAATATCTGTAATGGTTTTGACAAAAAATGGAATTGGTACAAAAAACTTAACCTAAATTTGAAGTCGAAAAAGGGCCATAATTCTTACAAAAACCCTGACAGAGTTATGTACTCTTGTCTGTTGATGGAAGGAATGATGGTAAATAGGTATTGTAAGTGTATAAGCTATATCTCTAATGGTTTTGAAAAAAATGGGGTGGTACGAAAAACTTAACTAAAATTCTTAGTGGAAAAAGGGCCATAATTCTTACAAAAACATGGACAGATTTATGTACTCTTGTCTGTTGATGGAGGTTATGATGGTGAATACGTATTGTAAGTTTCAAAGCATTATCTGTAATGGTTTTGACATAAAATGGAATTGGTACAAAAAACTTAACCAAAATTCTAAGTCGAAAAAGGGCCATAATTCTTACAAAAACCTTGACAGAGTTATGTACTCTTGTCTGTTGATGGAGGTAATGATGGTGAATAAGTGTTGTAAGTTTCAAAGCAATATCTGTAATGGTTTTGACAAAAAAGTGAATTGGTACAAAAACCTTAACCAAGGTCTGACACCAATGCCGACGCCGGGGCGAGTAGTATAGCTAGCCTTTTCTTCAAAAAATCTATGAGTATACCCCTCGAACAATTACTAGAGATACATTTGCCAAACATCGTCTGCTGCAGATGCGTCAAAATACACCAGCATGTCAATAAGACATAACAACATATTAGATAGACATAAGACAGACATAATAACATGAAAGTTAAACATAATCACATGTCAGTTACACTAAATGACAAAAGACAGCTGTGGCGTTCCATACACATAGACAAGACAGACACCGTTTTTGTTTTACAGACAGATATTTCAGAAGGATCTGATATACCGTGCTTCCGCAGCAACTGTTCTTTCTTTTCGTTTATTTTTAAGCAGGCAAGAGTGCCCACTCGTCTAGATATAATTGAAAGTCAACCTTTCTCAAATTGTCAATCGTTGCACGAATTCTGGAGGAATAAGTAATTTTCTTTTACAACTTTGCTTCAGCTCATGAAAAAGACATTTATTTTTTAAATCCAAGACACAAAAATTTGACAATGATTACATTCAATTAAGTAGTAATTAATATACTACTCTAAAATTAAATAAGTGTTGTTTGACTTTGAGTAGTAAACATTTAACGGAGATTTTTAGTTAACCTTGATAAAGGGAGGTAATTACAATTTATTCAAATCTGCACTTACTTCTTGTTCTGTCCACCCATAAAATATATCGGCTGTTTTGGTAAATATTTAGGATTTGATCAACATCATCCATACTGAAACAAAGTAATTTATATTAAAATTGATATTATTAAATAATAAAAACCATACAAGCAACTAGCATGAGACACTGCTAGCATATTCATGGTCAGTTTTTGGATATCTTATTGTATTGCTGAGAATACCTGGCTTAACCTGTTACCCAAATGCATTTTGATGCACCAGCAACAGACGACTTTCGAAACCCTGTGGAAAAAAGAGAAATCGCTCCTTTTCCCACAATGTTTGTAAGAGTCATCTGCTGCAGATGTGTAAAAATACGTTTATATGTTAGAATGGGTTAACCCTTTCCCTTATTGCTGTTCAAACTTGCATACAGTTGGAGAAATTACATGTAAGAGGCCCTGTTAGCTGGAGTCTGTAGATTACTCGCCCTGAAAGTGCGAGGTCCAAGGTTCCAGCCATAGACAGACTGACCATGTGCGGGTCATCTATTTGCCACAATGGTTTTAACTAAATACTTGTTGCAGGTGACTTAAAAATGAATCTGCAAGTAGTATAGGGTTAAATCAGGAACTAACGCAGTATTTTGCAAATGAGTCACTAAAAGGGATCTTGTATCTGCACACAGTTAGGGCTCAGCTGAGCCATTCTACATGCGGTGTTTCATCTGAACTTTAACTTCATTATATTTAGAAGATGCATAGGTGTAAGAAACTTTCGATTTAAACCCACTGGATTCTTGCCAATACAACTAATCCATAAGACCTCTCTATTAACCAATTCCCACATGACAATTCTGCAGCAGAAGACTTTCCAAACTTCCAGGTTCAAGTATGGTTAATCTCTTAAGATGAAATAATAGTATAGTAATGAATAGAGTTTAATACATTGTGGGAAAAATAGAGAAATGGGAAAAAAGGAGAAATTGCTAAAAATTAGCAATTTCTCCTTTTGTTGCAATATTTTCAGGTCGTCTCTAACAAATGTGTCCAAATGTGTCTAGTGTCTATATGTGTCTATATGTTGGATTTTTAATAAAATCAAACAGTGTAAACTGTATTGGTGAAAAGATTGACTTGGGTTTAACGCTTTCCCTCATACAACAATTCTGCAGCAGACAACTTTGAACATATTTTGTCAAAAAAGGAAAATCTCTATAATTAAATGGATGACCTATGGTTAAAAGTGGAAAAAATTGTGGCAAAAGGAAAAATTGCTCGTTTTGAGCAATTTCTTCTTTTGTCACTTTGTTTTCAAAATGCCGTCTGCTGCAGAAGCGTCAGAAAGCATCTATATGAGGGAAAGGGTTAACACCATTTTCAACTGTTTTTAGTAATATCACTGTGGCCAGTTCACCTACTGTGTTTCCAAGCTTTCTCACACCAGTACTCCACACAACAGACTTTCCAAGCAACTGCATGGCTGCTTTTCCACATTGGCTGTTAGCCCATTTGTTGAAATTGAATGCTGCTTGGGGTTCTACTCACAACCCCTGGATTGAGAGCCCACGTCTGACCTTCCAGAAATATCCGTGAAAAGGGAGATTATCAAAGAACATTATACCTTTTGTAAAGATCCTTTAATGAAGATCCAAGAAAAATGCTAAACTTTCTTCTTGTGCCTGAAAGAAATAAACAGTTCATTTATTATTTTTTAATGCTGTCCATGATTAAAAACTTTCTCACATGCAGGCAGATTTTGATACATCTACAGCAGAAGACTGGTTAGCATTTGGGATTTGAAACCAGGCGTCTCCAGTTCGATTCCCAGTCATGGCACGATGGTCATTTTGGTTTGCCCATGGCACATTTCCTAGCCTAGTACTGGTTTGTTTACCCAGGGATCATGAATAAAGTGAAATGTCGATGTGATATAACTGAAATTATGTTAAAAACGGCATATAACCCCAATAAAACAAACAAACAAATCTACAGCAGACGACTTTTGAAAAAAAGTTATGAGCAATCTTTCATTTTGCTACTTTTTCAACGATATTCAATCATTATGCATGTACTTTCATTAGTTATTTACTATATTTTTGCCTAAATGATTTGAAAATCGTCTGCTGCATATATATGTAGTTGTTGTATGTGGCAAAGGAATAATCCTACTATTAACCCTTTCCCACATACATGAAATCTGCAGCAGACGACTTTGAACATATTTTGTCTAAAAATAGAAAATCTCTATAATTGAATGGATAACCAATGAATAAAAGTGGAAAACATTGTGACAAAAGGAGAAATTGCACGTTTTGTGCAATTTCTTCTTTTGTTACTATGTTTTCAAAAAGCCGTCTGCTGCAGAGGCGTCAGAAAGCGTATATATGAGGGAAAGGGTTAACAGGATTTCGATGAAGACAAAGAAAAGGTTGTGTGCTCACAGTGATTATTTAAGCCATTTTAGAAAAGGTTCATGTACTGGGCAAATTTTGCCATATACATGTATTATTTTCACAACAATGACATATTCTTGTAATTCTGATCTTTACCGATACTCAAATATATAACAATTAACCCTTTCCCTCATACAACAAATCCGCAGCAGACGACTTTGAACATATGTTGTCAAAAAATGGAAAATCTCTATAATTGAATGGATAACCAATGACAATAAGTGGAAAACATTGTGGCCAAAGGTGAAATTGCTCATCATCTTTGGCCGCAATGTTTTCAAAAGTCGCCTGCTGCTATTGCGTTAAAATGCGTCAGCAGGTGGGAAAGGGTTAAAACCTCTACCAGATTTTGAAATTTGTACTAAACAAGAAAAAATAACTGCAGACAATCCATAGTCAAAAAAGGGGGGGGGGAGGAATGGGGGTTGGTTCCAAAGGTCTTCTCGGACACAAATCTCATTAAAACCAGACCTGAAACTTCCCTGCAGTAGAACACGCTCATATAATAGACCTGATGGAAAAAATTAAAATTGATCTTGTCATAAGCCAACCAAAAAATTTCGCCTAGAAACCATGTAAACTTGGTATAAAGATAAAAACTTTGATCGCATAACCGAGTGTTGGTTGTCATGTGCAATTTGACTGGATAAAACCAAAACACTGCAAGCAGATGCCATTGCTCATCTGAAAGATTTTTAGTCAAGGTTGAAGAGATTGAATTTTGGTACACAATACACCATCTTCCCAAGAGGCATGTATGAAGCAAGTTTTGTTACTCTAGGTGTATAAGTGTAGGAAATATGGCCTAGGCAAGCTTTTTTGCTAAATTGGGTCAAAGGTCAATGTCATTGCAACCCTAATTTGATAGCGATAGGTGTTGTAGTACAGGATATATGGCAGATACAACTCTTTCCTGAAATGAAGTCAGAGGTCAAGGTCAAGTAGATCATATTTTGAATGTGACAAACCATCTTCCAAGGATGTATCTTCATACCAAATTTGTAAACTCTATGTGTTCAAGCATATGAGATATGGCCCAAATATTATAATTTTTAAATGTGGTTAGAGGTGAAAGTCAAGAAAGTCTAGCAATAGCCGGGGATTAAAATAATTGCTGGTTCACTTCGGAATATCAGGTTAACAGTTGAACTCACTCCATAAAACTGGCTCCCTGTTATTTACAACAGAAGATGAAAGAATGGTTCCCGATTTGAAATATTGTTTCAACAAGATGTTCAGTCTGGCCTGATTAATAGTTTCCATGACAACACATTTGACAGCAGAATAGTTTGCAAAAAGGTGTAATGATGTGAAAATAACATACAGGGTCCAAATCATCCTGAAAATATATATAACATTAATAAGAACAAAATCTGACATTCTTTACTTATAAACCCTTTCCCTCATATAGACGCTTTCTGACGCCTCTGCAGCAGATGGCTTTTTGAAAACATAATGACAAAAGAAGAAATTACTCAAAACGAGCAATTTCTTCTTTTAACACAATGTTTCCCACTTTAAGTCATATGGTATCCATTCAATTAGAGATTTTCTATTTTCTTTCAAAATATGTTCAATGTCGTCTGCTGCAGGATTGTCGTATGAGGGAAAGGGTTAACCCTTCACCCTATACAACAAATAAACAGCAGACGACATTAAAAATTTCTTGGTGAATAATACGGAAACTTTCTGTAAATGAAAGTATAATTATAGGATACAGTTGAAAGCATTGAGGCAAAAGGAGAAATTTCTTCTTTTGCCACAATGTTTCCAATAGTCCTCTATCTAAATGTTATACATTCAGTTGTTCAGGTTTTGGTATGTTGCTAAAAGTATTTCTTAATCAACAAGAGGGCCATGATGGCCCTGGATCGCTCACCTGATTTTTGTTTTAATTTTAGCTATATAAGCCCCGCCCCCTAGTTTCAGACCAATCAAATTGGCTTTAAGGAATCTGATAGAGGGTCATCCAAGGAACATTTCTACAAATTTATTTGAAAATCTGCCTGACACTGAGAAGATTTTTCAAGTTTTCACTATAGCCATATAAGGCAAAATAGACCCGCCCCCTGGCGGCCATGTTTTTCGACCAATCAATATGGCTTGAAGGAATCTGATAAAGGGTCATCCAAGGAGCATTTCTACAAAATTATTTGAAAATCGGCCTGACACTTTCGGAGAAGAAGATTTTTTAAGTTTTCACTATAGACATATAAGGCAAAACAGCCCCACCCCCCTGGCGGCCATGTTTTTCGACTAATCAACATAGCTTGAAGGAATCTGATAGAGGGTCATCCTAGGAACATTTCTATAACATTATTTGAACATCTGCCAACCAGTTTGGGAGAAGAAGAATTTTGAAGTTTTTTTCATTTCGTTGCCATGGAAACCAGAATTCTGCATCGATCCCAAAAATTTGAAGGAAATCTGGTGAGGTCATTGAGAGGATGCTTTCTGTGAAGTTTCATCCCAATTGACCCACTGGTTACTGAGGAGAAGAAGTTGACGCACGACGGACGACGCACGACGGACGACGCACGACGGACGATGGACGCCAGACACCGGACAAAAGGCAATCACAATAACTCACCTTGAGCAAAGCTCAGGTGAGCTAAAAATATTCAATAAATAATTTAGAATCATAATGTTTTCAACTCTATTCAATGATTGTATTTTCCACTTTTTTGCTTTGATGTTTTCAAAGTTGTCTGCAGTAGGTTTTTTATATATGGGAAAGGGTTTATAAACAACTGTCATGCATAAGATATACATTCTTTTTGTCTATAAAGACATGTGAGTGGCGCTCTGGGAAAACTAACCATAAAGCCTTGGCAACCATTGTAGATTCAGATCAACCAGCACATCTGCGCAGTCTGATCTTAGTCTGCAATTTTCGCCAATCAGTCAAATAAGGTTTCAAGAAACTTTTGTATAGCAGTAAACATTTTGATCCTTATCATGGATGCGCAGACAAGTATTTTCGCTCATGTTTAACCCTTTCCCTCATGTACACACTTTCTGAAGCCTCTAAAGCAGACATTTTAAAAGCATTGTTGCAAAATGGAAGTGCTCATTATGAGCAATTTTACTTTTGTCACAATGTTTTTCAATGTTATTTAATAATTATACTTCTATTTCAAGATAATTTTACATTATTTGCCAATATGTTTTCAAAATGGATGCTGCAGATTTATTTTGTATGTGGGAAAGGGTTAATAATTATGATAAGATTGTTTTAAAGTAGCATTGAAATCAAATATCTAGAGGATAGAGGGTCGGCGGGTCTTGCTCTATGTGAGAGAGGGACCAAAACTTAAAACCTTTCCACACACTTGGTGCTAGTACTGGTGGCATATTCAGTAAGCAGTCATAAATATTTACACATTCAAATTTAAGTTGTATGAAATTGTTTCGTATTTGATAAAAACTATATTAATTTATACCTAACTTGTCAACTTGTAGATACATTCTGTCACATCTACAACAGACAACTTTTGAAAACATTGTGACTAAAGGAAAAATTGCTCATAATTAAATTATAAATATATTCCAAATTTTTGTCTGGATGTTTTTTTACCAAAGTTGTCTGCTGCAGATTTGTTGTATGTGGGAAATGGTTAAATATATTATAATCAAACAACCCACTCACATGTGTTGTCCAGTTACTACAGGTACCAGTAGTAGACTACATACCAGGCCTGCCAGGTTAACCAGAGTTTCCTGTATTAATACAAAACAATATAAAGGTTAGAGTAAACTCATCACTACACCCTTTTCTTTTCCATTTGTTGCTTCTTTTCCATAGACACAACAAATGACTTTATTAAATAGAAAACGTTGTCAGAAAAGAAGATGATGCTTTGCAATTGCATGTACTCTCAATCACACTCACTCCTATTCTTGCAATGTTTTACTATGTCTAAATAAACATCTATACAATACAATTACAATTCACCTATACAATTTTTGTTAGTAATTACAAAGGCACTAAATTCAATTCAGAGGTAGCAAGTTCAATTCTCTACTCTTTCCACATTGTTTTCAATTATTTAACAAAATTTAAACTACCAACATCATTCATCTAGGACAATTTAATAAAATGTTTTATTGCATACTTTCATATTGTTCAGTTCACTTTGCATTGAAGAAAGTGATCATGATTTTTCGATCATGACCGGTGTCAATGAGTGATTATGACTATAGATAAGGATGTGCAAAAATTCCGCATAATTAACATGCTAGGGACTAATTTTGGATGTAAACAAACATAGCTGACCTAAATATCATTATTATACCTCACATGACTTTGTAATGTTATATTCTCATATACTGATCATGGACAATTTCTTACTGTCTCATTCTAACAGTACGTTTTTGACAGGATAACAGTATACTGTTACATGGCACATGCGTCTAAAACGTTGGTCATGCAGGTGCATGACGTCATTTAAAACAATAACGTCACCGTTATAATTCATCTTTTCAAACAGCATTTGCAACAAAATTACTACTCGAACACAAGCTCGGCAACGTCAACCAAAGAACTCGTTCCAACGATGATTTCACAGTACAGGGTCAATAACCTATAATACATGGGAAATCCGTTTTGAAAGCAGACAATTTCTTAAAAATTATACCCCAGAAAATGGTTTTGGAAACTCCGTTTAAACTCCGGATTTAATAAAGTTGAAAACATGGCGAAAAAAGGAGAAACTGCTTGGTTTGTTTTCAAAAAGTCGTCTGCTGCCAAGGCATCAGAAAGCATCTATATGAGGGAGAGGGTTAATTCAGTGTTGATACTGCACCTGGCTGCCATCTTTTGCAGAAACGTCTGCCATGTTGTTTCTTCGAGCCTGATGTTGAGTTAATGCTGCTCTTGTAGCTCCACCGGAAACACCGACAATCGACTAAATGATCACAAATAGAAAACACAAGCCAGCTGTAAAGATTCCTCTTTGATAAAGCCACACATCAATCATGTACATAAACATTCACCTAAATGGCATGTTATACATTTGACGTGTCTGAAGAAGATGATTGTTGCACAAGGAGAAATTGCTCATAATGAGAACTTTTTCCTTTTCACACAATATTTCCAACTCTGTTATGAAATTATACTTTCTTAATTTCAAGAAAATTAAGAAGTCGTATTAAAACAGTTGAAAATATTTTGGGAAAAGCATAAATTGCTCTTTTCTTGCATATTCACTTTTTTCAATTGCATTGTAAATGATTTTTTATTTATTCAATTTTTGCTTTATTCTACAGCATAAGAAATTCTGTTTACAGGTTTACTAAACTGGACTTTATTTAGCTCAGCACAAAAGCAAATAATATATAAATCTTGTTTCATCTTTTTGATAAATACAGGTTTAATCTTGTTTTTAACAAAGTTTCAGTCATATCACAATGGCCAGTTCACCCTGTGTTTCCTATCTTCCTGAACCAGTTCTCCACACAACAGTCTTTCCAAGCAACTGGTTGCTTTTTAAATTGACTGGACATCACCCAATTTTTGGAAGACGAATGGTGCTTGTCAAATGGAAAGAATGTTTGCCAAGCTGGGGTTCAATCTCACACACCTCACTACCAACTGAGATGCCAGGGCTCAGTACATACCTAATATATGCATCTTCCCTAGACGTGCCTGACTAATTTTGTGAGAAGAGGAGACTATAACTCTCTTTTTTCATAATATTTCTACTTTAACTATTCCCACATACAACAATTCTGCAGCAGACGACTATGAACATATTTTGTCAAAAAATAGAAAAATTCAATGGATACCATATGACTAAAAGTGGAAAACATTGTGGCAAAAGGAGAAATTGCTGGTTTTGAGCAATTTCTTCTTTTGTCACTATGTTTTCAAAAAGCTGTCTGGTGCACATGCGTCAGAAAGCATCTATATGAGGGAAAGGGTTAACATGGAATTTCTTCCATTGGCATGATGTTCTGTTCACTTATAGATTTCTTCTCTTTGAAAAAGACTTTAACCCTTTCCCTGATACAACAAATCTGCAGCAGACGACTTTGAAATCATCCAGCCAAAACTATTAGAATCTTTGCTCATCATGAGCAAATTATCCTTTTGCCACAATGTTTTCAAAAGTCGTCTGCTGCAGAGGCATCAGGAAGCGTCTACAAGTGGGAGAGGGTTATATCATGATTCTAGAGTTTCTTGAAAAATGCATCAACCCTTTCCTTTACAACAAATCTGCAGCAGACAACATTGAAAACATTTTGTCAAAAATATGGAAACTTTCTATAACTGAAAGAACAGTTAGTTAACTCTTTCCCTCATACGACAATTCTGCAGCAGAAGACTTTGAACATATTTTGTCAAAAAATAGAAAATCTCTATAATTGAATGGATAACCTATGACTAAAAGTTGAAAACATTGTGTCAAAAGGAAAAATTGCTCGTTTTGAGCAATTTCTTCTTTTGTCACTATGTTTTCAAAGAGCCGTCTGCTGCAGAGGCGTCAGAAAGCGTCTATATGAGGGAAAGGGTTAAATGAAGTTGAATGTTACCAAGAGTCGTCTGCTGCAGGTGTATCAAAATGCAAGTGGGAAAGGGTAATTGTTATTGATGTTTTCCTGCTAATTTATTAGACGTTTTATAAGCCTTCACATTTTTATAGCCATCATCTTTCAACGTTACCTTATGAAAGCTTAATCGGCGAAACATTGTTTGCCACAATATCTTCCTTATAACTCGTTTCACCCTTTCCTACATATTGACACTTTCTGATGCCTCTGTAGAAGACGAATTTTGAAAACATTGCGACATAGGTGAAATTGCTCAGAATGAGCACTTTCTCCTTTTGCCAGAATGCTTTTAAGGTTTTTCAGTAATATCACCTTCATTTATAGAGATCACCTATATTTTCGGAGCGAAAGCCAATGCTCGCCTGTTTTTTCTGTATCGAATAGAGGGCATTACTGAGTAAAGACTTATGTAAGAGTTACGTGAATTGGTATATACATGTGTATTGTCTGGAGTAAGTGTATCAAGTTTCATTTGAAAATGTTGAAAGAGTAAAAAAAATAGCACAGTCTGTAGAAATATTTACCTTCAGAACACCTGATACGCATAGAATGAATGTAAAAATACCAGGGAAATTTGGACCCATTATTTCAAGAAATATTGCCATGTCATTTATTATATCGGCAAACAATCTGAAAATAGACAAAGTTGGAGACATACTCAGTGGCCCATCCTTGTCATACAAAGGTCAAGAGCTAGATTCCTGTGAGAGAAGTATGAGTAATTTCTCCTTTTGACACAATATTTTCAACTGGCATCTGCAGCATGTGCCTCAAAATGTGTCTGCAGGTGGGAAAGGGTTAAAATGAATGTTTTGAAATAGTTACACCATACTCATCTTGACAAGGACAAAAATTAGCTAAATATATGTAAGTAAACATGTAATTTAATCCCCCTTCCCCACATACAACAAATCTGCAGCAGACAACTTTGAAAACATCTAGGTAAAAATATAGTTCTATAGATGAATCTGAAATTACTGAAACAATTTGAAAACATTGTGGCAAACGGAGAAATTGCTCATTGTGAGCAATTTTACCTTTTGTCACAATGTTTTCGAAAGTCGTCTGCTACAAAGGTGTCAGAAAGTGTCTATATGTGGGAAAGGGTTAAGGATTACACAGAGGACAATTGTTTATTTTGGTGCAAGATCATAATTTATTTTCACCGAGAGAATAACAAAGATGTTGTATTCACCAGTGCCTATAAATATATTTTGTGTTGTACATGTTTGAAATTATTCAGTTTATTTTCTATTTATACCTACTGGTGTCATATAAGAGGTAGAGAAAAAGAAGGAGTATACAATGAAAGTTATCCCTCAATTAATTCACTATTTGAAATACAGTACTATTGTTATATCTGAATTATCAACAGAAAGGCATGCACTTCTTTGAAATTTGAATATGGTTACATATTTGTATAAAAACCCAATTTACTTAACCCTTTCCCTCATACAATTCTGCAGAAGACGACTTTGAACATATTTTGTCAAATCATAGAAAATCTCTATAAATGTAAGGATAACCTATGACTAAAATGTTTGTGCAATTTCTTCTTTTGTCACTATGTTTTCAAATAGCCATCTACTGCAGAGGCGTCAGAAAGCGTCTATATGAGGGAAAGGGTTAAGACTTACACCACTTCCCACCCATATACAGACAATTTTTGACACTTCTACAGCAGACAACTTTTGAAAACATTGTGGAAAACGGCTTATTATGGGGAACCTCTCCTTTTCCACAATGTTTTCCACTTGATTCAATAATTGTTCTTTTACTTATAGAGAGTTCCAACATTTTTTACTGGATGATTTCAAAGTCTTCTGCTGCAGATTTGTTGTATGTTGGAAAGGGTAAAGCAATTGTTCAGCAGTCATCTTCATATAACGCATAATGTCAGTGCATAGTTATTTTCCCCCCATTTTATAATAATGTACATCATATTACCTCCATCTTTTAGCATCACAGTCAAGTTGGGTCCTGCAATATATTAAAAAACAAGATGTGTTTGTGAAACACTGATGCCCCCCAATGGCAACATCTAGGTCAAAGGTCAAGGTCGCAAGGTATACACATGTGAAATATGGTAGCATTACCTGTTATTGTTCAAAAGTAGTGGGGAAGGTTAAAAAAAAAATTGAGAATGGCAACATCTAGGTCAAAGGTAAAGGTCGCAAGGTCAAAAATGTTGGTACTGACAGAAAGGTCATGTCACAAGGAATACACATGTGAAATATGGTAGCCGTATCTGTTATGGTTCAAAAGTAATGGCCAAGGTTAAAGTTTTTTTCGAGAATGGCAACATCTAGGTCAAAGGTCAAGGTCGCAAGGTCAAAAATGTTGGTACTGACATGTGAAATATGGTAGCCATACCTGTTATGGTTCAAAAGTAATGGCCAAGGTTAAAGTTTTTTTCGAGAATGGCAACATCTAGGTCAAGGTCAAGGTCGCAAGGTACTGACAGAAAGGTCATGTCACAAGGAATACACATGTGAAATATGGTAGCCATACCTGTTATGGTTCAAAAGTAATGGCCAAGGTTAAAGTTTTTTTCGAGTATGGCAACATCTAGGTCAAAGGTCAAGGTCGCAAGGTCAAAAATGTTGGTACTGACAGAAAGGTCATGTCACAAGGAATACACATGTGAAATATGGTAGCCGTACCTGTTATGGTTCAAAAGAAATGGCCAAGGTTAAAGTTTTTTTTTAGTATGGCAACATCTAGGTCAAAGGTCAAGGTCGCAAGGTCAAAAATGTTGGTACTGACAGAAAGGTCATGTCACAAGGAATACACATGTGAAATATGGTAGCCGTATCTGTTATGGTTCAAAAGAAATGGCCAAGGTTAAATTTTTTTTCGAGAATGGCAACCTCTAGGTCAAAGGTCAAGGTCGCAAGGTCAAAAATGTTGGTACTGACAGAAAGGTCATGTCACAAGGAATACACATGTGAAATATGGTAGCCGTATCTGTTATGGTTCAAAAGTAATGGCCAAGGTTAAAGGTTTTTTTGTGCAGACAGACAGACAGACCAACAGACCAACCAACCAACAGACAGGCCAAAAACTATATGCCCACCGAATCGGAGATTCCGGGGGCATAAAAACATAGTCTAGATGGAATCTTTCTCAAATTAATTACTTGTATCACTTGTGTAATTTGAAAACAAACTGTGTATAAATACAAAAGGACCATGATTATCCTGTATCAGTATCACTCACCTGATTTAACACCCTGAGGTGGTACATCCATTGATTTCAAACAAAACCATGACCTCTTAAGAAAGAAAAGAAAGTGATTACTGAATAAAGCGGTTACGGAATAAATAAATTCTTTTGTCTCAGGCCACATTTTAAAACCATATAGTCAATCACAATAACTCATTTTGTGGTCACGTAAGCTATTACTAGTGTTAACAATATATTCCTTCAATTTGGCCTAGTGACCTTGTTTTTGACTAGACTAGAGCCATGTTCAAAGTTAGCCTAGATATCATCAAAACACCCATCCTGACACAATTTCAACATGCTCAAAATAAACATGCAGCATTCAGAGTGTTTACAAGATTTTCCTTCCTGACCTAGTTTTCTAACCCGACATTACCCACAGTTGAGCTAGACCTAGATATCATCACAGGCGTCCGAATTTCTATCACGGCAAAAAATGCGGTAAAAAATACTCAATACCTCGTTAAAAAACTAAAAAAGTCTCTCGATATTGTCTATACCCTGTGATAAAAATGATCGTAATAATACGGGGAATTCCGCACATGTTACTATAAATAGCCCCTCTATATGCCCATATAGTGTAATAATAATGTAGTTGCATGCAAACCTTTAACTATAATATTAAGTAAAAAATGGCAACAATTTGCACCATATGCAGGATAGAGTTATCTTAATTGGTTGTGTTTATAGTTGTGAAATTGAGAAAGGTTGTATAAAGTTTCAATACAATGCTTCAAGTTGTTACTAATATTACACTCTAAATGTGGTTGCAAAACTTTAACCATAAATTAAGTCCAAAAAGGGCCATAACTTGCATAAAATGCTGGATAGAGTTATCGTACTGGATTGTTTACATAGATGTGATGGTTGGGAAGGGCTGTATAAAGGTTCAATGCAACACTTTAACCAGAATTTATAAGTCCAAAAAGGGCCATAACTGGCATAAAATGCAGGTTATTTAACTTGAAAATCAACATAGGTGTGATAGTTGGGAAGGGTTGTATAAAGTTTCAAAGCAATGCATTCAGTAAATACTAGGATATCGACTCTGAATGTAGTTGCATGCAAAACTTTAACCAAATTTCTAGTTAAAACAAGAGGGCCATGATGGCCCTGGATCGCTCACCTGTTTTTTTTTTTTTAATTTAACTATATAAGACCCGCCCCCTGGCGGCCATAGTTTCCGACCAATCAACTTGGCTTGAAGGAATCTGATAGAGGGTCACCCTAGGAACATTTCCACAAAATTATTTGAAAATCAGCCTGATACTTTTGGAGGAGAAGATTTTTTAAGTTTTCACTATAGCCATATAAGGCAAAATAGCCCTGTCCACTGGCGGCCATGTTTTTTGACCAATCAACATGGCTTGAAGGAATCTGAAAATGGGTCACTTAAGGAACATTTCTACAAAATTATTTGAAAATCGGCCTGACACTTTCGGAGAAGAAGATTTTTTAAGTTTTCACTATAGCCATAAAAGGCAAAATAGCCCCGCCCCCCCCCTGGCGGCCATGTTTTTCAACCAATCAACATGGCTTGAAGGAATCTGATAGAGGGTCATCCAAGGAACATTTCTACAAAATTATTTGAAAATCGGTCTGACACTTTCGGAGGAGAAGATTTTTTAAGTTTTCACTATAGCCATATAAGGCAAAATAGCCCCGCCCCCCTGACGGCCATGTTTTTTGACCAATCAACATGGCTTGAAGGAATCTGATAGAGGGTCATCCAAGGAACATTTCTACAAAATTATTTGAAAATTGGTCTGACACTTTCGGAGAAGAAGATTTTTTAAGTTTTCACTATAGCCATATAAGGCAAAATAGCCCCGCCCCCCCTGGCGGCCATGTTTTTTGACCAATCAACATGGCTTGAAGGAATCTTATAGAGGGTCATCCAAGGAACATTTCTACAAAATTATTTGAAAATCTGCCACCCAGTTTGGGAGAAGAAGAATTTTGAAGTTTTTTTCATTTCGTTGCCATGGAAACCAGAATTCTGCATGGATCCCAAAAATTTGAAGGAAATCTGGTGAGGGCATTGAGAGGATGCTTTCTGTGAAGTTTCATCCCAATTGACCCACTGGTTACTGAGGAGAAGAAGTTGACGCACGACGGACGACGCACGACGCACGACGCACGACGCACGACGGACGACGGACGCCGGACAAAAGGCGATCACAATAACTCACCTTGAGCAAAGCTCAGGTGAGCTAAAAAGGGCCATAGATTGCAAAATATACTAGATAGAGTTGATTGTTTACATAGGTGTGATGGTTGGGTAGGGTTGTACAAAGTTTCAATGCAATGCATCAAGTAAATACCGAGATATAGACATTTAATTTAGTTGCAGGCAAAACTTTAACTAGAATTTCTAAGTAAACAAGAGGGCCAAGATGGCCCTAAATCGATCACCTAATTGATAGTAAATTAGTAGCAAATATTTAACTGCAAATATCTGGAAATTTTTATCAGGGAGTGCAAATGAAACTGAAAGGAGTGGACACTTCTCAAGAAACAGCTTATCAGTAAAGGCCATTTATATCTTGAAATCTAACAAGAACTTTAATAAGAATGGAATTATAAAGTTTTTGTCATTTTGCACCTTTCCTGATGCCGCCTTGCTGCCCTGTTTTTCAACGAAATCAATATGGCTTCAACAGTTTATTTAGAGGGTCACTTAAGAAACATTTCTACCAAATTATCTTGCAATCGCACAAGTAGATTATGTAGGAAAAGGATTTTAAAATTTGGGTATTTTTCTCACTTTCTGATGCCGCAGCAACCAAAGTTCTCAATGGAATTTAAATCTTTGAACAATTTTGAAAGAGGACCACCAAAGGAACATTCTTGTGATGTTTTGTGGAAATTGGTCTATTGGAATGGTAGGAGTTGGTTGTCATTTGTAGCTAAAAGTTCAATTTACCCTTTTTGTGATGACGCCTGGTTGATATGATTGTGTAACCAATCAAAACGGCTTAAACAAATTAAAAAGAGGATCATTACAGTAAGATTCGTATTATATTTTCTTAAAATCAGACAAACACTTTCATAAAAATGGAATTTTCAAATTTTGTTATTTTGCCCCTTTTCTGATGCCGCCTGACTGCCATGTTTTTCGACCAATCAGTATGGCTTGAACAGAGGGTCACCCAAGGAACATTTCTACCAAATTATATTTGAATCTGACAGGCAGATTCGGAGGAGAAGATTTTTAAAGTTTGGACATTTTGTCCCCTTTCTGATGCCGCAGCAACCAAAGTTCTCATTGGAATTTTAATATTTGAACAATTTTGAAAGAGGACCACCAAAGGAACATTCCTGTGATGTTTTGTGGTAATTGGTCTATTGGAATGGTAGGAGATGGTTGTCATTTGTAGCTAAAAGTTCAATTTACCCCTTTTGTGATGACGCCTGGTTGCTATGATTGTGTAACCAATCAAAACGGCTTAAACAAATTAAAAAGAGGATCATTACAGTAAGATTCATATTATATTTTCTTTAAATCAGACAAGCATTTGCATAAAAATGGAATTTTCAAATTTTGTCATTTTGCCCCTTTTTTGATGCCGCCTAACTGCCATGTTTTTCGACCAATCAGTATGGCTTGAACAATTTTTATAGAGGGTCACCCAATGAACATTTCTACCAAATTATATTTGAATCTGACAGGCAGATTCGGAGGAGAAGATTTTTAAAGTTTGGAGCTTTTGCCCCCTTTCTGATGCCGCAGCAACCAAAGTTCTCAATGGAAATTAAATCTTTGAACAACTTTGAAAGAGGCCAACCAGAGGAACAGTCCTGTGATGTTTCACGGAAATTGTCCTTGGAGTTTGGGAGGAGATGATGTTTAAAGCTAAAAGTTAACGCCGGACGGACGACGGACAAAAAGTGATAGGAATAGCTCACCTGAGCCTTCGGCTCTGGTGATTTAAAAAAGGGCCATAACTGGCATAAAATGCAAAATAGAATTATCTAACTTAATAATCAACATAGGTGTGATAGTTAGGTAGGGTTGTATAAAGTTGCAATGCAATGCATCAAGTAAATACTGAGATATGGACTCTTAATTTAGTTGCACGCAAAACTTTAACCAGAATTTCTAAGTAAAAAAGGGCCGTAACTTGCATAAAATGCAAGATAGAGTTATCTAACTTGATACTCTACATAGGTGTCATAGTTTGGTAGGGTTGTATAAAGTTTCAATGCAATACATGTAGTATTTAAGTACTTGCAAGCAAAACCTTAACCAAGGTGTGACGTGGATGCCGACGCCAGGGTGAGTAGTATATCTCTCATATTCTTTGAATAGTTGAGCTAAAAATTGAATTAATAAGTTTAAACACCTCTGCAGCAGAAGAATTTTGAGATGTTTTGGAAAATATATAATTAATCAAAACCAGTTATTTCTCTCTTTCTCACAATGTTTTCAACTTGGTGTTAAAATTGTTTTTTCAATTTTCCATGTTTTATAGCTCTATCCTCCAGATATGCTCACAGGAAATGACACTAAAAACCCCAGATCTGGCAAGCAGTCAATATCCATACATTTGACACAATGATCTGCTCTTATGACTATTCTTACCCTTTAATCCAGGCAAATACAATCCTTCCCAGCATACCTGTTCCATCTGTTTAAACAAAGAAAATCAATCAATCATTCATTCATCATGCATTACTATTTTCTTATTTGATTGAAAGAATCAGAATGTGACCTATATAAGGATTGGAAGATTCTGAATGTGGCATATAAAGTGATTGGAATATTCTGTATGTGACCCACAAAGTGATTAGAAGATTGTGAATGTGGCCCATTAAGTGATTGGCAGTTTCTGAATGGTGATCATTATGTGATTTGAAGATTCTGAATGTGGCCTATAAAGTGATTGGAAGATTCTGAATGTGGCCCATAAAGTGATTGGAAGATTCTGAATGTGGCCCATAAAGTGATTGGAAGTTTCTGAATGGGGCCCATAAAGTGATTGGAAGTTTCTGAATGGGGCCCATAAAGTGATTGGAAGTTTCTGAATGGGGCCCATAAAGTGATTGGAAGTTTCTGAATGGGGCCCATAAAGTGATTGGAAGTTTCTGAATGTGGCCCATAAATTGATTGGAAGTTTCTGAATGAGGTCCATAAATTGATTGGAAGTTTCTGAATGGGGCCCTTTAAAGAGATTGAAAGATTCTGAATGTGGCCTTTAAAGAGATTGAAAGATTCTGAATGAGGCCAAAAAAGTAATTGGAAGATTCTGAATGTGGCCAATAAATTGAACGTAAGGTTCTGAATGTGACCCATTAAGTGATTGGAAGATTCAAGAAATGTAGAGTTATTTAAGGGCATGAAAACATCAAAAGTTCATAAAAGTCTGTACACACATAGTTACTAGTCTTCAGTATTACACAGATTAATGAGCAGTCTTCCGTAGTACACATATTTATGCTCAGTCTTCAGTAGAACACATATTTATGATCAGTCTTCAGTAGTAGACATATCTATGAGTAGTCTACAGTAGTACACAGTCATATGTACAAGCAGTCTTTCGTGTTAAACGATTAATGAGCAGTCTTTCGTGTTAAATGATTAATGAGCAGTCTTCAGTGGTACACAACCCAATGAGCAGTTTTCAGTAGTAGACATATCTATAAGCAGTCTTCAGTGTTACACGTATTAATGAGCAGTCTTCAGTGATAATCAGACTAATGACAAGTCTTCAGTGTTACACATATTTACAAGCAGTCTTTCGTGTTACATGATTAAGGAGCCATCTTTCGTGTTACACGCTTAATGAGCAGTCTTCAGTGGTACACAAACTTATGAGCAGTCTTCAGTAGTAGACATATCTATGAGCAGTCTTCAGTGTTACACATATTAATGAGCAGTCTTTAGTGGTACACCAACTAATGAGCAGTCTTCAGTAGTACACATATTTATTATCAGTCTTCAGTAGTACACATATTTATGAGCAGTCTTCAGTGTTACATATATACACAAACAGTCTTCAGTGTTACATATATACACAAGCAGTCTTCATTGTTACACATATTAATGGGAAGTCTTCAGTGATACACAGACTAATGAGAAGTCTTTAATGTAACACAAATTAATGAGCTGTCTTCAGTAGTACGTAGTCTTCAGTGAAGCACAGACAAATGAGTAGTTTTCAGTGTTACAAATATTTATGAACAGTCCTCAGTGTTACACATACTTATGAAAATTATTTAAAGGTACAGTAACCAGTCTTAAATGATACACAAAGTTATGAACTCTCTTGAGTCTTCAGTGGTACACAGTTTAATGAGCAGTCTTAAGTGTTACACAGATGAATGAGCAGTCTTTAGTGCTTCACACATTTATGAACAGTTTTCTGTGGTACACAGGTTAATGAGGTGTCTTCAGTGTTACATAAATGTATAAGCAGTATTCAGTGTTAATTACATACATATGCAGTCTGTAATGTTAAACAAACTAATATGCAGCAGTAGGGGGCGGGAGCATGTCCCATGGACTTCCCAAGATAAATCTATATGCAGGTTTCAGTGTCAGTGTTTAACATATCAATTTACAGTTTCAACACAATACCAAAAATATGCAACCTATCAACTGAAGTCACAAGGTCGCATTTGCCCAGTCCTTTTTTCATATAAATCTTCAGTAATTTGTCTCTCACTTTTAAGAAGCCAGGTAAAAGTGGCAGCAAGAACTGTTGCTGACTCATCCCCCACACCAACACCTTTCAACACAGCTTGGGCAGCAAGTGTACCAGTTATAGAACTAGCAAAAGCCTACAATAAACATGAACACAACAGTTAAACACATCTAGCTAAATATGTAAAATATTTACAAATGAAAGTATGTACAATGTATTCTAGAAAAATATGGGAAAAGAAGAAAGATTGTTTATTATGCATAATTTCTCCTTTTCCACTATGTTTTCAAACATCATCAGCTGTAGATGCATCAAAATGTATCTGCATGTGGGAAAGGATTAACAGGCCACCAAAGTCTGTGGTTTGAGGAAAAACGACCAGAAAATATATATACCAAACTATATTGGATTGATTGATTGTTTTGTTTTCATAATGTTTTCAGTTATATCACAACGTTTCCTGGGTAAGTTACCAGTACTACTGCCCTGTTAATCCTGCCGAAAGTCAGTCAATCGTAATGCCAACCTCGCAACCCTGAGTGCCAAGGAGGACAGCCATTGCTACCATTTTTAAAGTCTTTGGTATGACCTAGCAAGAGATCGAACCTGGGACCTCCCGCAACTGAGGTGTACACTCTACCACTACACCACCAGGGAGGCCCCAGACTATAATTAATGTAACTCGTACATTTTTGGATCATGTAGTTTATAAGTACAAGGTTGGTCAGACCAATTGAAATGTCTTTTTTATCAGAATAAAATATATCTCAAGCTGAATTAGATAAAGGCAGATAGTGAGAGGTCTGGCACTTCTCAGCTTCCCTAGGCTGTGCCCAACACTTTTTTTTCCAAAAATAAGTTTGACAATGTATCTACAAGACAATCCAGGAGGGGGACGAAGGCATGCCCCATGGACTTAAATGTGACCTACACATAATTTTCAGCCAAGCTACTACCTTGTTTTGGGGAACAGTGTCTTAGTGCAGGCTTATCCGAGCCAATGCAAAAGTACTACTTTTGGCCGAACAAGACTTATTGAGACTATTTTATGAGCCATGCCACAAGAAAACCAAACCTTGTCGCCAAGCAAAGATCAAGATCAGTCTGCTCATCCATGCAGTCTCATTAAGATCTTCTAATATGTAGAGGACTTTTGTAAACATTGTAGCAAAAGGAGAAATTGGCCTTTAAGGAACAATTTCTCCTCTTGGCACAATGTATTTAACTTTTTCAATGAATATACTTTCATTTAACCCTTTCCCACATACAACAAATCTGCAGCAGACGACCTCATAAACATGTAAGCAAAAATATGGAAACTTTCTATGAAAGAAAGATTTAACACTGAATCCAATTAAAAAAATTGTGGCAAAAGGAGAAATTGCTCATCATTGTCACAAAATGTTTTCAAAAATCATCTGCTGTAGAGGCGTCAGAAGGCATCTTTATATGGGAAAGGGAGGTTAAAGAGATGTTTCATATAATTGCCTATATGATTTCAAATTCATCTGCTGCAGACTGGCTGTATGTAGTAAAGGGTTATGATCTCCCCTGTTCCCCATTTCGCTAAGCCCCAGTGGCTCAGTTGGTAACGACGTGGGCTGTCAATCCAGGGGGTGTGAGTTTGAATCCAGCTCGGCCAACTTTCTTTCCAATGGTTGACAAAGCGTCACTGACAAGCATCATTCGTCTTTCAACGATTGGCATACAGTCTATGTGGAAAAGCAGCCAGTTGCTTGGAAAGTATGTTGTGTGGAGTACTGGTGTGAGAAAGCTAGGAAACACATGAGAAGGTGAACTGGCCGCCATGATATGACTGACAAATTGTTGAAATGGCGTTAAGCCCCAATCCATCGATCCAGTCATGACCAAACACTGAATATAAATGTATGCAATTTTATCATAATTGTTATTAATTTCACATCAGGATGTTAAAATGGTCATACCTGCACTGTGTCCCAAATCTGATATCTTAAATAGTCCCCACTCACACTTTCTGGATAGCCTTGGGGTAAAAACACAGTCTGAAATCATGTTTATAAACAATTGATGACAATTAAATTGATTAGATCTTAAGCAAAATTTATACTTAAGTACTATTTGCCAATAAAGAGGTTCTCCTGGATTTGCTACAATCTTTCAAACACTCCATATTTATTTTCTTATTTAGAAAGCAGTTGTGTGTGACTAACTCTTTCCCACATATAGACGTTTTCTGACGCCTCTGCAGCAGACAGCTTTTTGAAAACATAGTGATAAAAGGAGAAATTGCTCAAAATGAGCAATTTCTCCTTTTGCCACAATGTTTTCCACTTTAAGTCATAGGTTATCCATTCAATTAAAGAGATTTTCTATTTTTTGACAAATTATGATCAGTCGTCTGCTGCAGAATTGTCAAATGAGGGAAAGGGTTATAACCATGAGACAAAATTAATGATCGTAGTAAGTAGTCAACCTGCAAAACTGATCAATAAAATAAGACCGGCAATAAATTGAAATTTATCAAATATCCATTGCATCCCATTTAATTGCAACCTGTCTATTTGTTAACATATATATTGTTAAAATCTAGTCATTATTTATTTTTAATTTTTTCTACATGTAAGTTATTTTTAACTGTTGTTATATAATCAAATGTTTAGAAGTGCCAACATTTGTTGCAGCATGTAGCACGGTTTAACATCATAAAAGGTATATGGAGCAATTGTAGTAGAAAAGAAAAACGGTATACATTGTTGTTATTTTATATAGATGGGTTATTAATGATTTGTTGCCAATGGTTTCACCTTATTCATATTAAATTAGTGGATTGAATATTCTATAATACCATTAAGTAACTAGTTTACTTTTATTTTGTTATTATTATCATGATTTGCATTCGAAATGCCCAAGTGAGAAAATAATGGTTACTTGATTAAACACCTTCCAATGATAAGATATCAGTTTTAGTAGCGAAACTATTTTGGGCGAAAATGAATTCATTTTATAGATGTCAAACAATTTATGATTATGTTAAAGATCATGTAACTTACGTGATATAGTATAACTTACCATAAATAAATGAGAGATTGACACAAAACGGTTCGTTTGAATATGGCGAATGTTGTATCGCCCCGCTTGGTCTCGAGAATAGAATCGTCTCAGCGATGTTGAACCATAATTTTCTTCCATTGTTTTGTTTATCTAATGTCTTGCTAATAATCAGTCTATTAATCAACCAAGAATTTCAATTTAACTAATGCTGAGGATTAAAATAACTCACGAAAAACAAACATGTTTTTAGTTGTGCAGTGTTGGCATTGTACAAAGGGGAATAACCGACTTTCCTGGCAGAATAAAGTATCGTCCCTTTTCCATTTTTTTTTCTAGTTTAGTTTAGATTTCACTTAAACTAAACTCCTTCTGTATTTCTGTCACACTTTCTAAACGTTTACATCAGAACAACCTATATCATTGAAAAGAGTAATCTTTCGGATCAAGAAATCGATCACCTGAGTTATAGTGTAGTAGCAAATGCTACTGCTAATAAAGGTGAACATTACAATTTGATCAAGATTTGGAATGTTTGAACAATTTCAAATAGGACCACCACAGGGACATTCCTTTGACGTTTGGTTGATAATGGTCCATTGGTTTAAGAGGAGATGTCGTTTCCCCCTTTCCTGATTCCGCCTTGCATCTATCTTTTTCAATCAATCAATAAGGCTTGCACAAATTATGTACAAGGTCACTAAAAGATCGTGACTGCTAAACTGGTCTATCTTGAAATCAAATTAGAACTTTAATAAGAATGGACTCTTATAGTTTTGTCATTTTGCCTCTTTTCTGATGCCGTCAATATGGCTTAAACAAATTTTGTTGCGTGTTCAGAGTAGAATTTTTTTAAAGTATTGTCATTTTTCTCCCTTGCTGATGCCGCAGCAACCAAAGTTCTCTATAGAATGTATATCTTTGATCAAATTCGGAAGAGGTCCCTCAAAGTAACATTTCTAGTAGGCCTAAGTTTTGCTGTGGGCAAGGAGGAGATGACATTTAAAGCTAAAAGTTAATTTTACCCCTTTCCTGATGCCACCTGTATGTTATGTCGTTCAACAGAGCATTATTGTTTTGAATAATGATGTAGATGCTTACTAAGGGAACATGTAGACACATTTATCTTGAAATCAGACAAGCACTTTCAAAAGAATAGATTTTTATGTCGTTGTCATTTTGCCCCTTTTATGATTCCGCCTGGCTGCCATATTTTTCAACCAATCAATATTGCCTGAACATTTTTTTTGTAGAGGATCACACAGGGAACATTTCTATCAAATTATATAGGAATCCGATAAGCAGATTCAGGGGAGAAGACTTTTAAAGATTGACAGTTTTTCTTAATATGTTTTTTGAAGTAAACTGTATCATAATCTTCGAAATGAATGTCCTATCTATTTATATTTGCATGTGTAACGTGCAGGGCTAAAGACACAGAAGATCCCTTCAGCGAAAAGTATACTCAACCCTGAAGGGGTCCACTTGACTTATATATGTAACCCTGAACTCCATCACTTCGAAACAGTGATGTAAATTTGCATATCAAATGCAACGTATACCGAACGTTTTCGTTACACTACTTCCCACTCCGAGAAGACTCGTCCCGAGTCTTGGCCTGGGAAACCCATGGGTAAGGCAACTCCGGTATGGCAGTTGTCCTCATCCCACCGCTGCCACCAAATGTAACGTGCAGGGCTAAAGACGCAGAAGATCCCTTCAGCGAAAAGTATACTCAACCCTGAAGGGGTCCACTTGACTTATATATGTAACCCTGAACTCCATCACTTCGAAACAGTGATGTAAATTTGCATATCAAATGCAACGTATACCGAACGTTTTCGTTACACATGTTATTTCCTTTGAATCTTGCCTTCATGATTGTTTCATAAACATCACAGTAAATTTGAAGATTTCTTTCTAACATGTGCTTGTGAAAGTCTGCCTCGTAATATTTTAAACGACGATTTAAATGTGTATCCAAAGGAAGTATTGAAATACGACCAAAAAGTATAAAATGTCGACTCAGTTTTATAAAACCTGAAAATATAAAATCTGCAGTATATTGATATGAACTAACGGAGATTTTATTTGCTTTAAGTTAATTGATTGACACTGGACACAGGACTCTATAAATTAGTTGCTTGATTATACTGTTTATTATAACCTGCTTACATCTATCTGCATGGGTAACCAACCTCACGTTTAGCCATAAAGAAGAAATTAGTAAGGTGTGAAGGGATCATTATCAAGGTTAGTGGTAACGTAGCACCTCATCAATCAAGATAAACTTAATCTTATCCTATGTTTTAATTTAAGAATGTCTTGATCTAAGTCTTGTCCTTGACTTAAATTTAATTTGGATATCTCAATTTTCTGGTTGTTTTGAAGTTTCGGCAATTTGCCTTATGTCAAGGTCGGCGATATTAACGACATTTATTGATTGTGATATGTGGCCATGTGCGTTTAAAAGTTCATGTGTGTGCTTGTCGACCCCCGAATCTGAATTAGGAAATTTCACAAGAAAAGACGGCTGCACTATTTTATCCCGGGTATGTATTATATTGTGCAATTATAACTTGATTTATACTGTAACGGGAACGGGGTATAGGTATAAACATCACTTCTACAGCCTTGCTGTGGAAGCCGGCTTTTAAAGCGACGTTGGTAGAGTGGTTGACCTTTTGTCTAAAGTTAAGCAATTTTCATCGCGGTTAGTACCTGGATTGGTGAGCCGCGATGGCTTAACGCCGGTGCACGTTACAAATGGTGGCAGCGATGGGTTTTTGGGTTGATATCACTATCATCCCCGGACCCCGGTGGTTCCCAGTGATGTTACACATACTCCACTCTGGTGTAATGCTTGTGTTCAGTTGTTTGACTTCGGGTCGAAGTCAAGAGAAAGAGGGAGAAATGTAACGGGAACGGGGTATAGGTATACATATCACTTCTACAGCCTTGCTGTGGAAGCCGGTTTTTATAGCGACGTTGGTAGAGTGGTTGACATTTTCTTAAAGTTAAGCAACGTTCATCGCGGTAAGTGCCTGGATGGGTGACCAGTGATGGATTAACGCCGGTACACGTTACAATACAAAGCTTTCCTTTGAACAACCTTGAACTGTTATTGGATCCCCTGAGGCTGAACTCAAGTTGATCCCAGTCTAATTTAAGTTTGCAGATGGTTTGAGACAGTTGAATACACGTTAATTTATTATTTAGAAGCATGCATCCAGACCCAGAAGGGTTTGTATTTTAATGAGGCAGGATTTTGGTATAGAATTTTCTAAAATTGTAAATATATGCAACTTGCATCAAAACTTGTTAAGTTATGCCGTTGACTGCGATTGAAGATGAAGATTTGGGTCCACTGTAGTGTGCTACTAATGATGTCGTTTCTTTACAGAGAGTCGCTGATTTTCGTATCATGTCGAAGGCTTTCAAGAAGCCCCGTATTATGACATCTATCTGCTCGTCTTTGTCCAGTCCAGCTGAAAGCTCTTGAAGTGTGGCGATAAGCTGGCTGTCATTTGGCCTTTTCTTTCGGAACATATGTTGATTGTGTGGGTGTCAATGTGCTTCATGACTTGGCTGTGGATGATGTGTTCCATCATCGTACAGCCGACAGATATGAGTTAGATTGGCAAATAGTTGACAGGAGCGCTTTTGTCGCCGCTTTTAAATATAGGTGTGACAAGGGCTTGTTTACGATCATTAGGGACATCGGGACAGAGCTATTAAACAATACCTTAAATGTCCTTCAACCACTCTAATTGTGAAATTATCCTGTTCACAAGAAAACGCAACCCCGTCAGTGCCAACTACACCATCAATGTTAACATCCGGCAACTATTTCGGGGTTACCAAACGTTCATAGAATGGGCATGTAGACAACAACACAAATAAGGCAAACAACTCGCGTTGCTTCATGCGAAGACACTTAGTCAGTTGCCCACGGGATACTAAAGCACAATTTTACAGAGCTACAAGACCACCAGCTAGATGATGTCCAACCAGGGTTGTGACTGTCGAAAACAGAGACGGTTAGATAACCGACTGGTGATGATGTACATGATCACCAATTACCTAATTGATATCCCAGTTGACATATTCTTACACCCAGGCACTTTTTGGACGGTACCCCTTAGGGTACTGTCTATAGCCATGTGCATTTTGAGAAATCGTACAACAATTGGCTCCCTGATTATAAACAGTATGACAGTCTAAAGCTGGGTACCAAAAACCGAGAGGGCTTTTTTTATACCCACAACAAAAAAGTAGTGCCAATTATCAGGCAATATAACTGCTTTTCGAAAACATTGGTGAATCAAGATATCTGAATTTTGAAAACGGACTGTAAAAAGGCAGCATTAGTGGATGAAGTATTACGTTTACAATTTTGCGTTGAAGTTTGAATTAATATATTCATAAACAATGTATGAATATATACCAATTTTGTACATGTTTCAATCAGAAAGAATTTAATTTTTAGAAACGAAATAATATTGACACTATTACAATTCATACGTTATTATGTTTCTTAAAATTTCGTTTAATATAAAATCGTAGTACGGCAATTTTGATGATATCACGTGATATTTTGATTTTCTTGTAGATCAGAAGTGATTTTGGGATGTTTGGTAGTATTCAGAATAATGCCAAACGCTTCGATGAAAAACTATCTGTAGTATTAACAATAATGCCAAACGCTTCGATGAAAAACTATATCCCAACTAATTATCTAGCCACTCGATTAATTTTACTGAAAGAGATGGTAAGGAACGACAACTCTGCGAAGGAGAACTTGCAACTTCCGTTCAAAATGAAAGTAGAAATCTGACAAGCTGCCCTGACGATAGATTGTTATAGTGGAGAAAAGACACATGAAGTTTTATATTGAGGAAGACTGACAGGAAAGAAATATGTGCACGCCTAAAATGTTCATTTAGTCATCAATCCGTAAAACGTTCGAGGTAGGTCTGTCAATTAAACTGTAATTTGGAGTGGATTTTTTTTTTCGCTCTGTGCTGTATCGTAACCGAATATGAAAATAAGCTCACATGTATTTCGTGTACACGTATGTCTGAAAATAGCCCAATTCCTGTAGACATTCGCTTGTTCGTATTATCATCTGACATCTGTTAATTATTTAAAAGGGTGGCATATGAAGGAAAATAAAAAATAATAAGTGAAGGACTTCGGAGACTTCGATCGTACATATATTGTACAAGTATATCACTAAACAGAGTCTGGTAGAGTCCGGTAGAGTCTGGTAGAGTCTGGTCGTCAAATATCCCATTATATCACTGTTTTGTTGTGTTTCTGTATTGAAATGAATAAAATAAAGTGCTATTGTATCATATAAATAAAAATAAAACGGTATTTGCCTATTTTAGTTCATTTTCGAGTGAATATAGAAATATTATATGCGTGAACACGGACACTGGTAGAGTCTGGTCATTATTAAGCAATAAATACAAAGTTTTATACGATTTTTAAGTTATAAAAAGTTTAATTTGATTTGTATGTGTCATATTATATATTTATTTCTTATATTATTTCAGCTGATAATCGGGAAAATAGTGAAAGATTGAGGATTTTTAACGATAACATTGTGTTTCGTAAATCAAAATGGCTGACGTGAAATTTCTGTTTATAATGCGGCCCTATCGTACATCTTGAACGAGTAATACACAAAATTCTCTCTCTATTATGGGCCAACTAATTGATTAGGTGTGATCAACAGATTAGTGTTATAATTACCAATATTTTAAATGTATGAAAACTACTTGATTGGAATAATTTTATGTTTTATATGTCATTAACATTAATTAAAACAAATGCTTAGAGAACTATATACTTACTTAAAAGTAATTCATATGAAATTGCAGGATAAATTGAGTTACATCGATCAGAGTAAATTAATTCTTTGTTCCGACGAAGAGTTTTCGACTTGTAAAGCCATTGACATATGTCTCCCACAAACTACAAGAGTCCTTTGCGCGAAACATTTGAAGGATAATGCGGTAAATCAACTCAATAAGTGTCTTCCTTAACCTGAGGTTAACCGCATATTTGTAAACTCTTCGGTCCTAATGGTATCTTAAGTGCTGAAACTGCAACCTCATTCACAGAAATGAACTAAGAAGTATCCAATACACATCCAAATTTGACATATTTAGAACGGATACTTACCAATTTGGAGAAGCATATGTTTCTCCCCAAACTCAAACATCCCTGGCTACCACAACAATGGTTTAATAATGCAAATGAGTCATACAACCATGTTATCAAAAGGACGACAAACTGGGTAGTCCAGAAATTGCTCGACATGATAGAAAAGTTACAATAACTTGAACAGTGTCAAACTCTAAATGTGAGAGGCGCATTGCACGAATTGGGTAAATATTGTTTGGCGACACAAGCGTCGGTGCTACATGTTTCTCATGCTACATGGACACAGTTAAGTCCTGACCAGAGATCAAGGCGATTTATGAAATTATTGAACTTTAAGTCGCATCACATTTCAAACATCACATCAACAAATAAGCAACTAACATTACCATCCATTACGAGAATTGCACGAAAACTCGGCACGCGCAAACGCCTGAAAAATTGCAAAACATACACAATTGAAAATAAAAAAAAAACACATTCATGTAAAAAGGACTGCATATTTTAGCTGCACACCAACAACAATATATTTTTTATCAAGCATTCGCTAATACCTGTATGTCAGTTGTACATTAGACATTCTCAACAAAAATTCCTCTATATCTGTCTAGAATGTTAACGCTAGGACAAGGTTTAAATTTGAGTACTGGTTATGTCTCCAGGAAGCAGACATAAAGAAGCGGAAAATATAAACCAAAAACAATGAATAAAAATGGAGCTCTGTGTAGGGTCTTTTTTGTTAACCAAAAATGAGATCACGTCACCAATTAGAAACGAATTGAATCAAACACACCTTAATCTTGAGGATACAAAATAAACCGGCATACATCTGTTAGAGATTCGGGTTGAGACAAATGTGTTAAGGGAGAATTCCTGGTTTGTCCTTTGCGTATTACTCGATTTAATAGCGAGCTGGCAGGGGAAGGGCTCTATATTGACTTATAGGTTTCGCATGTCGGCAATGTCTACATGCTAAACAAGCGCTGTGAGCACCCTAAGCTAGCACGCTCAACAGTGGTGCAGACACGGCCGGTAGCTGGGTGCTGCTGCTCGGCCATGCTTTGAATCTCTATCAAATGAATGTACATAGAACCAAAATCATAAAATAACAAATCCAAAAAATGCAGCTCTGTGTAGGGACTTTTACGGCTCTATTTTGGTAACCTAAAATGGAAAACATAGAATAAATTCCCAAAAATTATATAATATAGATCCAAACATAAAATTTTAGGCCATGAGAGAGTTCCCCCACGTGGTGTGGCCTGGATACAATATTTCGCAAAATGCATTTTATGAACTATATCAGGATATATAATTATTTTTCAAGTTAAAATATTTTTGCATATTTAAAAAAAAAAAATGCAAATATGGTTTAGTTTGATTCTACTTTTTGCGGAATGTAGTATCTACACAGTCTCTTTAATTTCATATGAATTACTTTTAAGTAAGTATATATAGCTCTCTAAGTTTTTGGTTTAATTAACGTTAATGACATATCAAACATAAAATTATTCCAATCTAGTAGTTTTCATACATTTAATATCTTGGTATTGTTATAATATAATTATAACACTAATCTGTTGATCACACCTAATCAATTAGTTGACGCATAATAGAGAGAGAATTTAGTGTATTACTCGTTCAGGATGTGCGATATTGCCGCATTATAAACAGAAATTTCACGTCAGCCATTTTGATTTACGAAACACAATGTTATCGTTAAAAATCCTCAATCTTCCACTATTTTCCCGATTATCAGCTGAAATAATATAAGAAATAAATATATAATATGACTCATTTAAATCAAATTAAACTTTTTATAGCTTAAAAATCGTATAAAACTTTGTATTTATTGCTTAATAATGACCAGACTCTACCAGTGTCCGTGTTCACGCATATAATATTTCTATATCCACTCGAAAATGATCTGAAATAGGCAAATACCTTTTTTATTTTTATTTTTATGATACAATAACACGTTTATTCATTCATTTCAATACAAAAACACAACAAAACAGTGATAAAATGGGATATTTGACGACCAGACTCTACCGGACTCTACCAGACTCTACCAGACTCTTTTTACACTATTTAGGCTCATTTGAGGACTTAGGAGACAAAAGTGGTTAAGTGATGTGAAAACTGCTTTCAAACTTAAGTGTGTACAATTATTTGTATTGATGATATCAAATACCTAAATAGGTCTTTGATGATATTATGTATACAAGTTTGTGGGACCCCAAGTTTGTTATTGAAAAGAATGAAGAAATACAATGTATACACATGTATTGATAAATTAATTTTCCAGATTTTGTCTTTACTTAGATGGAGTATATGCATGATGCTTTGCCAAAAATGTTATTCAATTAACGCACAAAAACATATGTATATTTGCGTACGTTATGTTATAAATTGTCTAGTGAATCCATGTCTAACTGACACTTTGCCTTGACGTCATTTATAAAGTTATATTGACATAAAAGTAGTGATGCTACGCCGTTTCTAGGTCTAAATTACATGTAAATGGTCAGTTAAGACTGGTGAGACTGCATAATATGATACATAGGCTCCTCTGAGTCTTCACTGGATACATATGCATTATAACCCCAAATAACTTAATGCAGATCAATAATTGCAAAGTATCTATTATAAACAGACTATTTTATTATTCAATTCATAGCATACATATATATTGATAAAAAATGGTTTTGTGCAGACATGTATACACATCTTGATTTTATTTTTATTGTGCAATCAGTAACTGTATGTATTTTTGTTTCGTTTCAGATCATGGAAATGTTGATGGAAATGCACAATACGCAACATTACTTGTGAAGTCCTGGATGCAACAAAACGGGTAGAAAACAAAAACAAAACGACGTTAATGACATTCTTCAAAGCTGGTAACAGCAGCGAGTCGTTGTGATAAGTATTCTGAATGAAAGTGTTTATTCTGTAAAGGTAACTCGGAAAACAATAACGGAATGGAAGGACAAGTATCTAGGAGATATAAACGACACAAATACGAATCAAGGATGCACAATGTGATCTGTTTTTGTTTACTATAATACAGGAAGATAACTGTGTAATTAACTAATTACTATGAACAAGACATTCAAGTAAATCATTTTGAGCTATAACACAGCCTTCCAGGAAGACACTTGTACATGATATTAACTAACATTAAGTAGATCATTTTGAACTACATATTGTGTCACACAGGGTGAACATGGCAAGTCCTGGACGCAACAAAGCGGGTAGAAAACAAAAACAAAACGATGTTAATGACATTCTTCAAAGCTGGTAACAGCAGCGAGTCGTTGTGACAAGTATTCTGAATGAAAGTGTTTATTCTGTAAAGGTAACTCGGAAAACAATAACGGAATGGAAGGACAAGTATCTAGGAGATATAAACGACACAAATACGAATCAAGGATGCACAATGTGATCTGTTTTTAGCTCCACTGGCTGAAAGCCAGTCGAGCTTATGTCATGGCGAATTGTCCGTCGTGCGTGCGTGCGTGCGTGCGTGCGTGCGTGCGTGCGTGCGTGCGTGCGTTATCTTTTTCCTTTAAACGACTTCTTCTCCCTAACCACTTGGCCAATTTGGTTGAAACTTCATGGGAAGCATCCTCTCAATGTCCTCTACTAAATTCCTTCAAATTTTTTTGATCCATTCAAAATTCTGGTTTCCATGGCAACCGAAAGAAAAAAATAGTGAGAACTTAAAAAATCTTCTTCTCCGAAAGTGTCAGGCCAATTTTCAAATAATTTTGTAGAAATGTTCCTTGGGTGACCCTTTATTAGATTCCTTCAAGAAATTTTGATTGGGCGAAAAACATGGCCGCCAGGGGGCGGGGCTTTTTTGCCTTATATAGCTATAGTGAAAACTTAAATAATCTTCTTCTCAAAAAGTGTTCAGCAGATTTTCAAATAATTATGTAGAAATGTTCCGTGGGTGACCCTCTATCAGATTCCTTCAAGCCATGTTGATTGGTAAAAAAACACGGCCGTCACAGGGCGGGGCTATTTTGCCTATATGGCTAAAGAGCAAACTTAAAAAATCTTCTCCTCCAAAAGTGTCAGGCCGATTTTCAAATAATTTTGTAGAAATGTTCCTTGTGTGAACCTTAATTAGATTCCTTCAAGAAATGTTGATTGGGCGAAAAACATGGCCGCCAGGGGGCGGGGCTTTTTTGCGTTATATAGCTATAGTGAAAACTTAAAACATCTTCTTCTCCGAAAGTGTTCAGCCGATTTTCAAATAATTTTGTAGAAATGTTCATTGGGTGACCCTCTATCAGATTCCTTCAAGCCATGTTGATTGGTCGAAAAACATGGCCGCCAGAGGGCGGGGCTATTTTGACTTATATGACCATAGTGAAAACTTAAAAAATCTTCTCCTCCGAAAGTGTCAGGCATATTTTCAAATAATTTTGCAGAAACATTCCTTTGGTGACACTCTACAAGATTCCTTTAAGCCATGGTGGTTGGTAAAAAAAATAGCCACCACGGGGCAGGGCTGTTTGGAGATTTTATTTTTGCCTTATGGCCGTGGAGCGATACTGGCCCTCTTGGGCCTCTTGTTGTTTACTATAATACAGGAAGATAACTGTGTAATTAACTAATTACTATGAACAAGACATTCAAGTAAATCATTTTGAGCTATAACACAGCCTTCCAGGAAGACACTTGTACATGATAACTAACATTAAGTAGATAATTTTGAACTACATATTGTGTCACACAGGGTGAACCTGTTGATAATTTTGATCAGGCAGATCATTTGTTTTGTTAAATGACCCAAGATGTAAAAGGTTTGTTAAATGACCCAAGATGTAAAATTTAAAAGTAAAACTGTAAGTTTACTAGCATTTGTCAACAGTAAGAGGCATGGGTAAAAAGCATTGTGACAAAAGGAGAAATTGCTCGTATGGAGCAATTTCTTCCTCTGCCTCCATGTTTTCAAAAAGCCGTCTGCTGCAGAGGCGTCAGAAAGTGTCTATTTGAGGGAAAGGGTGATTGAAATATTATAATTAGCTCCTCTGGCTGAAGACCCGGCCGGGTAGCTCAATTGGTAGCGTATCTGACTCGTGATCTGGAGGTCACGGGTTCGATACCCGGTTGCGGCGACATTCTTTCGGGCGATGTTTTCCATTGCCTCTCACCTCTGATCTATGTGAGAAAGTAGTCAGTGGCTTCGAAAGAATGTTGTGTAAGTACTGGTGTGGGAAAGCCAGGAAAACATGGGTAGGTGCACTGACCGCCGTGATATGACCAAAGCTGTTGAAAGCGGCGTTAAACTCCAAACAAACAAAAACAAAATCCTCTTGCTGAAAGCTAGTCGAGCTTATGTCATGGCGAATTGTCCGTCGTGCATGCGTTAACTTTTTGCTTCAAACGACTTCTCCTACTTAACCACTTGGCCAATTAAGATGAAACTTCCTAGGAAGCATCCTCTTAATGTCCTCTTCTAAATTCATTCAAATTTTTTGGATCCATGCAAAATTCTGGTTTCCATGGCAACCAAATTAAAAAAGTAGGGAAAACTTAAAAAAGCTTCTCATCCGAAAGTGTCAGGCCGATTTTCAAATTATTTTGTAGAAATGTTCCTAGGGTGACCCTCTATCAGATTTCTTCAAGCCATGTTGATTTATCGAAAACTATGGCTGCCAGGGGGCGGGGCTATTTTGCCTTATATGGCTATAGTGAAAACTTAAAAAATCTTCTCCTCCGAAAGTTTCAGACAAATTTTCAAATAATTTTGTAGAAATGTTCCTAGGGAGACCCTCTATCAGATCCTTCAAGCCATGTTGATTAGTCGAAAAACATGGCAGTCAGAGGGTGGGGCTATTTTGCCGTATATGGCTATAGTGAAAACTTAAAAAATCTTCTCCTCCGAAAGTGTCCGGCTGATTTTCAAATAATTTTGTAGATATGTTCCTTGGGTGACCCTCTATCAGATTCCTTCAAGCCAAGTTGATTGGTCGAAAACTATGGCTGCCAGGGGGCGGGGCTATTTTGCCTTATATGGCTATAGTGAAAACTTAAAAAATCTTTTCCTCCGAAAGTTTCCGGCTGATTTTCAAATAATTTTGTAGAAATGTTCCTAGGATGGTCCTCTATCAGATTCCTTCAACAATGTTGATTGGTCAAAAACATGGCCATCAGGGGGCGGGGCTGTTTGAAGATTTAATTGTTGCCTAATGGCCGTGGAGCGATACTGGCCCTCTTGGGCCTCTTGTTTTTTAAATCTGATCAAAGCTTTCTCTGTCTAGATTCCAGAGAGTACTGGTACATGTTCATAAGAAGAATTAATTTCACAATCAAATTATTGATCACAAAAGGAAAAAGCACATTATGAGATTTAACTTCTGACATAAAGTTTAAAGATTTTCTATTGCATAATTATTGTCTACAGCCTATATACATTCAAAGGTCAGTTTACTATTTTGTTCTATGTATATTCAAGTTGATATGTACTCATCATGCAACAGAATTTACATGTACAAAATATGTCCCCAATTTTTCAATTGTTGAACATAGTAATGGGAAGAAAAGTTTGAAATTTTTTACACAACTGTACATTTTTTTTTGCAAACTTCAAGGATTGGAAGAAATATTTGAACGGAAACAATATCAAGGCTCTTTTTAAAAAACTTTACCCAAATTTAACCAATCTACAGCAGACAACTTTGAAAATATCTTTGCAAGCTCACTTTGGTACAGCATGTTTCCTATTTTATTACTCAGTTTACCGTAGCTCAGTCAGTAGAGACACAGGCTGTTAATCCAGGGGTTGTGAGTTCAAACACCAGCTTGGCCTACATTCCTTCCGACATTTGACATGACTACCACCAATGGGCTTTCAGACTATGTGGAAAAGCAGCCAGTTGCTTGGAAAGTATGTTGTGTGAAGTACTGGTATGAGAAAGCCAAGAAACATATGAGTAGTTGAACTGGCTGCCGTGATATGACTGAAATATTGATGAAAATGGTGTTAAACCCCAATTAATCATTCAAACTATTTTGTTCATCTAATACCCTTCTTCTCATTGTATACTATAGTGTAGCCTATGTTTTGGGGTAAAAAGTATCAATTTTGATGTATTTTGGTTGTATTAGAAAATTGGACATTGTTGGTTAAGTTACAGGTCAATTTGACAGAAAATCCACAGGTGAAATTTGTCTATCCTTGTAAGCCTGTGTGGCATGCTTAGGCTGATCCGGATCGATACTTTACGCAGAGTCCACAATGTTGTTTTGCTCGCAGGACTGCTCAAATTATAGGAAAATCTAGTTAACACTCTGGAAGCCGCATGTTTTACTTGAGCATGTTGAAACTTTCTCAGAATATTTGCTTGTATGATATCTAGCCTTAGTTCGAATATGTGTCAGATCCAGTAAAGAACTAGGTCACTTAGCCAAATGCTATAGACACTGCATTTTTGTATTGAGCATTTTGAAACTTTGTCAGAAAGTTTGTCTTGATGATAGGCCAATTTCAAATATTGGTTATTTTGGATAAAAACATTAGGGCACTAAGCCAAGTTGGAGGAAAATCTTGTTAACCCTTTCCCTCATATTATAGAGGCGTTCTGCAGCAGATGGCTTTTTGAAAACATAGAGACAAAAAAGAAATTGCTCAAAACGAGCAATTTCTCCTTTTGCCACAATGTTTTCCACTTTTACTCATAGGTTATCCATTCAATTATAGAGGTTTTGTATCATTTGACAAAATATGTTCAAAGTCGTCTGCTGCAGAATTGTCGTATGAGGGAAAGGGTTAAGACTCTGGAAGCGGCACTTTTAGCTTGAGCATGCTGAAACTTTGTCAGAATGATTGTTTTTATTATATTTATTTTGAATATGGGTAATGTTTGTTAAAAAATTAGGTCACTATGCCAAATTGTAGGACAATCTTGATTTAATACTTAAGAGACCACAATTTTGACTTTAGCGGCTTGAAACTTTGTCAGACAGTTTTTCTTAATGATATACAAGCCAATTTAGACTATTGGTCATGTTGGGTCAAAAATTAGGTCCCTTGATCAGATTTAAGAAAAATCTTGTGAATGATCTGGAAGCCATGATTTTAACTCTAGCATGATGAAACTTTACCAGAATGTTTATCTTGATGATATTTAGGCTAACTTCGAATATGGTCTGGCTAAAAACTAGGTCACTAGGCCAATATTGAGAACTATTTTGTAAACACTCTAGTCACCACATTTCTCTCAAATGTTCCTTGCGTGACTCTTTACTAAGAGTGTTAATATTAAGTTGATTCTTTAGATACTATAGATAATAAATAGCTTTGCTATAGGTACTATTTTACCCTTTCTACACTACAGACACATGTTGTCTAATCTTCAACAGATGGATGGTATGAGAAATTTTGACAGTTTTCTCAATGTTTTATTCACTTTTAGTTTCATCAATACAGATTTACCAGTATCTTTAGTTAAACATTTTCAAATCATCTGCTGTAGAGTTTATCCATGTGATAAATTATCTATCACAAATGTGTTTGTTTATCTAACTGTATCTACTGTCTACAGTTCAAGAGTTTATTATAGATCTCTGGAAATAAGGTTAACCCTGTCTTAAATAAATGTTTGAACTGTATGCATTTCTGCTTTTTTGTTTACATTTTTTTTAAATTATGTGACTTGTGTTGTAACTTTCCAAAAAATGGAACAGTTGACCATCTTTTCCCCCCTCATACAATGGGTACCGTCCCACAGCACTTTCAGTGCTTTGATTCCAAACGCGGCCTCTCCATGCCATATATGCTGCCTTTCTGCATTTCCCCCAGCTGGAATTCGTATGGGGAACCAGCTAACAGATGTCATCGGTAGAGCCCCAACCTTGGAAGCCTTCCAAAACGGGCTGCCACTAGCTGTGTACAGTGATTGTTAATTGTTTTGCACTTTTATGTTGCGCACCTCACCATTTCATAAGCGATGATGCTGCAGGGTGAGTCCAGGAAGAAGAACACGGGAGAGTGACAGGCTACAGTTCAAGTTGACCTTATCCCACATATATCTACAACAAATCTGCAGTAGAAGACTTTGAAACTGTTGATAATCTTTAGAAAAGATAGAAGCGTGTGATTATTGGGGGGAAAATGAAAATATTGTGGCAAACATATCTCATGATGAAGAATTTCTCCTATTGCTATACTGTTTACAAAACTCGTCAGCTTCAGGTGCGTCTGTAACTGGGGGTTTGTTAATGATCAAACCAAAAGGGAAATGGGCCTAGCATGACTGACTTGGCTCGTCGGGGTCAGTTAACTCTTGCAACACACAGACGCCTCTGCAGCAGACCAGTTGTTAATGGAGAAATTGCTCTTAAAGAGCAATTTCTCCTGTTGCAACATTGTCGTAAACTCTGTTTTTAATTAAATTCATTTAAGAAGATTTCAATATTATGTGTGTATATTTTCAAAGTTGTCTGGTGCAGATTTGTTGCATGTGGGATAGGGTTAAATTGATTTAGACTGGAGGAATCATTGTGCCGATGTGTTATTGGGGAACATCTTTATTGCGCGTGTGCCTCAACATCAGTGCATATATTGGTTGTGAAAAAACCGTCCCTGGTGCAATGGGCTTGAGCATGCGCCGTGTTAATCGTGCATGCGCCATGTTAATCGCGCATGCGCCGTATTTTACCGTCAGCTCTGGGATATTTCAGTAGCAGTTCGTCACTAGACTGGATCTCGTTCGAGTTTGCAATAGAAGATTAGATTAGTGAACCAGTCTATTTATATGCGAGTAGTTTTTTTATAATTAAAATGTAAATTAAAACCATAGTGAAACGTGTACCGGCGTTAAGCCATCGCGGTCTCTCATCCAGGCACTAACTTATCTTTATGGTTATGGCTACGTCTGGATTGCTCACGATGTTGGCAACGATGATATATTTATCAAACAGTTTACACAGAGACTAGAAGATAATTCTAATCAACTTTGGATCTCAAATATAAACAATACCTCTAAAGCATTAACATATAAGCATTTTAAATCGGCCCTTACCCCCGAATTATACCTAAGTGTAGATATACCATATGTTCACAGAAAAGTGTTGTCTAATTTTAGGTGCTCTAACCACGATCTGATGATTGAACGAGGTAGGCACCTTGGAATAGATAGAGCTTTGAGATTATGTCCTTTGTGTAAAGAATCAAATTTATCTGTAGTTGAAGATGAATACCACCTATTTTTCGATTGTCTTAAATATGAACCACTAAGACTGATTTACTTCAAACCGTATTGGAATCGTTGTAGAAATGAACATGTATTCAATAGTATCTTTACATTAAATAACATAGCCACAATAAGGTCTGTTGCAAAGTATCTCGTTGAGGCATTTCATGTTAGAAAGCAATTTATGGAAAAATAAGGATACATTCAATAACATGTAAAGTTGTTTGCCCGACATACATTACCACTTATCAATTTGGTTCTACCACTCACATATTCAACTACTCATCCACCAACCCATTCATTTTACCACCCGCCAAAAACAATCTAACAATCCCCCTAACTCCACACACTTATTCACTCAAAACACTCAAACACCCATACATTCATTCACTCCAACACTCAATAAGCCACACACATACATTCACTCACTCATGCTCTCGATCTCGATCACCAACACATTCATTAACTACAAGAGTCAATCAACCACACACTCGTTCATTCGCCGTTTTATATTGCCTGAATCATATCATTAAACAATGTATAGATTACTTGTTTGTTTATAACTATTTCAATACTTTAAGAATATATCTCAAAAATTGTTTCTGTAATATATCTCAATAATTGTTTCTGTAATATATCTCAATAATTGTTCTATAATATATCTCAATAATTGTTTCTGTAAAATATCTCATTCCAAACGTGTCATTCATATTGTATTATTTGTAAATATTAATGTATATGGGCCAGAGGCCTAAATATTTGAATAAAGAAATTGAAATGAATTGAACTAACCGCGATGAACGTTGCTTAACTTTACGAAAAGATCAATCACTCTACCAACGTCGCTATAAAGCAAGCTTTCACAGCAAGGCTGTAGAAGTGATATGTATACCTGTTCCCCTTATATTTCTCCCTCTTTTTCTTGACTTCGACCCGAAGTCACACAACTGAACACAAGCAGTATACCAGAGCGGAGTCTATGTAACATCACTGGGAACCACCGGGGTTTTAATAACAGGAAAATGGGAATATTTTCAAAAATGCGAAGTAAATGTGTTAAATTTTGCGATTTTAAGAATACATTAAGGAAAAAAAAAAGGACGCACATGCGCAGACAAATGTTTACAATAGTTTTGGGAGATCGAGGTCAACACGTTGGGAAAAGGTATTTTTGTTTTCGTTATTAGTAATTAACTAGAAAACTATTGTTATCATATATTTATATCATTGGTTCTCTCTTCTAGAGACCCTTAAAGTCGGTCTTCGTTTCTGTCCGTTTGTTTGTAAAATGTTTGTTTGTTTGTTTGTGGCAAGCGTAGCGCTAAAACTATTCAACGGATTTCGACCAAACTTGGTAGGGATGAAGGGTCTAGGCTCTAGTTGTTCCTTTTGTAGTATGGTCGCCATAGAAACCACCGTTGCTATTGAAACGGGCGAAAAACCCATCAGTTGCTACATCGAATGATCGTCCCGATTTTTGATCCGTCTCTTCGTTTTCTTAATATTTGAGTTGCCGTAATAGGGGGTACCATTTCCGCGGAAAACACAGACACGTCAAAACTAAATATATCGACACAAAAAGAAATGGTTTCCTATTACCTGATCGCTGATTGGCTAAAAATCCGGACACGACCAAATATCGACCAACCAGAGAGCACTTCACATAGCCATTACAACTTCCGTTTCCTGTACTTTTTACACGAGGAGAAGAAATATTCAAGTGAATTTGACGCTGTTCTCGCGACAACTCGATAGCTTGTTTCATTATTCGTGCGGTGTCGTGAGAGTAGAGACAAGAGAGAACCATCGTCGCAGTATGCTTGTTTGTTTGTTTGTGGCAAGCGTAGCGCCTAAACTATTCAACGGATTTCGACCAAACTTGGTAGGGATGAATGGTCTAGGCTCTAGTTGTTCCTTTTGTAGTATGATCGCCATAGAAACCACCGTTGATATGGAAACGGGCGAAAACCGCTTTTCCTGCGAAAACTATCTCCTCCCACAGTTTTTCGAATTTAGAAACCAAATTACACGAGGAGAAGAAATATTCAAGTGAATTTTACGCTGTTCTCGCGACAACTCGATAGCCTGTTTCATTATTCGTGCGTTGTCGTGAAGGTAGAGACAAGAGAGAACCATCGTCGCAGTATGCTTGTATATTTAAAAGCGGGTTTCGTGTTTTTCGAATCAAACAGTATTTCTTAAGCCATACAATGCTAACCGCGCTAACATCGAACTGCTGCATCTTGCAGCAACTCTTGTATACAATAGTATCGGAGATAGATATGTTGACATATCAGACAAAAAGCTATTGAAGGTTGTGTGGAGCAACGCAAACGCCTACATTGGACGATATTCAACGTGTATGGGTCGATGAGCAATACTAAAGCTAAACAATGATCAGAAATTAACGTTTTTAATACCTTGTCCGATGGTTATTATATATATATGATCGCAACATGATTTGACAAACAACTGGAATCAACATGAATAAGCTTGATTCCAACAATTTACGATGATTGTATACACCTGTTCACACACGACAATCGAGCATGGAGAAACGTCTGGCTAGAGAAATAGACTTCACTAGGTTATCACGCTGCAGGTCGGGAATGTTGGCAAAGAAAGATACTAACACAAATTATCTACAATGGTTGGAAATCAGGTCGGGAATGTTGGCAAAGAAAGATATCAATGAAAATGAATTACAATAGTTGGAAATCAGGTCGGGAATGTTGGCAAAGGAAGATACCAACAAAATGATCTACAATAGTTAGAAATCAGGTCGGGATTGTTGGCAAAGAAAGACATTACAATATTTGGAAATGTTTTGATGAAGACTTATAATACCTCTCTGGCAGGAGTAATTAATATATATAACGTTGTAGAGACGATTATCTGCACTTATTTCTTCTTCTCTCGTTAATGTACACATCCCACTCTGGAGCAGCATTGTCGCACATGCTGAACTGTACAAGGTAATGGTATTAAAGGCTCGAATATATGCAGTTAAAAATATATACATAAATGATGTTTTATGGGTTAGTAAAGACCCATAGAATGTCTCTAGGGTGGTGGCCATGGCAAGATGGGCTGGTACCTTGTTCCAAAGGTAGACAGTTGATATGAAGGAGTGGCGGAGATAGATGATACGACTGTAGGGTAACGTACATGTAAATATGCATGAATTGCCCCTGGTCACTGTTGCGGCGAAGTTGCGGTACTGAAGTACATGGATGTCGATGTGGAGCCCTATGTTCAATCCTGCAAATCGTGGTCTTGCTGAGAATTTGCCAGCCAAGATCGGATATCATCTTGGAGGGATTGCTTGTTGTCCTATAGTCTCACTTGACGAACCGCGTAACCCTACGTTAGGCAGCCTCTAGTTGCTACATACGCAGACCTTCTGGGTATGTGGGTTTCATACTCTGGAAGAATACTCGACTAGTTATTTAAGCAAACAAGACCTCGGGCTGGGGTTGTCTCGCCCATCTAAGAAAACAAGATATTAAATGGTATCAATATGCCAAAAAAGAAAAGTTGATAAAAAGACAAGTAAGTGTTTTGGCAAACTATGACCTTGACCTTGGTAATTTTGATGTTGGATGATGGAAACAAATGATTTGATAATCTTTATGGAAGATTAAATGAAAAATGTAGGATCTACAGTCAAAGTTAACCAAGGTCTGCCAAATAATGACCTTGACCTTGGAAATTATGACGTTGATTGATGTCCCATGAGCAAACAATACATCTGACAAAGTTTCAGAAAAAACAGGAGGGGTTGCTGAGATATAACCAATGTCAAGTTCTGCTAAATTATGACCTTGACCTTGAAAATGTCGTGTTGAATGATGTCCCATGACCAAACAATACATCTGACAAAGTTTCAGAAAAAATCAAGGTTAAGTTACCTAACCAAGGTCAAGTTATGGCAAATTATGACCTTGATCTTGATAATTTTGACGTTGAATGATAATCTTCCATGACCCAACAATACATCTGACAAAGTTTCAGAAAAATTCCAGCAGGGGTTGCCGAGATATAACCAAACTTTAGTTTTGAGGTTAAGTTACCTAACCATGGTCAAGTTCTGCCAAATTATGACCTTGACCGCAGTGAAAAAATGTCGCGTTGAATGATGTCCCATGACCAAAGAATACATCTGACAAAGTTTCAGAAAACCCCCAGGAGGGTTTGCTGAGATATAACCAAGGTTATGTCCTAACCAATGTCAAGTTCTGCCAAATTATGACATTGACCTTGAAAATGTCGCGTTGAATGATGTCCCATGACCAAACAATACATCTGACAAAGTTTCAGAAGAATTCCAGCATGGGTTGCGGAGATATAGTTATTTAGAAAAAGTGGCCGCCGACGTCGCCGTCGCCGAAAAAGTGACCGCTTTGTCTCACTCCACTTCGTGGGCAAGACAAAAAGACAAATCTCCACAGACACCTAAGCGAAGACAGATCAGGCCAATGCTTTTGTACAATATTTTTTTTTTAAATATGATTTTACTCTATATATACATATAAGGATTTCACTCTATATATACATATAAGGATTTCACTCTATATATACATATAAGGATTTCACTCTATATATACATATAAGGATTTCACTCTATATATACATATAAGGATTTCACTCTATATATACATATAAGGAAAACAAACCCCGCCTCCTGGCAAAATATTTTTCAAATCGGGCCTGTACTTTCTCAAAGTTTTGTCACTTTTCCCTCTTTCTGATGTTCATGAAATTAAATTCTTTGAACAACTTCGAAAGAGAAAAATGTGTACAGACAGACGACGGACGGTAAGTTATCACAATATCTCAAGGTATGCCCAGGTGAGCTATTAAGGAGGACAGAGATAACAGATATCGTCAATGATTCCAGAGTCGCAACAATCTTTCGAACGCACCATATTCGTTAGCATCTTAAATTCGTGACAACACTATTCTCGCGCTTATATCACGTGACTTTGTCCTTGCAGCCGATTTGGAACTGTTAAATTATTTACCAATGGCCAAATTATTTGCTGACATGAACATTTACCTAGAGAAGGGTCATGTGATTTGTTTGACCTAATTAGGTCAATACAATTTTGCATTGCATTTCTTATCCCAAAAGGGGCTTACGCATAGATATGTAAAATTACTAGAATTTTTTAACTAATGTCCCATTAGCAATATGGCAATTTGGAAATCTGTATTGATCTTTGTGATGATATAAATAGTGGATGCGTATAGGGTACCAAATATTCATGCAGACCCTTCAGGTTGACACAAGTTGAGTTATTAAAAAATATATATATCATATTTAAATCAAGGATTATTTCAAATTAATTAGTTTAAAATATATAAAATGTTAAATTGCTTCTGTTTTTTTTTATTTTTTTATTTTTTTTATGTGCCTTCTTTGAAACTGCCAAGTTCCTAAATAATGACGCCACGAAAATTAGGATAACATTTTCGGCTTTGGACTAGTTGTACACGTGTATTGAAGATTCTTTTTTTTGTGTGTGAATTATTAGTTTTCAAAGGATTTTTTGTTCGAAACTTGGAGGAAATAAATAAATCTCTAAGGTAAGACATAACATTGCGTATCATTCACCAAGCCTTCTGCATGTTAAGTATTTGCATCCTTACACTCACGAAATTCGAATGCTCGAGGATATAGAAAGCCTCGTGAGATTTTGCAGTTGTGACTGTATACGATTAACGTTCCATTATGACATGTAAACGGTTATTGCACACTTTCTCCTAAGAAACCCAGCCATCTTAATGTCAGTAGGGAGTTGAGAGTAGCCAGAACAAAAATGACGTAAGAGGACAAGTTGCAACAGCGTGTGTTGACAGTTCTTTGTCAACCATGGGAAAATACCAGTGCAGACATTGCAAATATTCTGAAACCCCTTTGTCAACCGTTTATTGCATTACAAATTTTAAATTGCTCTTGTGGAAGCTGGACGGTCATGGATGACGTACGATCAGGCTGACCAGTATCAAAAGCCACACAGTCTTTGGAAGACAGTGGTGCAGAGGTAGAGCGTCGGCCTCTCGTATCAAGGGTCCCTGGTTCGAGTCCCGTGATGAGCGGGTCCTGACTTTGGGATTTTTCCACATAATCGGCGCGAGTACTGGTTAAGTATCCAGGAATCAGACATCGAGCGTGATTACTATAAGCTTAAAGCTTGTTTCGCAATCGATTTAAAACAAATAAGTTTAAACGTAAAGCCACACAGAGTGACGATATACTGGTATACGATCCAAAGAATATAAGAAATAAACTGAGAGCGGGCCGTTTGAGCGCGTGCTTGGTGTCAAAACTTCTTAAAAGAAAGGAAGGACAATTGCAGAATCAAAACGGTTTCCTGCATATTATGAGGGAAGGGATCTCATTTCTTAAGCGCATGATAAATGGATGAAACATGATTATTTCATTTCGATCAGGACAAATCAACATTCGAGTCAATGGAACTCACATGGATTGCCACCACCGAAGAAAGCAAATACCTGTGAATCACTGGAAGAAGTTCTATTTTATCCGCCTTACTCACCAGAACGTGATTTTCCCCGAGGAAATTGTTAGTCGTTACTGTGAACAAATCTAACGTTATATTGACGACGTCAAATGTATTCGACCTGCGGGGCACTGGCTCATGTGACGTGTTTGAATGTTGCGCAGCTCTGGTCTTTTTTAACTTAATTTTGAGAATTGTTCAACGCTAAAATTTATCAAGGGATGATTGAATAAAATATTAACAAATATATACATGTAGTTAATTTTATGGAATTTGAGCTATTCATTTTTATTTTATCAAGTTTGAACACGAACTTTTGGATAGCCCTTCCCTACAGTAATGTGACGTCCCTGCTATAATACGTAGATGATTATTTGCAACAGCTTATTATCATAAAACATCTTGACAAAGTTTCAACATGCTCAAGTAAACAAGAGGGCCCAATGCCCTAATTCGATCGGTTGCGAATGTGCTCTGAAAGCCAAGACCTATTTTATCAGGCCACTTAATTATTCTGGTCAATGCAATTTAACATTTTCTAAATGCAAAGTTGATTGTAATGTATAAATCCGTGCCATGTTTCCAATACTATAACACCTAGGCTAGAGATACCAAATAGCTACCGATAGGAGGGATCCATAAGATGTGATAGACTTGTAAGAGACAGTCAGACATATGTATTTGATGAACACAAAATAAACGAGTGTGCAAATATATAGATCGTACTACGCCCAAAGCTCAACTAGAGATTCAAATGTTGATAAACTGAATGTAGGTGTTTGCAACTTCACTCACAAGAGGATGCATTCACAATTATTGAATCCGATTTTGTCAGTTTTAACCATAGATTTGAACATTTTAAATTAATTTGTTGTGGTGATACAGATCCTTAACAGATTATTACATGACAAGCCTTTAAACACCATTGATTTTCCGTTTGATTATATATACGACAATGTTTTACCCAAAACAATCAAATTATGATAGAAGTATGAACGCATATGGTAAACAAATAAATAACCTTTATTATACCCCCAGATACGTAGTATATGGGGGCTATATAGGAGTCACGCTTGTCAGTTGGTCGGTTGGTCTGGACATTTCTTGTGAACACTATTTCTCAGCAACCCTTGGTCAGAATTCAATATAACTTCACAAGAATGATTGATACCAAGCCTAGTTGTGCATATTTTCGGCGTGTTGCACTGGAATTATTTTTAAATGAGTTATGGCCCCTTGAATTTCTCATACATAGTTGGTCTATAGACATTTCTTGTGAACACTATTTCTCAGCAACCCTTGGTCAGAATTCAATATAACTTCACAAGAATGATTGATACCAAGCCTAGTTGTGCATTTTGTCGGCGTGTTGCACTGGAATTATTTTTAAATGAGTTATGGCCCCTTGAATTTCTCATACATAGTTGGTCTGTAGACATTTCTTGTGAACACTATTTCTCAGCAACCCTTGGTCAGAATTCAATATAATTTCACAATAATGATTGATACCAAGCCTAGTTGTGCATATTGTGGGCGTGTTGCACTGGAATTAAAATGAGTTATGGCCCCTTGAATGTCTCATACATATGTATATTGTCATTCATCCCCTTCAGTGATATTTCTAGTTGTATTTCAGGCCTGCGAAAAATAAATGGCCGATGTGGGTCTGATGCAGGTATTGGGAACTTTAATCGTATACAAAACAGATCTTCCACAGTTATGGGTTTGATATTGTTGACCGTTTAGAATCGATCCATTTTCTTCTTCGACTTTGTATAAAAGCTATTGCAAATGATTCGTTTTCAAATACTGAAAGGACCTATAGATATAGTACATGTATGTTTAGAAATAATATGAAATTGGTGTGAATCAGAAGCCTCGAAGTACAGACTTGCATATTATCAAGCTCAACAAGTCTACATACATAACATCTTCCAGCATTAATGAGTGTATTAAAGAAATAGTATTGTTTTGAATGATAGAACCCAAGGTGTATTCAGGCGGAAAATAAATGTAGAAATGTGCGATAATCTAACTGGTTTGATTCCTTATGATTCAAATTGAAGCGGAAAGCTCCATACGCCCTACGGTTATTAAGCATTGAAGGAAACGATACTAATTTGCGGAATTATATCACTGAAAAAACTGCATACAACTATTAATTAAAGCAAGAATATATGCATTCGAATTAAGTGAGAGGCAAAGACTTAAAGAGAACAGTTTTCAATGGTTTTGGAGTAAACTACAAAATATAACAACCATAAGGATATTAGTACATGTGTATGTGGCAATGGTATGATAATTTTGAACAACTTTTTTACTTTTAAACATAAACTAGATAATTTAGTCAGTTATGAGTTAACACTTGATAGAACAATAAGACAGCACGATGTTTTAAACGCAAAACGTAGCTTAGCAACGTTTTTTGAAATCAGTAGAACAGGGCGATTGGGTCTCCAAACGAATAGTTGCGAGACGTTGTGGTTGCCATGTTTTAACCATGTACCCAGTAAACACCCGACGTCAAACCAACGTTGGATTATGGTTGGATTAAGGTTGCGACGTCGGCGACCATAATCCAACGTCGGGTAGACGTTGGATTCCTGACGTCGATGCAACGTTATGTTTAAACGTTGGATCGACGTCGGATCAGCGTTAGATTGTCGTCGCGACCAATATCCAACGTTGAATTCCTGACCAATAACCAACGTCTATAGACGTTGAATTCCTGACCAATATCCAACGTCTATAGACGTTGGATTTCCGACGTAGGATCAGCGTTGGATTTTGGTTGCGACATCGGCGACCAATATCCAACGTTTATCCGATGTCTGTACAATGTGTGGTTAAAACATTGTGCCAACGTACGTTAGATAAGGGTTAGGAAAGGGAAAAAATATATATTTCCTTACATTTTATGAAATATATTTTTTGTCGTAACTGGTCTCTTCACAATTTAATTACAACTCTTTGTTTGGCCCATTTCCCCGTTCGGCGTCTTAAAAAAAACCTTTAATTAAAGATTAATTTGCAACAGCCCCAGTCTGGACTTTGACACTGCTGGCAAGAGGGACAATTCTACAGGTTACGTATTCTACAAGGGTCATGACCTTTACATGGAATATCTTTCTGCCAACAACACCAACATCAGGTAAATTCTTTGTGATAAATGCGACCACACCCGTCATCACGAGCTGTAATTAGTATTTAAAGTCACCTTTATAAGCCCCCTGTTGTATTATTGGTTTATAATAATACAAAGAATAATGATGAAACAACAATAAAGCTATATCTAGTTCCTAAGTCAATTGTAATCCGATAATGTCGGTCAAAGTTCTTATCTTATACAGTGTATGGAACCATGACTAATAACAAACACATGCTGATTGGTCAGTGGGTGGGCACTTAACGTCAATCAAAGTAGATACTACAACATCTCCCTTCTTTTGAAAATGAGCGCACTGCATCAGCATTTATCAAATACTTATGTTAAACAATTTGAAAACATAAAGTTACAATCAGTCAGGATTCCACGTAAACACATCATATGAAGTACAGGTACATGTAATTAATCAAACAAAACAAGTTGTATAATACAAACACAATTAACATTCTATTAGAGAACAACATCTGGTCAGTAGTCTAACAATTTTCTTGGTTTAACGGTACGACCATAACGTGTTTTGTATTCCGTCTCAGATGACTGTAATTGCTTTGATGTGATCGACTTTGGGGTGCTTTGATCACTTTTCAAAGGTTCTGGTAAATTTAAGTTAGATTTACTGGCTTCCTGTTTGTGATGTGGTGTAAGCATAGTGTATAATTGCGGGAGGGGCAAGATCTGAGAGTCTAAAGGAAATTGCATTGTGTGTTTCTTTCGACACGGATAATTTCCGCCTGTTTCTACTATAAATTGATCCATTCTCAGTTCGGACTGAATAGGACCTCTCATTGTGCCTTTCCGTTACAACTGCTGGTACCCATGTTTTATTATGTAACTGTACCCTTACCAAATCTCCTTTCTCTAACGGAGTCAAAGATTTTGCATTTTTGTCATATAAGTGTTTTGTCTTTTGCTTTGTCTTTGTAATCTAACTTTTAACCCGTTGAGAATGAAACATTTTGGGAGTAAGGTTTTCAGTGGTAGTAGGCAGAAAAGACCTAAGTTGTCTTCCCATCAGCAATTCTGCAGGTGATAATCCAATGTCAAGGGGTGTGTTGCGATATTCAAGTAAACTGATCAGCGCAAATTTACCATCACTCTTAGCCTTTGACAAAATTCTCTTAGCTGTTTGTACGGTTTTTGCAGCTAAGCCATTTGACTGTGGGTATGTGGGACTTGAGGTAACATGCTTTAAATCCCATTGTTCGACAAATTCCGCAAATTCTTTTGAAGAGTAACAAGTCTGATTGTCACTTACAATTATTTCCGGTATTTCGAAACGAGCGAAAATACCTTTCATTATACTTATTATAGTGCTACTCCGTGAGTTTGAAATCATTTTCACCTCAAAATAGCGACTGTAATAATCTACAACAACAATGTTCTCTTGACTTTCCCATGTAAACAGATCAGTGGCGACCTTTTGCCAAGGATAATCCGGTACGTCATGAGGACACAATGGTTCTTTTTTATTAGAATATCTTCGCTTCTGACAGATAGAACATTTTGACACTAAGTTTGCGATATCTGCTGTAATGCGGGGCCAAAATATGACGTCGCGCGTACGCTTTTGGCATTTTTCTATACCAAAATGACCAGCGTGTATGATATCTAGCATGTTTTGCCTAAGTGTTTTGGGAATAATTATCTTGTGGCCATTCAAGATTAAACCCTCTACTACAGATAACGTATCCCTATAGTTCCAAATATTTATTATATCTGATTTACAACTTGGCCTTTTCTCAGGCCATCCGTCATTAATCACTTGTTTAAGTAGACATAACTGCGAGTCTTGCTCTGTAGCTAATTTGATTTCATGCATTTTACGATCTGACACAGGTAGCGCTGATATGACTGAATGTACATGCATATTGATTTCTTCAGTCAAATCAGGGTATGTATCAGGTAATGATTTACGAGATAGTGTGTCTGCAAGATGAATGTTCTTGTCAGAGTAATGCTTATTATCCAGGTCATAACAAGCTAATTGCAACAGCATTCTTTGTAACCTAGGCGGCGCTCTAAAAAGTGGCTTTTTGAATATCGATACAAGGGGAAGATGGTCTGTTTGAACATGTACTTTTCTAGCGTAAACATATTGATGAAAACGTTTGCATCCGAAAAGAATGGCTAGATTTTCTTTTTCAATCTGCGCATAATTCTGCTCTGTTTGTGTTAACGACTTTGATGCGTAAGCAATACGCTTACCATCTTGCAATAAACTTGCTCCAAGACCAAACTTTGAAGCGTCTACTTGTAAAGTTAACTTTTTGCTTGGATCATAGTAGGCCAAAACTTGTGATTACGTCTTTCATTTTTGGAAATGCCTCGCTTTGATGAGTATCCCAAACAAATGCTACATCTTTAGCAATAAGTTGTCTCATCGGATGAGTTATCTCTGCTAAGTTTGGGGCAAATTTGGACAGATAATTAACCATACCTTAAAAAGTTTCGAGTTCAAAATGATGTTTAGGTGGCTCCAAGTCCTTTACAGCATTAACCTTTTGAGGATCAGGCATGATACCTGATGAAGACAATGTGTGACCGAAAAACTTTATTTCCGTGAGACCTACATCTAATTTTTCTTTAGTTAACCCAATTCCTTTTTCTAAAGAACGTTTCAAAAGGTTTCTTAGATTTTCATCGTGCTCTTCGCGAGTGCGGCCGTACACTAAAATATCGTCGCAAATAGTGACCACGCCTTTAAGGCCTTCTAAAGCTTCTTCAATCTTTCTTTGAAATTCATCTTGAGATGATTTCAAACCAAAAGAAAGTCTCAAATATCGGTATCTACCAAAAGGGGTATTGAATGTCGTAAGATACGACGACTTCTTAGTCAACGTAATAGCCCAATATCCTGCTCGTGCATCTAACTGTGTGAAGAATGATGCACCTGAGATCTGCGGCAAAATATCATCTAATGAACGCATCGGATAGTAAGGACGCAACATTGCTTTATTTAGGTCCTTTGGGTCAAGACAGATTCTCAGTTAACTTGATGGTTTTTTCTCTACTACAACCATTGAATTTACCCACGATGTAGGTGTTGTGACAGGTGTAACTATATCCTCTTTGACCATATTTTGCAACTCAGACTTCAATTTGTCTATCAAGGCTACAGGAACTCTTCGAGGAGGATGTACAACGGGTTTTGTACATTTTCCAGGGAAACAACCAATACCTTTAAAAAAAATCTCTATGCTCTTTTATAACCCTTTCCTTCGTTAGATAAGTGTTGCTGTACTGACACGAATTAGTGCTTTGGTTTACAGCACATGTGAATTTGATCAGTTGCAGATCAATACAAGATTGTAATCCTAACAGTGGTGGTGCTTTTGTTTTTACAATGTAAACTTATAAGTTACGCTCATTGTCATTGAATGTGCATGTGAGCATATTATAAGCATTATATGCAGTCAGTGTGCTGGATGTAGGTGCAAGCGTGTTTTTGACACATAATTTGCGGAATATGTGAAATGGTAAGATGTTAACCTGGGAGCCAGTATCTAGGTTAAAATCAACAGAAACTAAATTTGGTCCTACCTCAAGTTCCGTATACACCTGACCATTTCTATGTATATCCTTTTTAACACTGTCTAGAAAAACATCTGTTGACACAGTACGCACGTCGCTGTTAGATTTAACATGGTTTACAGCTTTTGATCTGCAAACCTTTGCAATATGGTTCATTTTGGACAGATAATCAACCATACCTTAAATAGTTTCGAGTTCAAAATGATGTGTAGGTGGCTCCAAGTCCTTTACAGCATTAACCTTTTGAGGGTCAGGCATGAGACCTGATGAAGACAATGTGTGACCGAAAAACTTTATTTCCATGAGACCTACATCTAATTTTTCTTTAGTTAACCCAATTACTTTTTCTAAAGAACGTTTCAAAAGGTTTCTTAGATTTTCATCGTGCTCTTCGCGAGTGCGGCCGTACACTAAAATATCGTCGCAAATAGTGACCACGCCTTTAAGGCCTTCTAAAGCTTCGTCAATCTTTCTTTGAAATTCATCTTGAGATGATTTCAAACCAAAAGGAAGTCTCAAATATCGGTATCTACCAAAAGGGGTATTGAATGTCGTAAGATACGACGACTTCTTAGTCAACGTAATAGCCCAATATCCTGCTCGTGCATCTAACTGTGTGAAGAATGATGCACCTGAGATCTGCGGCAAAATATCATCTAATGAACGCATCGGATAGTAAGGACGCAACATTGCTTTATTTAGGTCCTTTGGGTCAAGACAGATTCTCAGTTAACCTGATGGTTTTTTCTCTACTACAACCATTGAATTTACCCACGATGTAGGTGTTGTGACAGGTGTAACTATATCCTCTTTGACCATATTTTGCAACTCAGACTTCAATTTGTCTATCAAGGCTACAGGAACTCTTCGATGAGGATGTACAACGGGTTTTGTACATTTTCCAGGGAAACAACCAATACCTTTAAAAACATCTCTATGCTCTTTTATAACCCTTTCCTTCGTTAGATAAGTGTTGCTGTACTGACACGAATTAGTGCTTTGGTTTACAGCACATGTGAATTTGATCAGTTGCAGATCAATACAAGATTGTAATCCTAACAGTGGTGGTGCTTTTGTTTTTATAATGTAAACTTATAAGTTACGCTCATTGTCATTGAATGTGCATGTGAGCTTATTATAAGCATTATATGCAGTCAGTGTGCTGGATGTAGGTGCAAGCGTGTTTTTGACACATAATTTGCGGAATATGTGAAATGGTAAGATGTTAACCTGGGAGCCAGTATCTAGGTTAAAATCAACAGAAACTAAATTTGGTCCTACCTCAAGTTCCGTATACACCTGACCATTTCTATGTATATCCTTTTTAACACTGTCTAGAAAAACATCTGTTGACACAGTACGCACGTCGCTGTTAGATTTAACATGGTTTACAGCTTTTGATCTGCAAACCTTTGCAATATGGTTCATTTTACCACATGTTTTACATGTCAATCCCTTGGCAGGGCATTTGTCCTTAGAATTTGTTGGTCTGATAGCCACATTGTCAACACTTGTGTGCCGCTTGTTCATGTTGGCCTGTGTTTTTCTTGGCTACCCTCATCCCCGGACTGCATGTATGTTGTTGTCGCTCGTCGCTCCCATGGCTCGCAACAGCTCCTGGGCGTATTAATAATTTTGAGCGATCTGAATAGCACGCCTCAGCGTTAGTTTTTCTCTCTCGTTAATCTGTTCACGTATCTTAGGGGAAGATATGCCAAAAACTAATCTGTCTCTTATCATTTCATCCTCATCTGTGTATATACAGTCTTTGGACAATAAACGTAACGAGGTGATAAATTGTTCAATTGTTTTTGATCCTTGAATTTCATTGTTGAATTTGAATCTGCTAAACAATTGATTCACTCTGGGATGTACGTGTTTGCGAAACTGTTCAAACAATGCTGTTGGATTTCGTCGGTCTTCGGCGTTGATTTTCCAAGAATTGAAAATGTCTCTGCCCTGAGAGCCGATCCATAACAATATGAACTTCGCCTTCACACTGTCATCTTTTTCTGCGAGGGGACCGTCAAATATCAATTTACAGTGTTGCTCGAATTTACTCCAAACGTCTGGCAGATTCGAGCTATCCCAGTCCATTGTAGGTGTGGGTACACCAGAAAGATCCATTTTGTAAACTTAAAACGTTTTGAAGGTATCAAATCCGCAAAAGTCCAGTGAAAATGTTAATTTCACATGTAATGTCTTTCCGGGCACAGTCACGTATCTAAAACACTTCTGACACCATGTTGTATTATTGGTTTATAATAATACAAATTTTGAATAATATGAAATAAAGAGTTGGTTTATTTACATAATGATGAAACAACAATCAAGCTATATCTAGTATCTAAGTCAATTGTAATCCGATAATGTCGGTCAAAGTTCTTATCTTATACAGTGTATGGAACCATGACTAATTACAGACACATGCTGATTGGTCAGTTGGTGGGCACTTAACGTCAATCAAAGTAGATACTACAACACCCCTTTCTAAGCAATCCTTGAAAAAAACAGGAAATGAGTCTCCCGGTCCATTTTAAATTATGACCTACTTGCTCAGTTACTGGACAAATTTTCAAAACAAAAGCAAAATGGCTGGTTTCTCCAGGTAGAAAAAAGAGTGGACACCGCTTGGTAAAAATGTTCAAAAATGCGTATACATGATCATTTAAGATAGAGTAAACTGATAATTTGAAGTTTGTTTTGATAATGAATGTAAAAGAAATGAACAAATTATTTCAAAACACAATTTTTCATTGCTTAAAATTGACCGGTGCACACATAAATGATATCACTGAAAATATATCCTCATTCAGGAAGTGCTGTTTTTATTTGTTTGGAACAAACAAATTTAGAGATAGCTGAAATTCTGAAACCATACGTCTTATGGAAAATTCCCTAAATTTCATACGCGTGAAAGAAGTACTCACTACTTGCTCTTACTTTTCAAATGTATCACGATATTTGAAATAATGATATATTTATATCGTCTATGTTTTCTTATGTGGTTCTTATATTCAAAGAGAATTTGGAAATAAAATGAAACATTGTATTTTAAAACATGAACGCGGAGAGATTTATAAATCTCAATGAGTGAACTGCTACAGGGAGAACTATTTCCGATTTAAGCTCCAGATACGGTATTTGAATTTTCAATCACGCATTGAAAATGTAGATAAAAACAGAATTGAAAATATTTTCTTTGTGCCTTGTCGGCCATATAAAATATAGTATAAAGAATTAAAAAAGCAAATATGTGCGTCATAAAATGCATTTAAAATGAGAGTAACACATTTGCAGAGAAATCGTGATCGTCGAATTCTATTTATAAATACAACGGTATGGGGAGGAGGGTCTAAAATGCGGACGCGATCTGCGGACAAATACATTATAGAGGGAAAATGCGGACATATGCAATATAGAGGGAAAATGCGGACGCTATAGAATATAGATCAAATCTGCGGACGCTATGATTTGTTGTAAAAAATGTTTAATTAAAGATGGGCAAATGTGTATAATTTATTACATATGATCATATCCGGGGTTTTCTTTGTAAATATATAATGTGTTTGATTGCTTTTATCAGTGATATAGATTAAACCAAAAATCGAGATCATGCTGAAATGGAATCTCTTTGTAAAGTGTTTTAATGACTTTTCTCTTTATATCATATCTATAGATATCAATAACGAGAATTGATGGATTGATTTTCCGACAAGTAAATGTCTTTTGACGCATCTGCAGCGGACGAAATTTGAAAACATTGCAAGAATAGAATAGGTTGCTAGTAACTAGCCATAGGTTTTGCTTCAATTATATCCTCTCCTTTACAAACGATTGAAGGGTCATGGGTTCTAGTTATTGTTTGGCCTCTTCATTTTCTACTTTGTAACTTTCAACAGTTTTCCATGTGCCATACTACGAGGCAAATGATCCATGCAACATCCATGAATATTTTATGTCTTTAGGTTTAATAAAATATACACAGCTCGTGTGAATGATGTTTTATTCAATAAACTAAAACCGCATGGCATAATAATACAACTTCCTGTGTATCGTAAGAATAGCACAAAACATAATATAAACATTACATTCATCCCAACCTTGAACAAAACTTTACAAGCTTTTAAAGAAGTAATGATCCTATAAGATGAATTGGAATCTGGTGTCAAAATGTATCTATAAGTAATTAAGCTTTATAATACTGAGAAAAATATTGAAGAGAAAAATGAAAGATCAAATTGCTAATAATCAACTATTCCTTTTGAACCACTAACAAATGTTAACAGTATTTAAACAAGTGTCAAACAGTACTTAAACAAATGTCAGATAGCCCTTTAAACTCAAAACTTTGGACATTTACAATAGACTAGATATGCATGACTAGGTGTAGCATTAATGACTAGATTGAAATATACTATAAATCTCAAAATGAAATAAACAAGTAAACCAGATTGTCAGAATGTCTCAGTTAACAACAAAATCTTTGTATCTCTGAGGCACACTGGCATTGCGACTTGGGTTTCTTCCAGGAGCTACAATTGCGGGGCTCGAACTAGAAGTGTGAATGGGTTTTGAGGTAGGACTAGGCTCATGTACCACTGAAGGACCATCTCTAGAAACAGGTGAATGCTGAGGACTAGACCCATTTACTACTGGATTATCTATATCTCCCTTGCAGTCTGATTCAGTATTTTCCTCAGCTTCAAACGATGGTTCAACATTAACCGGCCTGAAAAAGGAAGAATTGCGGGTAACGCAATGACCATTGCGCTCAGCTGTGACCATACTACCATGTTTTTGTACAACTGTGTAAGGGTCAGGGTTGTAAGGTGGAGTAAGCTTGTTCACCTTACGTTGCTTAAGCAGAGCATGAGAACCTGGGGAAAGAGAGGATGGCAAAACATGCCTCTTTTTATCAGCATACTCTTTCATTTTGCTTTTACTTGATGCATCAGTCTGACGCATGCGAGCTGAGACAGGGATTGACTCCGTCTTGGGAATGTGAGGAATCCCTATGCTCATTTTTCTGCCAGTAAGAGCTTCAAATGGAGACACCTGAGTGGAGCTATGTGGAGTGGCTCGATAGTGCATGAGGAAACTATCAAGCTCAGCCCTCCAGTCACGATTTCCTGCGACAGAAGCTCGGACAAACTTGTTGAGTGTGCCCATGAATCTTTCAACACCACCATTAGCTTCTGGCCATAAAGGAGTAATCCTTCTGTGCGTAAAACCACATACTTTGGCAAAGTCTGAAAACTCATGTCCTTGGAAAGGGGGCCCATTATCTGTTTTCACAACAGTCGGGAATCCTTGTCGAGCAAAGATCGAACTAAGTTTGGGACAAACAACCTTTGCAGAGGTAGAAGAAACAATTTCGACCTCTGGAAACCGACTATGTTCATCAAGTACCACTAAAGCATATTGACCGGATGGAAACGGTCCAGCAAAATCTATGGCAATCTCAGACCAAGGTTCAAGGGGCAATTGGGTCGGGCAAACTGGTTCACGCTTTGTGGATCCAGGATAAGATGCTTGGCATGGAATGCATGCTTTGACAGTTTCCTCAACCATTTTGTCAATACCAGGAAACCACACCTTTTCCCTTATAAGCTGTTTAGTCTTGACAATACCTTGATGAGTATGGTGAGCAATGTCAATGACTCTTTTATGCAAAGAAGAGGGAATGACCAACCTAAAATCTCCGAGTACAACACCATTATAGACTGCAAACTCATCCTTGAAACGAGAATAAAGCGACAGATCAGGATCATCCCACCATCTGCCTGTCTGAACAGCGATCATCACCTTTTGAAGAGTGTGATCTGCTACAGTTGCTTTTTGAACCTCATCAAAAGACATTGCCTTTGGGACGGCATGCTGACTTATGAAAGCAACAAATGCTTCAGCAGCATTGTCTCTCTTAGGCTGTTCGTAAGGGTGTCTGCTCATGTAGTCTGCTGGGTTAAGATCATCCTTACCTGGCCTATATTCTAGAGTGAACTGATACGGCATGAGACGAAGACGCCAACGTTCCATGCGTATGGAAGCAGGTTTCTGGCTATTAACAATACCAAGTAGGGGTTTGTGATCAGTAACTGCTTTAAACTCAGAGGCAAATAGATACAAGTGGAAATGTTCAACTCCATACACAACAGCTAACATCTCTCGGTCTGTTTGAGAGTATCGCTGTTCGACGTCTGTTAGAGCTCGACTAGCATAACAGACAACTTTACCCTCCTGAGATAGAATGGCTGCAATGCCAACTGGGGACGCATCTACTATGACCTCAGTTGATTTATTCGGATCAAAATATACCATCACTTGTGCACTGGACAGAGCTGTTTTTAGATTTTCAAAAGAGGTTTGTTCATTTTGAGACCAAGACCAGGGAGCGTCTTTCCGAGTCAGACGACGGAGAGGTTCTGTAAGGGTAGCATATTGGGGTATGTATCTGGAAACATACTGAGTCATACCAAGAAATGACCTTACTTCAGCATGGGTTTTTGGAGCAGCTTTCCCGACAATAGCCTTGATCTTCTCTGGATCAGCTGACACACCCAGATTACTGAAAACGTGACCAAAGAAGGTGATTTTGTTTGCAGAGAAGACACATTTGTCTTTGTTTAGCTTAGCACCCATGCTACTAAGCCTCTCTAATGTCATTCTAAGAGCACGATCATGATCAGATTGATCTTTGCCATGAATGATGATGTCATCAGACAGATTTCTTGCACCTTGAATGTCTGCTAACAAATCAGCTATAACTTTTTGAAAGATTTCTGATGCAGCATTAACCCCAAATAACAGCCGCTTGTACCGTCTGAGACCTACATGAGTGCTGAAAGTGGTAATGTACCGACTTGCTTCATCAAGTTCAAGCTGATGGTATGCATTAGACAAGTCAAGTTTACTGAAAACTGTGGAAGAGTTCAGATCTGCCATAAGCTCATCAGCAGTAGGCATAGGGTGTTTTTCCCTACTTATGGCCTTGTTTGCCATCCTCATATCAATACAGACTCTTACCCCAGAGGTTTTCTTGGGAACAGCCACAACTGGACTGACCCAGGGTGTAGGGCCACTAATAGGTTCTATAACATCAAGGTCTTCGAGACGTTTGATCTCTGTCTCGACATTTTTCCTAACATGGAAGGGAATACGCCTATGGCGCTGTGAAATGGGCGAGACATTTTGGTCTATATGCAATTTCACCTTAACGCCCTTTATTTTGCCCATCTTACCGTCAAACAGGGATGGAAACTGCTCTGGAATAGAACCAGAAAGAGTGGTAAATGCAAAGTGGACCATGTGTAAAGCCTGTGCAGTTGTAGCCCCTAAAAGACAGCGAGAATACTTACTATTTGTACTTTCAACTACATAAAAATTTGCACCTATTTCATTGCTTTTGTACCTAACCTGAGAATGAAAGTAACCCTTAACTTTTAAAGGATCTGCAGAACCATATGCATATATGAATGGGGATGGATTTCGAAGTTTCGGTCTACTTGACATTTGCTCAAAAACCGTTTCACTGATAATGTTCACACTTGCCCCTGTGTCAATAAGAAAATCAATGTTACTATTTAGTACTTTAGCACAAACTGAAGGAACATTTGAATTGTGTTGATAAACATTAAATACAGATTCTTCACTAGAACTGTCATATTTAGTGTCAGTTTTCTTACTACTTTCAGCATCAACTTGCGCAAAGTTAACCTGCTTAGGGTATTGTTTCTTTCTACAAACTGTTGCAAAATGATTTTTCTTTTTGCAATATCTACACTCTTTCCCATAAGCAGGACATATTTTATGGGAAAAGTCCCCACCACAGTTTCTGCATTGTTTGTGTTCATTTTGTGATCGTTGTCTAGCACCACGCGTTGAGGCACGTCCTCTCCCCCTCGACTGGCTATACGGTTGATTTGGTCTTGCGTTGATAGCGTCCACGTCTGGCTTCCCCTTAAACGCTGCATTCACATGGCTGGTACCACTTTCGATTACTGATGCCCTTGATTCGGATAGTTCTAAGGCTCTGGCTTCATCAAGTACCTTATCTAGCGTGTAATTGTCTCTCAGAGCCCGCCGTCTAATCCTGGATGATGTACATCCTTGTACAATCTGAGATAAAATCTCTCTATCAGCATCACGAAAATCACATGTACTGGCTAAAGTTCTTAGTCTTGTGTAATATCCATCAACCGGTTCACCAGTATTTTGATTTGCCTGTCTGAACTTGAACACTTCGTATGTTGTGTTTTTCTTCGGTGTAAAATAGTTGGTGAGAGATTGTTTCAGAACAGAGTATTCGTTAGATACCTGATTTTCCCCGACGGTTAAGGTTGCGCCTGTACCCTTTTTCTCATCAGAGAAACGGTCGAATATATCGTATGTCTCATCGCCAACGTAGTGTAGCAACAGTGCCTTTTTTCTCAGGTCACTATCAATGTCAAGTGCACAAATCATGATCTCAAATTTGTCGATCCACTTTTTCCACCTTGCTCCCGCCGATTGTTCATTTTGGTGGACTTGGAAAACCGGAAAAGAAGGTAACTGCATTGCCATTTTAAATCCTCGTCGCCAGATTTTATGTCTTTAGGTTTAATAAAATATACACAGCTCGTGTGAATGATGTTTTATTCAATAAACTAAAACCGCATGGCATAATAATACAACTTCCTGTGTATCGTAAGAATAGCACAATACATAATATAAACATTACATGTAGGGTACTTGGAAGGGGCAGAACAATTTAAATAACAAATAAACAATAAGTATATATATATATACAACACTTTTAATCTTAATTTGTTTCTAGTAATTATATATTTATATACAACAATAATACTAATCTATACCAAATAAGTTAAATGTTTTTTTCTTGCTGTGTAAACAGTAAAAAGCAACATATATTGAAAACATTGTGGGAAAAGGAGAATTTGCTTATTTAAACAATTTCTTAATTCCCATAACCTTTCTTTACCGTCGTATAAACCAAATTTGTATTTGAAGGCTGTTATAAGTAAAAAACTTAAATGTTGCCAATTTAATCACATATCTTATCATTATAATAGCCAAATAATTAACAAAAGTTACAATTAAAGTCCGCATCTGTTTTCGAAATATCCACAGGTGCATTAACACAAGATTTGTGAAACCAATTTGTGCATATATCACATTGTACCATGACGGTATCGACACATCCCGGCAAGTTACAAATACATATATGATAGGTTTATTGGGAAAAGGGGTTACATTTATAATTTGTTTGGAATGACACTCGTACACAATGGTAATTAACAGTGTATGGTCACGCATCCTTAATTGATTTGGCAAGCTTAAACACCCTTTAAAGGAAACAGCGGCCAGCTTAGGTGTATACTGTAGAGTAAAATGCGGACGGCAAAGGTATTGGTTTTCTCTGGAGCATTTTATCCTTTTATAATGCAAATGAATTCAAAAGCCTCTGAAGTCTGAAGCATGTTTCTTTTAAAGTGCTCATATAAATATTAGTACTTCCTTTTTCCACAATATTTTCTACATGATTTCAATTACTCTTTCATTTGGATAGATGTTTCTTTTTTTAGCTCACCTGAGCACGAAGTGCTGAAAGTTAGTTATTGTGATCTCCTTTTGTCCGGCGTCTGTCGTCCGTCAACATCTTCTCCTCAGTAACGAGTGGGTCAATTGGGATGAAACTTCACAGAAAGCATCCTCTCATTGACCTCACCAGAATTCCTTCAAATGTTTGTGATTCATGCAGAATTATGGTTTCCATGGCAACGAAAATAAAATAACTTTAAAATTCTTCTTCTATCAAACTGGTTGGCAGATTTTCAAATTATTTTAAAAAAGTGTTCCTTGGCCGCCAGGGAGCGGGGATTTTTTGCCTTATATGGCTATAGTGTAAACTCAAAAAAATCTTCTCCTCCAAAAGTGTCAGGCCGATTTTCAAATAATTTTGTAGAAATGTTCCTAGGGTGACCCTCTATCAGATTCCTTCCAGCCATGTTGATTGGTCGATAAACATGGCCGCCAGGGGGCAGGGCTATAGTGAAAACTTGAAAAAATCTCTTGTTAAGCAGGAAGCTTTTGAGTAAGATTTTAGAAAACCCTTGGTCAATTGTGATTTTCTTTGTAACAAAAATTGGTAAATACTTAAATGAGTGAGTCGGGGCCATAATGGTTATCCATTTGTTTTACATGTCTTTTGAAACTTGGAAATTAAATATAATATTCACATGTATGTCTCATGATTTATTTTAATAGACAACTAAAATGGCATTTAATTTTAACGGATGCGTCATTTATTCTTTTACTCGAAGTTGTAATATTTATAAACAATGCATAGTTTATAAATCACACATCTATGCAAAGGCAAATGTGTGAACAGTTTTATGTACCCAAACAAATGGAGTGCCTTCAGCGCTTTGATTATGGCAGGTTTAGCTTGATTGTGAGAATTTTGTTTGTTAAAAAGCAGATAAATGCTATAAATATAATGTACTGTGAATATTTTTAAAACAACTGGTAGTGAAAGGCTTGAGTAATACTCTTTATTTTAGACTGAACAGAATTTTCAGTGTCCACTCTTAAAATCCAGTCCCTGCTACCTGTTTGAAGTATGCCCCAGATAGGCGTGGTGGAGGAGGGAGATAACTGAAATACTGGCGCTCTGATTTACTGCAATTGAACTGTCAAATTTAATCTAATGTTGTACATTACGATGTATTCGTAATGTAAGGGCTGTTTACTTGAAGCTGCGTAATAAAGAGAATGTTAATGGATGAAAAGTTATTTTTCCCACATATAGACACTTTCTGATGCTTTTTGCAACAAACAACTTTTAAAAACACTGTGGCAAATAGGGAAATTGCTCATGATGAGCAATTTCCCCATTTTCCACAATATTTTCATCTCTATTCAATAATAATACTGTCATTAATAGAGGTTTTCCTTAGTTTTGCCTATATTTTTTTCAAAGTTGTCTGCTGCAGATTTGTTGTTAAAGTAAAGTGTTTGAAAGGGCCAGCCATTTTATGCTCATGAGACACCTATGTCCTGAACATGTTTTTTACATCCCGAGTCGTATCTTTTCTCCAGGCACAGGTCAGGCGGGCTTTTGGTACCATTATTTAACTAGCTGGCGGCTAACCAACTGGCCATATCAGATAAGGGATAAAATGAGATATTCGAACCTTAGACCTCCCGCTCCAGAAGCGGATGCCTTGACCAATAGGCTATTGGAAAGGGTTAAAACATGGTTGGAAATTAGTTCCATTTCGGTCATATTGTTGCTGGGCAATGGTTGGATATTCGTCTTGAATGGTCAAATTCTTTTATTATACCTCACGTGACTTTGTAATGTTAAATTCTCATATACTCATCATGGGCAATTTCTTACTGTCTCATGCTAACAGTACGTTTTTGACCGGTTAACAGTATACTGTTACATGGCACGCTCGTGAAAATGTTGGTTATGCACGTGCATGACGTCATTTCAAACAATAACGTCACCTTTTAGACGCGCGTGCCATGTAACAGTATACTGTTAACCGGTATATTCATATGTGTGTGTTCGATCTACCCATGTTCACCTCCCCTACAAAGGTACAGAATAAATTGAATAAATGTGTAATTGTGTTCGGTATAATAAAATAAATATTGCATGGCTTCCAGTGTGACAGTACATATTGTCAACATTCGGGTAAATACTGTTAACCTCGGCTTCGCCTCGGGTAACAGTATTTTCCTCATGTTGACAATATGTACTGTCACACTGGAAGCCATGCAATATTTATATAATGTTGGATGGACGTCTGGATTCTGACGTTGGATAGACGTCGCAATTCTGCCGTTGGATAGACGTCGGGATTATGACGTCTAGGCACTTTGCAAAACCAACTAAAATCCAACGTCAGAGTCTAACGTCTTTTGTTTACTAGGTACAGGCTGCACATGCGGTTCCTATTTACGGGTAGTGTCAGCGACTGACCAAGATCTTGAAAGCCCTCGGTAGGATCAGCAAATGCGTGTAAAAAATCTACGTGATCGGTGCCTGACATCATCTAAAACTTCCAGACGAATTTTGGACTTCATGTTTACGTATTTATGCTTTATTGTTGGTCTATTCAACGTTTTTTTCCCGTCATAATTATAAATACCCCGCTTTCTTTCAGGCACAGAATACACCCGAGAAAAAAAGCAGACGACCCCTCAAAAAAATGTAACTCCCTCTGAAACATAAACGGGAACGACCACACTGGGCAAGACGGTCGTCGCCAATGGAGTCGAGTGCGGTTTACTGACAAGTTACGGGTTCAATTAAGCCGGGCAGACGAAGACGCGAACGTTTCTCCGAGCCACGTGTTCCCCATTACAACATGTTGCGTGGCGGTTTCCTCCACATATGGGATAAGATTACAAAGCACTACAAAACCATACTTGCGATCTTCGATGCAAATGCAAATGCATATGTACAAACTATTTTGCAACTCCCTTTTCTGCGCCAACATTTTCCCAGGGGAGGGGGCATCTTGCAGCAGGACAATGCACGCCATACAAAGAGATTCCCCCATCAACACCCTGTGAATGTTTTGCCTTGTCCTGCCAAATCACATGTAATATTTTCGTCCTCACTTACCAAATAATATGCAGAAACTTGAGAGGAGTGGAATAATATCGCACAGCGTTATATGTCAAATGTTGTACGGTCTATGTGTCGTAGATGTCTTTCGTTGTACGCTGCGGGGTGCATATACATGCTACTTAACGCAGAAACTGCATTTAATGTGGAACAGTTTCAATCTATAATTTCTTTCTATTGCTGTTTACCATTTCATTTGCAATTTCAAAACTGGTGGCACCGTGCGAAATGAATTTAATTTGTCATAACTCTATTTTTTGTCGGTTCAATTGTGAAGCAATTTGACCGGACTATTGTGGTCTGTCAAAAAGTTTACCATTTCTTATTGAATACTAAAGATAGGCAAATGCCATGTGTGTATAACATCGTAATTACGCAAGTACTGTTGAGACTGTTTATGGTTTTGACTCAGTAGATAATTAGTCGCCGGGCAGAAGCCCGCGACTTCTATTTTTAATAGCTTTTCGGAAATCACATGGGAGGGCGGCTTATTATTAGAAAGAAACAAATCTAGATGATTTGAACATATTACAATTGTGGTTGTTTACGAACACTAATAACTGACACATCTAAAATGAAATAAATATTCCGATTTTTTAATGTTTGCAGTTTTTTTTTATTTCACTCGCATTTAAGTTTTTTGTCTTATTTACGAAGACAAAAGTGGTCCCTTCAAGACGTGAACCAACACCCCCTAATGCAGACTCTTATGTGTCATCATTGAGGTCAATTTCGGATTCTCCTTTTAATAGCAATTTTAACTTACTAAATGTTGTTTTCATGTTCAAAGAGATGTCTTGATTTGTGTAGAATTCATTTAATAATGTTAATCCATGAATATCTAAAGTAGGAACTGTTTCTAAGCTAAATATAGACCCTATTCTGTTGTGTAGTTTCGTGACCTTTAACATCGATTTTCGCGCATGCGCATTTCGATATGAAAAAGCGAGTGATATTATTTTATTTTAGACAAGTACAAGACGAATGTTTGACGCAAAGCGTCAAAGAGAAGCCGCAATATTTCGTTGTACATGTAGAAATAAGAAAAAAAGAACATTTTTAAATCCACAAACAATAGAACAATTTAAACTGTAGACGGTAATGCTGATATATTTCTCCTTTTGAAGACTTTTGTTTTCTTCAAATTACCTCCCTTTAAAGCAATACCAGGATATTTACCTTGTGATTCGAATAAGATTGACAAACATTGAAATTATATGAATGAATACTATTATTTAAATAAGTAACAACAGCAAAAATAAATTTAAGCCAGATAAATGTGTACACATTTCGTTAATTTTTTATAGATACCCTAATGTATAGGTATGTATATAAAATTTATAAGCAAATGTTTTCATTACTACGTTCCTAATGTTTGAAATGTTTGAATAGACTAAGGAAAGTCAAGAATACATAAATAAATCAATGCAGTCTTTTCCGGCGACATTGATGCCTTGCATCAACTTTCTCTTGTTATGTATGTTAAACGAAATTCGGTTACTGCCGTGAGATTGCCGGAAACACCCGAATCACGTGTATCTAATCATGCTCAGTATTGGCGGAACGATGCGATGTCAAGCCTTGTTTTCGCTTTCCCTCTTGGGCAAATAAATATCCCGCCGAAGTTATATGTATGCAGGCACTCAAACACATGTGAGTTTTTAATTTATTTAGCAGAGTCATGCGATATCGATGTTCTTCTATGCAAGGTTTTACGTCGTCTGTAAAACAGAAACATTATTGTGTATGCTGGCCAGGGTCAGATCAATGGAGTTGATACTTTGGCGCATTTTCTATCTCCTGATTTGAAGATTGTTATACTTCGAACCCCATCAAAATTCAATATTCATTTCTATTAATCAAAAACAGTTTCATTTTTATGTTGTTTGGGAAAGGGTGTAAATGAACAAAATTAACAGAATATTGATTCTTATTATTTTCGTAACCCTTTACACACAACTATCAATATTTTCTTTGTACTTTGAATTTATTTAATCTAAATAATGTAATTTATTCATATGTGAACCTTAGTACTTTGATTTGTTTTTATAAATGTTACAGACAAATAAATAAGCGTTGCCGTTTTAAATGTTTGGAGTGTATTTGGGCATTTCTTGTCAATTGTAGTGAAGTACAATATCACTATGCCTCTTCCCTTAAAATTTAAAGTATTGTTTTTTAGTGCACAAATTTACACTTATTTTTGGAAAAGGAGCCAAACTACTATTTTATAAGTTTATCATGCAGCCTGAGGCAGAACACGTTATTTTTTTTTCTATCAAACCCGACTCTGATGCATGATTAATATATGAATTGTGTGAACAAGTTTGGCAAAGGAAACATTTTACATGTTTACTGGTCTTTCAAATAATAATGTTGTTTGTTACCTGAGGAATCCGCTGTGGTCGAGTGGTTAGCGTCGGGGATTTCGAAACCGAGTGTCCCGGGTTCGACCCCCAGTCGCGGCACCTCAGTCATGGTGGAGTGCGCTTGGGCAAGGCACATTTTCTAGCCTAGTACTGTTTGTTTAGCCAGGGATCATGAATAAGTGAACTGTCGCCGTGATATAACTGAACTAATGTTGAAAGCTGTGTAAAACCCTAATAAATAATAATACCTACTAAGCTATGTTGTTTCATTTTGAAACGTATTTGCAAACTGCTTGTATTGTCGTATTTGACTTGCTGTATTGGTTCTTAATTTCTTATAGATGTGTTGTCCATATTGCTGTAAACCCATTTCACTATTACCTATACTCAACAAAAGTGCTAAGTTTTTGAATTTGAAATATGAATATTTGTTTGTGTGATAGCCGGTAATAAATTGAAAATCCATCCGTCACGTTCCTTATTATTGCCCTACAGATAACCAATATGGGCGAGTTCATATGGGATCCGAGAACAGCCCGAGTGCACTCGGAATCCATTTGAACGGTGATACTTTTAACCCTAGTGACGTCATTTTGACCCGAATCCTAATAACCCACCTCAAGCCTGGGGTTACTAGCATTTCAAAATGGCGACCAACGATGTTTACTACTCATTCGGAATACCTCGGTGATGAATGCTTCACCAATGGATGATGGAGGATTACGGTATTACCCCGAGTAGTTCCGAATGGTTTACTACTAAGACGAGGAAACACCGTTCAGATGGAAAGCATTAGTGCGCATGTTTTTCTGAATTTATATTTAGACATGACGTCAGTTCTCTATCCTAGAGAAACCCATCCGAACTCGCCCTATATGTTTAATCAAATGCCGTGTCCCTCATTGATTTCCGTGCACGTGCATTACATGTTTGGATATCCACTGACCGTTCTACACGTTTAAACATGTTTGCATATGAAATCGTTTTCACCAGGTCAAAGTGAAAACACATTTGTCTCTTTTTCTGAAATTACGCGCCGGATGACGTCTGGTAGCAAGACTTTTAAAAGAGACGTCAACACAATAACGAAACTTGATGCAAAGTTCCAACGCACGGCAGTGTTGCCGACGAGTCCAGACGAATTACATTACGTCGCCAAGATGGTGCAATACAGCGCCTTCATCTACAGAACCGCTTTCGGTCTGCAACTGTAACAGCCCGTAGTATTGTTGGTGTTAACAACCACAACATTTCTGACCAAACTATTCGTAACCGCTTACGTGAACCTGACTTGCGGGCACGAAGACCGTATGAATTGTTCTTCAGGCAAGTCATCGTAATGCCAGGTTAGCTAGGACAAAGCACACTCTTCGTTAATACACTCAAGTGATGTACACCGACGAAAGCCGATTCTCTTTGCAGTACAATGATGACCGCTTAAGGTGTTATCGGCGGCGCGGGGAACTTTTCCATGACGTTAACGTGATCGAAAACAACCACTTCCGGGGGGGGGGGGGGGGGGGGGGGTCAGTAATGATGCGGGCGGGCGTGTCACTTAACCCTTTCCCTCATACGACATTACTGCAGCAGACGACTTTGAACATATTTTGTCAAAACATAGAAAATCTCCATAATTGAATGGATAACCTATGACAAAAAGTGGAAAACATTGTGGCAAAAGGAGAAAATTGCACGTTTTGTGCACTTTCTTCTTTTGTCACTATGTTTTCAAAACGCCGTCTGCTGCAGAGGCGTCAGAAAGCGTCTATATGAGGGAACGGGTTAACACGAAAACCAAAGCTGTGGTGGCATTTGGTAATTTAAACGCTGCCCGGTATCAGAACGAAATACTGACGCCAGTCACCATCCTTCATATACAGCGAAACAGAGGCATGTAATTGATGCAAGCGAGTTTTAGCCTTCATTGGTGGAATCCTGCTGGAAGTGCGCAGATGGCTATATTGTATCGCTCTGACAAGAGGGCACATTTTGTTCAAAAGATTTTAAAATGTTGCGCTAGTTATAAGAATAGAGTGAAAAATAACCGTGTCCGTTACGGTAATGTTGTGTTCCTTTACCAACTGATAAGAGGTTGAACAAGTTATGCCCTATATATCATGTATAACGGGCGACCTCAGGGGTTGGGCAATTTGTTAACCCATGGGCATAATTTGAATAATCTTGGTAAAGGACAACTTTCTATTTCAGAAAGAATTTCAAGGTATTTCCCTATATATCTCTAGGTATGAGACAATGATATACACCAAATGATTTCAAAGTTTTTTCCTATACATACCCTGGAAGAGAACCACTAAATAATACTCGCACTAAATATCTAAGCTCTAGATACCCGGGCAATACTTTTGGTAGAGGACCATGAGACAATGCTACACCCCTTATATCTAGGTCTTCAAATTTCAGACACGAAGATTAAAAAGAATTACGCGTAATTAAATGTCTCGCTGTCTCCTGCTTTGACTATCAATGCAAGTGTAAAAGACAAAAAGTAAAATAACAAAACTATAACATTATAAGAAATTAAAAAAAAAAAAATACAATTTTTTTTTTTTGACCAAAATGCAAAGTTCAAAAATACAAGAAATTCAATTTTTTTTTTTTAGCTATAGCGGAAAATCTAAAAATACCAAAATTAAAACAAGAGGGCCATGATTTAATAGAACTTCAATAGTTTTCAAAAATTTTACTCTATACATATTAGGATGCCGCAGCAACCAAAGTTCTACGTGAAATTAAATTCTTTGAACAACTTTGAAAGAGAACCACCTAAGGACCATTCCTGTGAAGTTATTTTGAAATCTGTCAATTGGTTTAGTAGGAGAAGTCATTTGTAGGAAATTGTTAACAGACACCGACGACGACGACGACGACGGACGGTGAGTGATCACAAACGCTCACCTTGCACTTCGTGTTAGGTGAGCTAAAAATCCAAATGTTTGACCAAAAAACCCGTTTGATATGTTAAAGAACTACATTTATGAAATATGTGTGCAAAATTTGAAATCAATTTAACCCTTTCCCTCATACGAAAATTCTGAAGCAGACAAATTTGAACATATTTTGTCACAAATTAGAAAATCTCTATAATTGAATGGATAACCTATGATTAAAAGTGGTAAACATTGTGGCAAAAGGAGAAATTGCTCGTTTTGAGCAATTTCTCCTTTTGACACTATGTTTTCAAAAAGCCGTCTGCTGCAGAGGCGTAAGAAAGAGTCTATATGAGGGAAAGGGTTAACAAACAAGAGGCCCAAGAGGGTCAGTATCGCTCCACGGCCATAAGGCAAAAATCAAATCTCCAAACAGCCCTGCCCGCTGGTGGCCATGTTTTTTACCAACCACCATGGCTTAAAGGAATCGTGTAGAGTGTCACCCAAGGAATGTTTCTTCAAAATTATTTGAAAATTGACCTGACACTTTCGGAGGAGAGGATATTTTAAGTTTTCACTAAAGCCATATAAGGCAAAATAGCCCCACCCCCTGGTAGCCATATTTTTCAACCAATCAACGTGGCTTGAAGGAATCTGATAGAGGGTCAGCCTAGGAACATTTCTACAAAATTATTTGAATATCAGCCAGACACTTTCGGAGAAGATTTTTTAAGTTTTCTCTTTAGCCATATAAGGTAAAATAGCCCCGCCCTCTTGCGGCCATGTCTTTTTTTACCAATCAACATGACTTGAAGGAATCTGATAGAGGGTCAGTCAGCCAAGGAACATTTCTACAAAATTATTTGAAAATCGGCTGAACACTTTCGGAGAAGAAGATTTTTTAAGTGTTCACTATAGCTATATAAGGCAAAGTAGCCCCGCCCCCTAGCGGCCATGTTTTTCCACCAATCAACATTTCTTGAAGGAATCTAATAAAGGGTCACACAAGGAACATTTCTACAAAATTATTTGAAAATCGGCTGGATACTTTCGGAGAAGAAGATTTTTTAAGTTTTCACTATAGCCATATAGGCAAAATAGCCCCGCCCGCCATGACATAAGCTCGACTGGCTTTCAGCCAGTGGAGCTAAAAATGAGGAAGCTATGACCAAATATCAAAGTCAACCAAAAACCACAAAAATCATGTTTTTTACCCCCAAAAAGTAGGTCACACTCAGTATCTTTAGCATACAAAAGTGAAGAAGAGTATTAGATGTAACTATATTCGAACAAGAGTGCCAGTGCCGCCACAAAATATAAAGATCAAGATTGGTCCTTTTAATTATTGCTTTTAACATGTATCACAAAACTACCATTGGAATCTCTATCAAAATGGCCGAACCGAAAAATGGTAATTTCATGGAAAACAAGATGTGTTTGTGAAACACTGATGCTCCCGAATGGCAACATCTAGGTCAAAGGTCAAGGTCGCCAGGTCAAAAATGTTGGTACTGACAGAAAGGTCATGTCACAAGGAATACACATGTGAAATATGGTAGCCGTACCTGTTATGGTTCAAAAGTAGTGGTGAAGGTTAAAGTTTTTTATCGAGAATGGCAACATCTAGGTCAAAGGTCAAGGTCGCAAGGTCAAAAATTGTGGGTACTGACAGAAAGGTCATGTCACAAGGAATACACATGTGAAATATGGTAGCCGTACCTGTTATGGTTCAAAAGTAATGGCCAAGGTTAAAGTTCTTTTCGAGAATGGCAACATCTAGGTCAAAGGTCAAGGTCATAAATTGTGGTACTGACAGAAAGGTCATGTCACAAGGAATACACATGTGAAATGTGGTAGCCGTACCTGTTATGGTTCAAAAGTAGTGGTCAAATTTAAAGTTTTTTTCGTGCAGACAGACAGACAGGCCAACAACTAGATGCCCACCGAATCGGTGATTCCGGGGGCATAAAAATCACAAAACTACCATTATGGTAAAACAATCATTTAATAGAAAAGAAACAGCAAGCAAAGTATTGGATTGGATTGTTGGAGTTTAATGTCCCATTCAACAAATTATTTCAGTCAGGAAGGAAATAGCGTACATATAAACAGAGATAGAACCCTATAGAGGCTTCCGATATGAAAGTAGGTCAATATGTATCCTTTTTTCCTTCTGAGCATAACTCTTGCAGAAATCACTCTACCGGATAATCCCTGCTTTATGCACTTCTACCTGTTTGGAAACTTGAGTTGCGTTCTCAAGTGAATATGCTATAGAGACCAAGTTTCGAAAGGCATAACTATTGCAAAAATCGCTGAACCGGAAAATCCCCGCTTCATGCACATCTACCCATTATAGTAATGACATTGACCAAGTTTTGAAAAGATTCGGTCAGAAACATAGGAAGAGTTGCGTTCACAAGGCTGCAATATCAATCAGCTACAGAGACTAAGTTCCAAGGGACATAAATCTTGCAAATATCAGTGAACCGGAAAATCGCCGCTGCATGCACATCTACAAATTATAGTTATGACATTGACCAAGTTTTGAAAAGATACGGTCAGAAACGTAGGAGGAGTTGCGTTCACAAGGCTGCAATATCAATCAGCTACATAGACTAAGTTACAAGGGACATAAATCTTGCAAATATCAATGAACCGGAAAATCGCCGCTTCGTGCACATCTATACATTATAGTTTCGACATTGACCAAGTTTTGAAAAGATACGGTCAGAAACGTAGGAGGAGTTGCGTTCACAAGAAATGGACGTACGGACAGACAGAGAAGATGACGCCAATATACGACCGACTCCGGCGGCGTATAAAAATGAAACTTAATAAGTAAAAGGGCCATAACTCTGTAAAATAATATTCAATTGTAACCCCTTTAGAATATGCACATCTTCTCTTGGTGAAGCTTCATGTAAAATGTTATTGAATTCCGCTCAGTGGTTTGTAAGAAATAGGCCGGACAAAATATGGCTTCTGACCGACCGACAGCCCGACTCCCATATACCCCCTCTTCTTCGAAGGGGGTATAAAAACACCTATACATATAGTTGTAAAACAAGAGACCCTCCAGGGCGGCCCTTGTGACTATGTTTTTTTTTACAAATCACAGTTGTTGAAGGAATCTCGTAGAGTGTCATCCAAGGAACAGTTCTGCTTCGGGAGGAGAAGATTTTAAAAGTTTTCACTAAAGGCAATTTAAGACGCCATATTTTAAGACCCGTCAACATGGCTCGGTGGAATCTGATAGTGTCACCCAAGGAACATTTCTCGATTTTTTAACTTTCCACTATAGCCATATAATGTAAAATAGCCCCGCCCCCTGGCGGCTATAGTTTTCGACCAATCAAAATGGCTTGAAGGAATCTGATAGAGGGTCACCATAGGAACATTTCTACAAAGTGATTTGAAAATCGGCGGACACTTTCGGTGCAGAAGAGTTTTCACTATAGCCATATAAGGCAAAATAGCTCCGCCCTCTTGAGGCCATGTTTTTCGACCAATCAACATGGCTTGAAGGAATCTGATAGAAGGTGATCCAAGAAACATTTCTACACAATTATTTGAAAATCGTCCCGACTCTTTCTGAGAGATTTTTTAATTTTTCACAAGTTTTTTCTTTCGGTTTCCATGAACCAGAATTTTTTTAAAGATCCAAAAATATGAAGGAATTTAGGAGAGGACATTGTTAGGATGCTTCCTATAAATCCAAGATGTCCGCCATCCGAAATGATATATGTGTAAATTGTCATATCTTTGTAAATAGTTGACACAAAAACATAAATGATGAGTCTTTTGGTATGTTTTCAGACATAAGGAATCCAATGGAACTACTATTTAGTTGATAAAATGCATATTATGCAACATACTGGCCAAATTCATGTTAAAATTCAAAATGGCCACCATCTGAATTGGGAAACACGAGCGGTCGTATCGTACCGAGTAATGTAAATAGCGTTTGTTACGAAACTGCATTGATCCTAAAGTGTAAGTATTAGTCTCGAGTTATCGTCCTTTTATGTTCTTCGAGAAAACCCCTACACTTTCCAGCCAATTCAAAGCGCACAAACATCGGTGCTGGATATGGTACTCTTGGTGATAATTTGAAAAGCTTTCTACAGATGGGCAACCGGCCATTACCCATTGACATAGATAGGCTCAATGAAGGAGATGGCATTGGAAGCACTCTAGCTCGTAATCGTGCCGCTTGAAATGTTCACCCAGTCGTCTTGCCTGAGCCGAAGTAGTAACTTCCCCTCCTACTACATGTAGCGATGCATCTTGAGGACTCTCGTATATACTACGGCAGGCTGAATTGAGAAACCCTCCAAAAGAGAACAACGGTTTCTTGTTTGGTGAAGTTGGAGCTGAAGCGACGCCTCTGCATGAAGCAATACACCACGCATCACACACAGAGTTAGGCAATGTGCATTGAAGCTACAGGACCAAAAGTTAATCTCGCAACTCAGCCATAGTGATCTTGTGGCCCAAGAAGCCAAGTATCACGCCAATTGCCTGGTCAAATTGTATAATGCGAGCAACAGGAAAACAGGAGGATGAGAAATAGAACTTCGACAGAGTATCTTATGGCATAGCTTTGATGGAACTTTTGGGAGTACATAGAGGACATGAAATTGAGTGTGAAGGACATAGCACCTGTCTTCAAGTTTGTGGATCGTCTGCAGCTTTACACCAACAGACTGGTATATTTGGGAGTCGAGATAACTGGACGTATTCATGCCACCGACCTCAAAAATCGGATACTCGCATACATGCCAGGGCTTCAAGCATATAAACATGGACGGGTGTGTTGCTGAGCTTCAGCGATGATGTAGGGCTTGCATTGCAAGATGCATGCTTGGATGATTGTGATGATGACGCCATTTGTTTAGCAAAGGCGGCCCGAATAATCCAACGAGATATGATCGGAGTAAGTTCACAATATGATGGTAGTTCATTCCCACAGCGTTGCCAAGAAGAAGCTGTGCCTAAGTCGCTTGTTACACTGGTTAGCATGATCTTGGATGGACCAAATATTACGAGAAGAGATGGTGACAAATCCAGACAAGCAACGTTGAGTATTGCTCAATTACTGCAGTACAAAACGCGGAGGGTCCACTTATATACACCACAGTAAAAGCAGGGAGACTCCTTTACCAATATATCTTGGTATGATGATACATGGACATACACGGAAGCGAGAACTCATAGACACTTTGTTCCACTTGGGCTTTTCAATTTCCTATGACATTTCAGCAGCCCAGCAGTATGAATCCGAAGGGATGGTGTGCCCCCTTATACTGCGAAATAATATGTTCACCACAGCTGCAGTTGACAACCTAGACCACAACTCGAGCTCAACAACTGCTCACGGTGCCATTTCACTCTTCCAAAACAGGGAAACAGAATCTGATAGAATCGTGCGTCACAAATCAGAAATGCAACCAGATCTACATCTTCGTAGCAAACAGATACCACCAGTCCTGAGTCATATACAATGCTGACCCCGGTGACAGCAAAGAATGATCTGATCATCCCTACGACTCAGGGAATACTGACAATTGACTGTGAACTTGTTAACACTGCCATGGAAGAGAAGAGGTTGAAGAACAATATACGTAGACTTGTAAGTGAAGGTCACTATCGGGTCTCTTCTGCCACTGTTCCCGGACGACTCGAAGTCTGTGGCAATGATTCGTCATGCGATGGATGTCGTACAACGAGCTGTACACCTCCTGAATCCTGGACAGGTGCCTGTGTTGACAGTAGACCAACCATTGTTTGCAATTGCTAAACAGATCCAGTGGAACAGGCCGAATGATTATGGGGAAGAGAAGTTTTCGCTTTATGTCGCTGTACTTAAAATGCTCGCACCCTGGACCACACACACTACCCTAGATGGGTGCCAATTCACATTCGTGACATGATGTCGTTGCAGGAACGACTTCCTGATATAGTTATCAAGTTTGCTCAAGGAGGATTCGTTGGGCACAAAACAAAGCGACCATTCTCTGCAATCGCAATCGATCAAGCACACAAACAAAACAACAAGGTCGTAAAAGGAGACGGTGGGGCAGTGGGACAGGAACTAGCGAGGGTTATTGAAGAATTTGATGTCAATTGTCTGGATCTAGGTATAGGAAATACTAACGGGACCAATCTCAAACACCAAGAGCATACTGTGTCTGCACAAGTCAAATTTGCCAATGAGGTTAGTAATTTTGTTCAATTTCTTCGAACATGAGAATCTCGCATACCCAACGAAGTCCAACGAGAGAGAGAATCGAGGAAGAGGTGTTCGGCGGCGTGTTGCACCTTCCAATACAATCTCAGGAAATTGGCAGGAGTTCTTGAGACTGGCAGACAACAATACTGAACTATTCAACTTCTTGGCACACCAGGTGGTTGAAAACCTATCTTGAGAGATGGAAGTATACACAACATGTGGTCAGAGTGTGCTGTGCTCTCCAGTTCATTAGGACATCTCATCTCTTGCACCATGCGCACCGTTGTGTGCCTTAAAGACACCAAACTGTGGGTTGCGTTCGGCACTGGCAAACACCTGAGGTACATTCCTGCGCACGACATCGCCAAAGAACTTGGTAGTGGAAAGGCACCTGCACTTTCAATGTTCCATGCCTTTATAGGAATCTGCTGTGGTCGGGTGGTTAGCGTGGGGGATTTCGAAACCGGGTGTTCGGGTTCGATCCCCAGTTGTGGCACCTAGGTCATGGTGGAGTGCCATGGGCAAGGCACAATTTTCTAGCCTAGTACTGGTTTGTTTACCCAGGGATCATGAACAAGTGAACTGTCGCCGTGATATAACTGAAATAATGTCGAAAGCGGCGTAAAACCCCAATAAATAAATATCCATGCCTTTACGGGGTGTGACACGGTGTCGTGGTTTACTGGCCGGGACAAAAAGACTGTATTCGACATTTGTAAGTCGTTCGATGAGGTCACACCTATATTTTCTACCTTGTTGACGGACCCACCTGTGATCAACGACGATTGCATGTCTGTGTTGGAGACATATGTTGTACGTCTGTACGACCGCACTTACACAGAAACTACCGTGAATTCAGCCAGGAAGCACATCTTCACTACCAAAGATAGATCCATCGATAACATACCACCAACAGGAGCAGCCCTGCTACAGCACACAAAACGGACTATATACCAGGGTGGACATGTGTGGGGACAGGCACTCATCCGTCCTCCAGAGACATACGGTTTGCGAAACAATGCGACCCGAGGCTGGCAAGCATTCTGGACACTACTGCCAGAAGCGGTGGCCTCATGTTCTGAATTGCTGCGATGTGGATGCAAGAAAGGGTGTAGGGGACTTTACAAATGTGTCAAAGCTGTTCTTAAATGTACATCAATGTGCCACTGCAGTGGGAACTGAGACAATGATAGCTGCTACGATTATGAAATTTTACATAAATTTGGCCAGTATTTTGCTTTATATGCATTTAATAAACTAAATAATAGTTTCATTGGATTCATTACGTCTGAAAACATACAAAAAGACTCCTCATTTGTGTTCTTGTGTCAACTATTCGCAAAGATATGACAATTTACAGATATTTCGTTTCGGATGGCGGCCATCTTGGATATTTGCACTTTATGGGCTTATCAGCAAAAATCCAGCTTGGCACTATATCTAAAATCTTTAAGTTTGTCCTTAACGTCATTTGTGCAAATTTTGGTGCTTTTAGCACAAAACCCACAATTTGGGTAAATATTGACACATATCTGCCTCGCTACAAGTGGTTAGGGCGGAGAAGTCGATTAAAGTAACAAGAGGGCCATGATGGCCCTGGAATCGCTCACCTAATTTTTTTTTTCACTTTAGCTATATAAGCCCGACCCCCTGGCAGCCATAGTTTCCGACCAATCAACTTGGCTTGAAGGAATCTGATAGAGGGTCACCCTAGGAACATTTCTACAAAATTATTTGAAAATCGGCCTGACACTTTCGGAGAAGAAGATTTTTTAAGTTTTCACTATAGCCATATAAGGCAAAATAGCCCCGCCCCCCAAAATTATTTGAAAATCAGCCTGACACTTTTGGAGGAGAAGATTTTTTAAGTTTTCACTTTGGCCATATAAGGCAAAATAGCCCCGCCCCCTGGCGGCCATGTTTTTCGACCAATCAACATGGCTTGAAGGAATCTGATAGAGGGTCATCTAAGGAACATTTCTACAAAATTATTTAAAAATCTGCCAACCAGTTTGGGAGAAGAAGAATTTTGAAGTTGTTTCAGTTTCGTTGCCATGGAAACCAGAATTTTGCATGGATCCCAAAAATTTGAAGGAATTCTGGTGAGGACATTGAGAGGATGCTTTCTGTGAAGTTTCATCCAAATTGACCCACTGGTTACTGAGGAGAAGAAGTTGACGCACGACGGCCGACGGACGCCGGACAAAAGGCGATCACAATAACTCACCTTGAGCAAAGCTCAGGTGAGCTAAAAAGTTGACGCACGACGGACAATTCACCATGACATAAGCGTGACTGGCATTCAGTCAGTGGAGCTAAAAGTGAACCAACAGACAATGCTACAAACCTTATATCTAAGATCTATGCCAAGAAGTTTTTAAAAGTTTTTCCTTTTGGTTGCCAGAAGACCATTATTACCAGGTTAAGTCGAAATCCAAAACAGCTGTTTAGGTATTTTATTGAGAAAAATTGACGACCAATGAATCGACAACGGACATCTGGCCATCACAATAGCTCTACATGAGCACTATGTACTCAGGTGAGCTGAACATAGACATGGTGTTATGTGATTGCCATGTAGCGATCACCGGAGTACCGTTGCCCTGTATGATAAAGTGTTAATAACTAATACTTTTAGCTCAACAAGTAAAAAATCTGCTTCCAGAGAGGCCACATGGATTTTCTTAGTCACTTAGTATTTGATCCCACATGAGCTATATTTGAACTCAGCATAGATATCATTAAGATAAACATTCTGGAAATGTGTTTAGATGCTCAAGTCAATGAAGCGGTCTCTAGATCGTTCGCACTATTGTTCTTAAACTTGATTTAGTATTTGCCTTGACGTTATACATATTTGAATTTATTGACGGAAGACTGAGAGCGATCTCAACAGCTCACATTGAGCACTTCATGCTCAGGTGGGCTATAAATTGCGAGAACAAACAAATTGTTTGAGTTCTAATAGAAGTACATTTATTTGTATTTACACGAACAAATACATTTTGACATTATTTTAACATGCACGCTATGCTGATATTTCCATGTAGACAGTTCGCTATATAGTTCATAACAATGTTTGTTCATCACACTTCACATCTGCATTCTCCTTATTAATATATCCCTTTCTGTCTTCATCTTGTATTTGTTTAACGGAGTCAATATTGTAATCTCCAGAATTATTACCATCTCTTGAACTCTCATCATTTACGTCAGGTCTGAGTGAATCACTTTCAATGGTAATACTATTTGGAGACACAGCAATTTTAGTTTCCTTATTTTTACTTGTATATCCTTCTTCGACACAAGAATACAACATTGGTGAAGATATCTTATTTGAAACAACATTTTCTTTCTTAGCGGACTCTGTGTCTAATTGAACATTTGCATTTTCTAATACTAAATTTAACTCAAAAGGGATATCATCAGATGTATCCATGTCATTGTCTCTTTCATCAGAATCGTCAGCATTTTTTAACCCAACCCTAGCATTAAATGTGACTTTGTTACCTTGAAATTTTGTGTGAGAAGATAAATGATTCTCAAAAGTCCCTAATTCCTCAAAGCTTTTATCACAAACACAGCAGTTGTATCTCAAACTTATATACTTCTTTGGACTCAGGTCAGCTGATCCTGAAATACATATGTTTTATTATAATAATAATAATAATAATAATAATAATAATAACTGGATATGCCACAACATTGCACACGCTTGTGTTCAGGCAAATAGGACAGGAATCTTTCAAACCATTTTTTAGCTTTTCAATAAATCCAATAAATAATAAATTCTGTTAAGTTTACAAAGATTATATACGTGAGGTTAAACACTGTTTTCAATTATTTGGCTTTTATTTAAAAAGTAATTATCTAGATTATACCCGCTTTATACCGATTCACAAGGGATGGCAACTGTGACGAACTAAATGGAAATACATAGGTGCATCTAGAAATAATGGGCCAGACATCTCTTATTCCAGCTCTTTCGAACTGAACAAATGTGACAATTGTTTGATAAAAAAAAATCATTATGTATAACGAAGACAAAGTCGGGATAAGCTCAGTAATACAAATGCGTGTAAATGTAAGCCTCTGCCATTAATGACGACAATTATGCTCACCGAAACAGACAGAATAAACACGAGGACCATGATGGCCATATATCGCTAACCCAATGTTATGGAACTTCAACAGGTTATACTCTCTACAGACCAGCAAAACGAGTCCGCTCCTAAGTTCATCAACGGCTTGGAACAATTTAAACTTTATGGCAGGGGGTCATCCAAGGAACGTTAATGCAATTTTTTTAAAAATTCAAATCGGGCCCACAGTTTTGGTCCAAAAGATTTTAAAACTATATCACTGAAGTTACATATAAGGAAAACAAGCCCCGCAACCTAGTGGCCATGTTTTTCAATGGATCAGAGTACTTTGAATAATCTTAGTCGAGGTTCAGCTAAGGAACATTTGTGCCAAACTATTTTCAAATCGGGTTAGTGATTATGTACAAGAATATGTTATCAGTTGTCACTTTATTTACATATAAGGAAAACAAGCCACGTTCCCTGGCGGCAATTCTTTCATCAACCTTGGTATAGGGTCACCAAAGGAACATTTGTGCCAAATCATTTTCAGATCAGGCCAGTTCTTATGGACAAGTTTTTTTTTTAAGTTTTTACTTCACACATATAAGAAAAACAAGCTCCGCATCCTGGCGACCATGTTTTTCAAAGTATCAGAATGATTTAAACATTCTTGGTAGAGGGTCTCCATAGGGAACTGTTGTACCAGTACTTGTGGACAAGTAGATTTTTAAAGTTTGGGCATGGAATTAATTCTTTGAGCAAATTTAAAAAAGACAACCTAAGTAACATTCCTGAGCAATTATGTTTTAAATTGGTCCATTGGTTTAAGAGAGGTTTAAATGGCAGCAATAATTTAAGTAAAACTTCTACCAAATTATGTTGAAATCAGATCAGCAGTTTCAGAGAAGAATTGTTAAGCTTTGTTATTATACACTGTTTAAGAGGCCGCTTAATTGATGGCCATGTTTTTTTGACAATCAATATGGCTTAATGGATCATCCAACAAACATGTCTAGCATTAACTGTCATTTTACAACTTCTCATGCTGATTGATGGCCAAATTTCTCAATCAACCAATATAGCTTGAGCATAATTGTGTTGTAGAAAGTCACCTAAAGAACATTTCTGACAAATTATCTTGAAATAAGTATAGCACTTTAAGTGAAGTAGAATTTTGAAAATTTGTTATTTTAACCCTTTAATGATGCATATCTGTGCGCCTTTGTTTTCCACTTAATCAATATAGGTGTATCAATTTAGTAGATTCATGAACAATTCTACATGTAATAGTGATAAAATTAGTTTCAAATTGTATTATAAAATGTTGTCTATTTTATTCTCTTTCTTGTGTGGAAGCAAAACTAATTTAGCATGTAAATAAATTATTTGAACAATTTTGAAAGAGAGCCGCAAAAGGTGTGTTGTTTAAAGAAATTCTTGATTGACGAATAGCTCACATTAAACTATACAGACCAACTAATAAGGTTAACACTTGCCTGGCATATTTGACTCCAAATCTTTGAAAGTGAATACCTGGCCAGATTTCTTTTCAATGACTTTGAGTTCTTTGTCCGGATGTTTCCTTCTGCAATGGCGTTCGGCATTGCATCTAAAATAATAAATGAGTGGTATTGGTAGTGGTCATGAAAAACTGTAAAATCCTTGTGGTATAACTAAAATACTGTTGAAACTGTACAAAGCACTAATAAATCATTGAAAATAAAGTTGCAAAAGAGGCATACTTTCAAATAAGGTTTTGTGATTTGGTTATACAGCTCATCTAACAACACTTAATAATACATGTGGAAATACACAGATTAAGGGTTTATGAAAGAAAAAGAAAATTGAATTTTCAGTCATCAAATGGGGGAAACTTTTGATCAATTACAAGGCTTGCTCGTAATAAACAAGAGGCCCAAGAGGGCCAGTATCGCTCCACGGCCATAAGGCAAAAATAAAATCTCCAAACAGCCCTGCCCCGTGGTGGCTATTTTTTTTACCAACCACCATGGCTTAAAGGAATCTTGTAGAGTGTCACCAAAGGAATGTTTCTGCAAAATTATTTGAAAATATGCCTGACACTTTCGGAGGAGAAGATTTTTTAAGTTTTCACTATGGTCATATAAGTCAAAATAGCCCCGCCCTCTGGCGGCCATGTTTTTCGACCAATCAACATGGCTTGAAGGAATCTGATAGAGGGTCACCCAATGAACATTTCTACAAAATTATTTGAATGGATCAAAAACAATTGAAGGAATTTAGTAGAGGACATTGAGAGGATGCTTCCCATGAAGTTTCAACCAAATTGGCCAAGTGGTTAGGGAGAAGAAGTCGTTTAAAGGAAAAAGTTAACGCACGCACGCACGCACGACGGACAATTCGCCATGACATAAGCTCGACTGGCTTTTAGCCAGTGGAGCTAAAAACAAGAGGCCCAAGAGGGCCAGTATCGCTCCACGGCCATAAGGCAAAAATAAAATCTCCAAACAGCCCTGCCCCCTGGTGGCTATTTTTTTTACCAACCACCATGGCTTAAAGGAATGTTTCTGCAAAATTATTTGAAAATCGGCCCGACACTTTCGGAGGAGAGGATATTTTAAGTTTTTACTATAGCCATATAAGGCAAAATAGCCCCACCCCCTGGCAGCCATATTTTTCAACCAATCAACATGGCTTGAAGGAATCTGATAGAGGGTAAGCCTAGAAACATTTCTACAAAATTATTTGAATATCAGCCAAACACTTTCGGAGGAGAAGATTTTTTAAGTTTTCACTATGGTCATATAAGGCAAAATAGCCCCGCCCTCTGGCTGCCATGTTTTTCGATCAATCAACATGGCTTGAAGGAATCTGATGGAGGGTCAACCAATGAACATTTCTACAAAATTATTTGAAAATCGGCTGAACACTTTCGGAGAAGAAGATTTTTTAAGTTTTCACTATAGCTATACAAGGCAAAATAGCCCCGCCCCCTGGCGGCCATGTTTTTCAACCAATCAACATTTCTTGAAGGAATCTAATAAAGGGTCACCCAAGGAACATTTCTACAAAATTATTTGAAAATCGGCCTGACACTTTTGGAGGAGAAGATTTTTTAAGTTTTCTCTTTAGCCATATAGGCAAAATAGCCCCGCCCTGTGACGGCCATGTTTTTTTACCAATCAACATGGCTTGAAAGAATCTGATAGAGGGTCACCCATGGAACATTTCTACAAAAAAATTTGAAAATCTGCTGAACACTTTTGGAGAAGAAGATTTTTTAAGTTTTCACTATTGCAATATAAGACAAAATAGCCCCGCCCCCCTGGCGGCCATGTTTTTCAACCAATCAACATTTCTTGAAGGAATCTAATAAAGAGTCACCCAAGGAACATTTCTACAAAATTATTTGAAAATCGGCCTGACACTTTTGGAGAAGAAGATTTTTTAAGTTCTCACTATTTTTTTCTTTCGGTTGCCATGGAAACCAGAATTTCGAATGGATAAAAAAAAATTGAAGGAATTTAGTAGAGGACATTGAGAGGATGCTTCCCATGAAGTTTCAACCAAATTGGCCAAGTGGTTAGGGAGAAGAAGTTGTTAAAAGGAAAAAGTTTACGCACGCACGACGGACAATTCGCCATGACATAAGCTCGACTGGCTTTCAGCCAGTGGAGCTAATGATGTGCAGTTTCAATTTAATACCCTTAGTAGCTATGGAGTTGCAGCCCAAACTTTTACAAGGGACATACTCTTAAATAACATTTAAGATTAACAGGATGATAAATACCCCCTAAACAGCACCTTGACCTACACCATAACTTAATAAGTAAAAGGGCCACAAATCTGTAAAATAACATGCAATTGTAACCCCTTTAGGATATGCATATCTCCTCTTGGTATAGAAGCTTCATGTAAAATTGTATTGAATTCAACCCAGTGGTTTGTAAGAAATAGGCCGGACAAAATATGGCTTCCTTCCGACCGACAGACAGACAGACTGCCCGACACAGTGACTCCTATATACCCCCTCTTTTTCAAAGAGGGTATAATTACTTTGATCAATGTAATTTAATCCCTTCCATCAGAGAAAGTAAGTCTTGTGGACACTAATATAAATTCATCAAGGTGAATATTAATGGTGTACTTACTTCATTTTTGAAGAATAGCTGCAGTATAAACATCTGAAGAATCGTGAAATATGTGAGGACATGTGGTGCTTCACGGCTTCCTTGTCTCTTGATGTGTATTTGCATTGATAACACTTGAATATCCTCTTGCCATTCCCATCGCGACTTACTTGGAATTTCATAGTTGAACTATTTTCACTCATATTTTCAAGAATTTCCTGTTTTGGCAAAACAGTTTTGCTTTGCACAAGTTTTGGCTGCTTTCCAATTTGACTCTCAGCCGCATTATCATATTCAAGGGATCGTTTCTTCGACGATTTCTCTGGACTGTTTTCATCTTTCACAACAGGCCTAGATTTCTTCATCGTTTTAGACCTGACAACATACCTTTCTATCTTAGCTTCAATTGAGGGTTTAATGATAGACTTGTACTTTATAGGCTTTCCTGGGTGTAAGTTCTTTACATGACACTTTACACTTTTCATTCCTTGTAATCTTGCGTCACAGTATTTACAGACAAACGGTTTATATTTGAAGTGATTACAGTAGTGGGATTTGATTTGTCCAAACCACGGAGTTTCATACAAACACAAAACACATGGATATGTATCTAAATCTGAATTCCTCGATGAGTTAAATAAAACAGATGAAGAATTGGTTTCAGTTTTAATTGTTTTCTTCTCGTTCCCATCAGTCCTGTACCTCGGAGTTTTCTGAAGATGAACGTTAGTACAATGATTTATCATATGCTTTATGAGAGGAGTTTTGTATTGACATTCTTGGCAGAGGAGTAGGTTACCATCATGTATTGTATTAATATGAAACTGAAGTTTCATCACCGACTCGCATTTATAGTCAAGGCATAAACCACATATTACCTCTTCGTTTCCACTTCCACTTGAAGACGTTGTACTGGTGTTTAATTGTGCATTCAAAGTGGTGTCTGTGTTTTCTAACTCCTCCCTTTTAATGTTTGCATCCGGAATGTCCTGTCTCACTGGAATTTTCAATTTAGACATTTTTGAAGTAAGAGGCAAAGATATAATTTCTAATTTCTTTCCCGGGTGCCTTATCTTCGCATGCCTGATAATATCTATTTTTGTGTACCTCTGAAATGAACAAAATGAGCACCGATACGGAGGTCTCTTGCATTTAGAAGTTTGGAAATGTTTATACAACCCACTTTTGCTATCTCTTTTCTCTCCACAGTCCTTACACTTAAAAACATTTCTCATTTCGTAAATACCAGTCTTTGAAAATGTCAATGCCTGGATCTTTATTTTTTTCCCTTTCTTATTTGTCACATATTTTCTATCTGTTGAATTTAAAAGGGAATGTATGCTGTCAACGGAGCTCTCTCTGGAATTTTGGTCTTGGGTTCTGTCTCTGTCAGCAGAATTGATGTTTAGGTCCGCTGGAATGGCTTTTGCTAAAGAAATTCCTTTATGTTGCTTATAAATGTGCCTCACAACTTTACATTTTCCGTGTCTGTAGTGACACAGAGAGCACTTGTGATCTTTGGTTTTGTCACTATGATAGAGCAGATGAGTTTTTAATATAATCATACGATGCACCCGATACGCACAATGTGGGAAGGTACATTTGTACGACTTGTTAATGTTGCGAAAGCCCGTCTTTGTTTTTGTACTAGTTTGAAGTGGTGAAACTATATCCTTTGTTAGTGGTTGTTTCTTATCTTCAATATGATTATTAGCGTTTGCTGATGTCATTGTGTTTTCAACAAAGGTCTTGGATACCACAAACCTGTGCTCGCCAATGCGTTCTTCAATAATGTCGTCAATTTCCTTTTTGCCAAGTTGATGATAAAGTAAGGATTGTTGTGGATGTGCTTTCTGTATATGTCCAAACAAAAGTGTCTTTTCAACAGACCCATCGTCACAGTACTGACATTTGAAAAACACGACATTCAAATGATCAAGAATATGTCTATGCAAAACAAATTTCTTTGTAATGTCTTGTTTACAGATTTTGCATTTGAACTTGATATCTCTTTCTATGGGCACGAAACAAGCAGATAGTTTAAGATGTAAGTCCTCCTCACCTAAATTGTAGGTGGCGTTTGGCGATATATCCGATTCCCGTAGTTTATCAACGGCGTCTTTGACAACTGTAAAAGGGTTTTCTTTCAGCTCTGTCTGTTGCAACAGTGCATTGCGTGGTTTTGGCTGCAGTCCAAATCTTTGATTTGTAGATTTTCTTGCCGTTTTCTTAGAGACTGATAAATCCTTTTCCCTGACTGGTTTTACACCCGGGTGTTCTTTTAAATGTCTCATTGCATTCAGTCTCATTAATGTTGTAAAATTACATTTAGGACACCTAAACTGTGTCTTAAAAACATTTCCATCTGGAATTGCAACCTCCTCATATATAGTTTTGTCTTTGTTTTCATTACTTTCCTGTTTGGTTTGAGGTTTATTCTCAACTTCTTCTATTTTCCGTAATATTCTTATGTCTTTTCCAGCATGTTCATTTTCAAGATGACTAACTATCATATCCTTCCTCGTTGATCCAAGAGGGCAATATTTGCATTTATAAAAAGTAAACTTCTTATCTTTGATATCATTATGACTTTCTTCTAAATGTTTAATCAACTGTACTTTGTGTTTGAAATACATTTTGCAATAATCACAGTGGTATTTGTGCTTTTTAGATGCCTCGTGTTCTCGTTCACCTTCTCTAGCAACCTGGTCTATTTTTGAAAAGTGTCCTTTGGAATTTCTAGGTAATTCAGCACTACTTTTTTGTTCTTTAATATCCGAAGACTCAACTTGATGTACTAGTTTCTCATGTAAGACAACCTGATCTGCTTGTCTCGACTTAAACTCACAAAATTTACAAGATGTTTCAGAACTTAAAACAACTTCAGTTGTATGTGTATACATTCCTGTACCGTCATGATTATCCTGGCAATGATCCATAATGTGACATTTCAAGTTCGTACTGAACCCACAAAGGGTGCAATTATATATCTTAATCTCATGTCTACCCAAATGATTCACCACATGCTTTTTGAATGCTCCCAAGTAGTCAACAGATGTTGGACAAAAATTGCAAACAAATCTCCTCTCTCTGTCCGGTTCTTGGTCATGGAGTGACAAGTGCCTTGTATATAATGCAATGTTGTAACTGAGGTAATTACAATGAGGACACAACAAAGATTTTGGACCAATAGTCTTCGACTTTCCCCTTTTCTTTTGTCTTTCAACAATTTGAGGCTCTTTATTTGTCATAGAGACTTCAACTTGAACATTCTTCTCAGTTTCGTCAGTAACACTGTCCTTGTTTCTATCAACAGAACCACTTTCTTTCTGAACTTGATCCAGTATAGCAGGTATATTTAGTAATTCGGTTCCATTTCCTTCTTGGTTATTACAGGTTTTGTAGAGTTTTGCTGGTGGTGGGTTGTAAAAGTTTATCTCTCTCTCTAAACAAACTATCTGACTAGTAACTGTAACACACCTTAGCTTATCTGGATGTGCACTTGTAATGTGTTGTGTAACAATGTTCTTTTTCCCAAATTTAAAGGGACAAAAGCTGCAGTTAACAAATTTAAGGATATTGTCCCTAAGGTGATGTTTTAATTTTGTCATTGTCTCAAATGTTTTGTGGCAGTAAACACATTTCAAATTCAAGTCCTCAGCCACATGAGCATTAAGATGGTATATATAGTACTGCAATACATTAGATTTATAGGAACACAATCTAACTGGACATCTGAATAAAGCAAATGATTTTGCAGAAGCGTGTGTATGCAAATGTCTCATGTGACTATCCTCTGTGTAATCTTTCAATCCACAATGGCAACACACAAAATAAAATTCGTTAAGATGGTTGATCCTTAAATGAGATTTATATTTGCTTGGTGTGAACGTAGTAAATGAGCAATGTTCATAACCGCACATGTAAAATGCACTAACAGACTCATTTACAGACACTGTCTCTAAATGTTCAGGGTTTTTGCCTGTATCTTGTGTGTCCCTAGCTTTAGGATCTTGGGTTTTAATGTTTGGGTAAGTTTGAGTCGTTCCCCTTGCTGCTGATACCATTTGTTTGGTTGAATCATGAGACGCACCTGGACAATTTGCTTCATCAGCTTTTTGTGGAGCATTATGTATAGCTTGCTTAATTAATGGAGTTTCTATATCAACTAATGGACTTTTTTGGACAGATACCCTGTCTGTTGCATCATCTCCACTCTTATCCTGCGGTTTACACCCATTTACACCTGTATGAAATTCTTCACCTTTTTCGCTGTCACCATGACAACTCTTTTTAACTGATGTTGCATTATCTCCACTCTTATCTTGGAGTGTACACACATTTACATCTGTATGAAATTCTTCACCTTTTTCATTGTCATTATGACATGTCTTTTTAACAGATACCCTGTCTGCTGAATCATCTCCACTTTTATCCTGCGGTTTACACTCATTTACATCTGTATGAAATTCTTCACCTTTTTCATTTTTAATTGGGTTTTCTTCAGTTTTTAAAATTGTATCATGGCTGTCATTTCGATCTTTATCAAATATTTCTCGAAGTGATTCTATTGGTCCACCTACAGCTGAACCGTACTCTTCTTCGGTTATAGTATGTGAGGATGCAATACGAATTTCAAACCCAGAGTTAGCACTTTCTTCATCATCTAATACAATAACCTCTGTTCCGGATTGAACTTTTGAATTTTTTGGTCCTGTATTTTCTTCGTCATCATCACTGATGCTAATTACCTCACCTTGATTAAATAGTGAATTTCTCACTCTCTGTGTTTCAAGCTTAGATTTTTTAATGAGGTTGCAAACAATATCGTTGACAAGCTTACACTTACATACTTCGTGTTTGGAAAAGTTTTCAAATGTACAAGACAAGCAAGCTCTCTGATCAACGTGAAAATGATTCCAAATATGATTTCGAAATATCATTTCATCTTTTGTATATTTTCTACATGCTTCACATACAAACCCATTTCCAGGCTTGATGCGAAACATGTATCTTGTTCCAGCACCTGTGTTGTGTGAGTTGGTTGATGTGTGTCCTGTAGAAGTAGGAGGGCTCTTAATTATTTCTTTATTTCCTGGTTGTTCTAACGTTGTCTTTGTTTCTACATACTCAACTAGTTCTAATGTTGTCCTTTTGTCAACTGCACACATGAATGGCCGATCAGATGATCCAGATGCAGCAGTGACTTTTTGCTCAGTGCTTGGAGATAGTACATTTGAACTACCTGTTTGAGAAGACAATCCTGCACTTGATGGTAAAGTGCTAATTTGTTGAGAAATTGTTAAAGGAGGATTTACCATCAATAATTGATTATGTTGCTTTGGAAGAAGAGGAGGCAACTGTTGTTTTATTTGCGAGCAACTTTTGTCCGACATATTTGTGTTCATCCCCGATATACTATTCAGTTGTTGGTCTCGGTTAACATCTGTAGAATAACTTTGAAATGGCATGTTAGAAGATGTACTTGTTTCTGTTCTATTATTCATGGCTTGAACAACAGGTCCTCCATTTGCCTGATTTGATGTGACAGACTGACTTACTGGTAATGGCTGTATGATTATGTTTTGAGGATTTTGCTGTATTCCAGACGACTGTATTAGTGGAAATGACTGTACAGTTATTGTTTGATTCTGTGATAGTGGTTGAATAACAGGCCCAATTGGAATAAGAATCAAAGGATGATGAACTTTTGCCGAAGATGTCGCTGATGTAGTTGAGGATTTAGGTATTGTATACTGTGTGATATCTTTGACATGGTAAAAAGGATTTTTAAATATGTTATTTTCCATATTATTTTCAGGAACTAGTTTTTGGATCTTGCTAGGAATTGTGGTTGGTTGTAGAACACCAGTGGCTTTATCTACAATTCCAAACATAGAATTAATTGCATTCCCTGATTGGTTGTTGCTTCCTGGAGACATGAGTGGCTTTGTTTGACTCCCAAGCTGATGATTCCCAGAATATGAAACATCACTTAATGTTGTTACCACTGGTATTGGACTGTCTGGTGTTTCAATAATGGCAGAGCTTGATGTAGGAGTTGTAGACAACCGAGTTTGCAGTTTCTTTAAAATCGGTCTCAATCTGTCTGCAAGACTTGGTATTTTGTCTTTATCTGGTACTTGTGCACTAATTGGAGTGGCTTGAGATTCTGATGTCAAAGCCGATATTGCTGTTGTGTTAACTGTTTTGACACTGTTTGTTAACAAAGGAAGCGTCTGGTTGCGAATATTTGGCTGTGATGGTTTTGGCAGAATTGATCTCATTAAAGCAGGAGCAGTGCCTAAGGTTTCACATGCAGATATTTGGTCGCTTTGAATTGTATCTGGTGATTGAGAACTTTCCTGATTTATTACAGTCACTGAGGTTGCCAAGGTAGGTTCAGTTGTGAGTGAAAATGGCTGTGTCATGATTGTAGATGTACCAGCTTGAAAATTAGCACTAGTGGTAGCTTTCTCCTCACTGGGCTGATTTCCTTCCCTGAAAATGACTTGAGCTACCGTCTTTGGAATCTCACTTCTTGGTGTTTTCGGAATCTTTACTCTACCTAAAAGTGTAAGGCTTCCATTAGTCTGTAGTTCTTGTACAAATTGTCTGCCCTTTTTCATACCTCTAAGCCCACATTTGGAGTCTCCATTTGGATGCTCTAGCTTTGCATGTTGTTCAATTAGCTGGCGACTGCTGTAATTTTTCCTGCAAGACATGCAAACATAAGGATCTTCACTTATGTGACAAACAACATGTTCATCAAACTCTGCTTTGTTTATCCATGTCAGGCAACACGTTTTACATGTATATTCTCCATTTAGATACACTAGAAGTATTTGTCCAGTCTTTGAAACTTGTTTCTTCGTGCATGTTGTCATGTGAATTGTGAAGAGGTTTTCTTCATCAGTAGTAAAATTACAGCTTGAACACCTGAAAATAAAGGTACAGAAAGGGTAGTAAAAAAGCACACACTAAACAATAGGGCCATGATGGCCCTATATCGCTCACCTGATTTAATAGAACTTCAATAGTTTTCAAAGTTTTATACTCTATACATATAAGGAAAACAAGCAACCCCCCTGGTTGCCATGTTTTTCAACGGATCAGATTTATTTGAACAACCTTGGAAGAAGGTCACACAAGGAAGATTCATGCAAAATAATTTAAAAATCAGGCAGGTGCTTTTGGACAAGAAGATTTTTTTTTAAAGATATTACAATGCACATATAAGGAAAACACGCCCCGCCCCTGGTGGCCATGTTTTTCAATTGATCGGATTAATTTGAACAATCTTGGTAGAAGGTCCCCCAAGGAACATTTGTGCCAAATTATCTTTAAATCGGGCCAGTACTTTTGGACAAAAAGATTTTTAATTTTTTTACAATGCACATATAAGGAAAACAAGCCCCGCCCCTGGTGCCCATGTTTTTCAATGGATCAGATTAATTTGAACAATATTGGTAGAATGACCCCAATGATCATTTGTGCCAAATTATCTTTAAATCGGGCCAGTATTTTTTGACAAGAAGATTTTTAAAGATTTTACAATGCACATATAAGGAAAACAAGCTCGGTGCCCGGGCGGCCATGTTTTTCAATGGATCTGATTTATTTGAACAACCTTGGTAGAAGGTCATCCAAGAAACATTTGTGCCAAATTACTTTTAAATTAGGCAGGTGCTTTTGGACAAGAATATTTTTAAAGATTTTACAATGCACATATAAGGAAAACAAGCTCCGCCCCCTGGTGGCCATGTTTTTCAAACGATCGGAAATATTTGAACAATCTTGGTAAAGGGTGCCCCAAGGAACATTTGTGCAAAATAATTTTCAAATCAAGCCAGTACTTTTGGACAAGAAGATTTTTAAAGTTTTAACAATGCACATATAAGGAAAACAAGCTCCGCCCCCTGGCGGCCATGATTTTCAACGGATTACAAATATTTGAACAATCTTGGTAAAGGGTGCCCCAAGGAACATTTGTGCAAAATAATTTTCAAATCGGGCCAGTATTTTTGGACAAGAAGATTTTTAAAGTTTTAACAATGCACATATAAGGAAAACAAGCTCCGCCCCCTGGCGGCCATGATTTTCAACGGATTAAAAATATTTGAACAATCTTGGTAAAGGGTGTCCCAAGGAACATTTGTGCATTATTTTTTTAAATCGGTTCAGTTGTTTTGGACAAGAAGATTTTTAAAGTTTTAACAATGCACATATAAGGAAAATAAGCTCTGCCCCCTGGCTGCCATGTTTTTCAACGGATCGGAAATATTTGAACAATCTTGGTAGAGGGTACCCCAAGGAAATTTTTTGCAAAATAATGTTCAAATTGGGCCATTACTTTTGGACAAGAAGATTTTTTAAGATTTGGCAATTTCTCCCTTTTCCGATGCTTCAGCAACCAAAGTTCTACTTTGAATTAAATTCTTTGAACATCTTTGAAAGAGGACCACCTAAGGACCATTCCTGTGAAGTTATTTTGAAATCTGTCCATTGGTTTAGTAGGAGAAGTCATTTGTAGGAAATTGTTGACAGACACTGACGACGACGACCCTGGACGGTGAGTGATCACAAAAGCTCACCTTGTGCTTAGGTGAGCTAAAAAGTCTTATCCTAGATTGCTTAAGATTTTATATTTACTATGTGACCAAAATATATTATTATTTCGGCAAATATTTAATAAAGCAGAACTAGATAGGATTTGGTTTGAAGATTTGCTTAAACTAATGGTGGCCACTGTCACACATATCATATTTCTATATTCATACAAACAGCAAAGAATTGATATAATGGGATATTTGACCACCAGACTCTACCGGACTCTACCAGGCTCTGTTTAGTGATACCGCTGGAAACTAGGCCAGGAAATAAGCCATACCCAAGGGACCTCTGCATTGAAATTTGCCTTACTCCAGGACAGTTCACAACTGTCATGTGATCAATATATTTCTAATTCAACGTACCCATCCCACTCTGTAACAAGAACTCCAGAGTAAATACAGTGGCGATAGTCAAATAAAGCTATATAAACATTAGATGAGCAACAAGGCAAGTGTCTCAATCTAACTTGGAATTATAATATGACTGAAATTATGTCCCTATGTCTTACTTCAAAATTCTGGGGAAAGTAATAAAATGCTATATATTCATTTTCATGTAAAAAGATTGAAACCGGAATTGCTTATTAGGGCATGTATTACATTTCTCTCATGTTACAGATGGTCTTTTAAAAAAAAATAAAAAAAATATCATGTGACCATAAAATAATTTCACCCGTCAGAATTTCTTAGAAAAAATATACATACATCACTGTAAAGGTCCAGCAGAAAAATGCTTAATCATAGTAAATGGGTTAATGTTAAATGCAAACCAAACAAAAGCATTACACTGGACCTTTCCATAACTTATAAGATTAAGGATTGCAATTCTGTGTGTGTGAAACATTAAGGTTTTACACTGTCATAATATACAAGAAGGATGCCAGATTCGATTTGAGTTAATTTTCATTTAATTTATGTATGAATGTTAAGGAGTTTTCCTAACCGAACACACTGAGTGGATTGTGGGATATGCAATTAACTGGTGTTAGCTCAAAACAATTATTTAAAGTTTCAATGGAATACATTACGTAGTTAATGAGATATGAACTCTATTGTAGTTACAAGCAAAACATTACCCTGAATTTGCATTATATGCAAGATAAATATCTTACTTAACCCTTTCCCTCATATAGACGCTTTCTGACGCCTCTGAAGCAGACAGCTTTTTGAAAACACAGTGACAAAAGAAGAAATTGCTCAAAACGAGCAATTTCTCCTTTTGACAATGTTTTCCACTTTTAGTCATAGGTTATCCATTTAATTATAGAGATTTTCTATTTTTTTTTAAAAAAGTGTTCAAAGTTGTCTGCTGCAAAATTGTCGTATGAGGGAAAGGGTTAAAATATTGACAAAAACTATGACAGACAACAAAATGTTTAATTTGTCTCATGTATTCAGTTATTATTGCAACATAGCCGCCATTTTGATGATTGCGCGATGTTAATCATGGTTCCCTACTTTGAGATTTAGAAAGCAGTAAACAACGTTGAATATAAACATCGGGGTTGTCAGGTCGTGGACTCTATTGACCCAATTTCTCAAATTGTCCAATGAAATTGCTAACTATTAAATCATATGATATTTTTTCCTGCCAGTTTTGCTCATTCATTTTGTTAAATAAAGCTGTGTTGAGCATTTATTTTTCTCGGGGAATCGTTTAAAGTTTTCATTCCAAACAATTTCCATCATATCATGAACATCATGTCGATCATTAAGGTATTTCTTATTTGATAACGGCAAGAAAAGATATAGAAATTGTGGTATCGTCTTTAATTGAATGTTGAAATGTTTCTTCCAAGTTTTTCTGAACTTCTTTGCGCCAGTTTGTCGCATACCGAAAGTAAAAAAATGAATCAAAATACATTTAAGGGAACATTTGAATGAGATCGATCCACTGGTAATTAGCTAGCTTCACGGATTAACTCATAGCCCCAAGGAACAATTGTCACTGTTTATTGGCCCTACTTTTCAGGTATAGATTATCCGTGCTCTCCCCAGACCCTTATGGCGTATCGGGCCCGCTACTCCTTAAAAAAAAAAAACCATTTAGCGCCAAGCCTTGAAATTGCCGCTACAGCTTAAATCAAAGAATAAATTTAAGGGATAAGGGTTTAATTACACACCACTGACTGTTGGCAGAGATAAAGGGTTGTTGAATCCCTCCCAGTACAGTACACAAGCATTATCGAACCACCATCGCTGCAGGCGATTCCCCTCCATCTTTAGATAAAAATAGGTCACATGACAGTCAGATTGACCGACTTCAAGATTTAGGCCAATCACTATTGAGAATGCCTAGTATACTCCATCCACCCCCAGAATTGACACTCGATCACGCCTTCATGCCAATAAATACTTTTTTTCATTTCTTGCAGCGTTATGGAAAATAATTTCAATAAACAACTTGATAACAAACTAGGATATGATTAAAGAATGTCCCTATATTAATTTAACTGTTCAAAGATTGTATTTTTGTTTACACGAATCCATAGGAAATTCTTTTTTAATTACCAATTTTTTGCCATAAAGATCTATCAAATTCAGTCAGCTGTCAAAAAAGACTTACCTATAAAACTAAATAATTTTTTTCTCCATTTTAGTAAATTTCTTTTAAAGAAGAAGATAAACAAATAATGAAGACTGAAGGAGAAAGTACATATTGTAATGGGTTTTCGTGCATTTTCTTCTTTCTGAAAATCGGAAATGTCATTCAAGAAAGTATTACCTACACTCATTCTTATTTGTTTGAAAAGTTGTCATTGTGAAATTTTAGAGCACTAAATGTGTCTTGATAATACAATTAACTATGTAATAGTTTATTTACTGGTGTTCAAAATGAAAGCACTGACAGACAGACTCAATATCAGAAATTATTCCTGCACCCACAATGCATGTGGTTTGAGAACATGATATTATATGGGAATCTGATGAATCATGACCAAGCCAAACTTTTTATAAATTTTATGCTGGAGAGATTATGACACATAGCATAATAGATCACATAAAACACCTACTGGTTTAAAAGTGTAATGATAGAAAATGAAACAATAACATTATTGAGAAAGGAGCTTTTTGTGACAATTTGCTTCTTTTCCAATAATGTTTTTGAAAATCTATTTCATCAATTTCTCATTTTCCCCACAATGTTTTGAAATAAGCAATCATCCAATTGATCTTGAGGGGTCGTCCTTTCTTGTGAAATTCAGATAGAAATTTGTGTGTATTGTCACTTTCCACCTTATCCACTCTTGAAAATAAGAATTTCCTTTCACCATTCTATCATTTAAACAAGCTCACCTTAATTATACAATGTACTGCAATGCAAAACACATCAAGACAATAATTCTAAATGCAACCTCCAGTGTTAACAAAATTTTCCTTCATTTCGCCTAGTGATCTATATTTTTTTTACCTGATATGAGTGACCCATATTCCAACATGGACTAGATATCATCAAGACAATATTCTGACAAAGTTTCAACTTGCTCAAAGTAAAAAATATGGCCTCTGGAGTTTAAACAATATTTCCTTCATTGACCTTGTTTCTGACCCATATATATAACCCATATTCGAACTTGACCTATATATCATTCAGCACAACATCCAAATTTCAAACTGCTGAAGCAAATAATGCAGCTTCTACAGTGTCAACAAGATTTCCCTTTAATTTGGCCTAGTGACCTAGTTTCTGACCCAATATGACCCATATTCGAACTTGACCTAGAAATTTCGGCCTCTAGAGTGTTAACAAGATTTTCCTTCAATTTAACCTTGTGACCTACTTTTTTACCCTACATGACCCATGTTAGAACTTGATTTACATATCATCAAGACAAACATTCTGATAAATTTTCATAATGCTCAAGTTAAAAATGCAGTATCCAGAGTGTTAACAAGATTTCCCTTCAATTTGATTTCGTGACCTAGTTTTTGACCTCATATGGCTCAGTTTCGAACTTGTCCAAGATTTGTTGCAGATGAATGTCCTGATAAACTTTCATGAAGATTGAATGCAAAATGTAGCCTGTAGAGTGTTAACAAGAGCAAATGTTGCCGACGCGCGACGGACAGACGCCGGACAAAATGTGATAACAATAACTCACCTTGCACTTCGTGCATAGGTGAGCTTAAAAATGAATGCTCTTATATTTTCTTATTTTCTTACACTCACTGATTTGCTCAAGACTGCTTTTGATTCCAATTAAATTTCATTCTTTTATTTGCTCAGGAAATTGAATTTAAGGCTTTCCATTTTAAGTAAACCCAGGAGCTTCCGGAGGCATCGCCCCCTGGTCCCCGACAAGGGCCCTGCCCTTGACCTGTAGGGGGGGGGGGGGGGCCTAACGCGGCTACAGCTTCAAAAACTTCTGGGAGAACCCTGAGCTACCACGCTAATTGACTTTTACTGACGGGATTCGGTTGGCTGAAACCACTTGATCTGCCAGGTGGGTAACTCCGCCTCCTGTAATTTATATTTTTATGGTCACAGCGAGTAGTGTTTCGCATGTAACATACAGTCAAATGCTACTATTTATACACAGCATGTGTACAAGTTATTAAGCTGGGCAACCAGACACAGGAATTTACAGTAGGCCAGTGGGCTTTCCTTTTGAAAATGATGGTAGCCAGAGCAATTATTTAGGTAGCCCGCATGCTCCTGGCACTGGATTTGTCGGATACTGCAAATAATAAAGGGCAAAAATTTGCATTATAAAATATTATGCAAGATAAACATCTAACTTAACTAGAGATTGCTTTTTTGAAAAAGCGCTTGTCTCCCCATTTGTGTGGTCATAGGGAACGAAAAGAAATGATGGAGTCAAAATTAATTTGTTCAGGTGAATGTTACTGTGACCTTGACCTTTGACCTCAAAATCAATAGGGGTCATCTACTGGTTAGGACCAACGTGTGAAACCAAGTAAGTATTAAGTTCCTCGACATAATCATTCTTTAGTTATTGAGCGGAAACCATTTTTTCAGCTGAAGGTTACCATGACCTTGACCTTTGATCTAGTGACCTCAAAATCAATAGGGATCATGTGCTGGTAGTGACCACCTGCACACCAAGTATTAAGTTCCTGGGCCCAAGCATTCTTTAGTTATTGAGCGGAAACCATTTTTCAGCCCAAGGTCACCATGACCTTAACCTTTGACCTACTGACATCAAATTCAATAGGGGTCATCTACAGGTTAGGACCAACCTGCACACCAAGTATGAAGTTCCTGGACATATGCGTTCTTGAGAAAAAAACTTTTTTAAACTCAAGGTTACCGTGACCTTGACCTTGTGACCTAAAAAACAATAGTTTTATCTACTGATTAGGACCAACCTGCACACCAGGTATGAAGTTCCTCGACATAAGCATTCTTTAGTTATTGAGCGGAAACCATTTTTCAACTGAAGGTTAACATGACCTTGACCTTTGACCTAAAAATCAATAGGGGTCATCTGCTGGTGGTGACCAACCTGCACACCAAGTATTAAGTTCCATGGCCAAAGCCATTAAGCGAAAACAATTTTTCAGCCCATTGTCACCGTGACCTTTCAGCTCAAGGTCACTGTGACCTTGACTTTAGATGTACTGACCTCAAAATCAAAAGGGGTCTTTTACTGGGCATGGCAAACCTTCATACCAAGTAAGGAGTTCTTTGGCCCAAGCGTTCTTCAGTTATTCAGCGGAAACCATTTTTTACCTCAATGGTGACCTTGACCTTCTGACATCAAAATCAATAGGGGTCATCTACTGGTCATGACCAATCACATACCAAGTATGAAGTTCCTACGCCCAAGGGTTCTTCAGTTATTGAGCGGAAACAAGTATGATGGACGTGACCTCGATCACTGACCTTTGACCTAGTGATCTCAAAATCAATAGAGGTCATTTGCTGGTAGTGACCAACCTGCACACCAAGTATGAAGTTCCTGGGCCCAAGCACAAACAATTTTTCAGCTCATCGTCACTGTGACCTTTCAGCTCAAGGTCTCTGTGACCTTGACTTTAGACATACTCTCAATATCAATAGGGGTCTTCTACTGGGCATGACCAACCTGCATACCAAGTATGGAGTTTCTAGGCCCAAGCATTCTTTAGTTATTGAGCGGAAACCACTTTTCACCTCACAAAGTCACCATGACCATGACCTTTGACCTTCTGACATCAAAATCAATAGGGGCCAGCTACTGGTCATGACAAACCTGCATACCAAGTATGAAGTTCCTACACCCAAGCGTTCTTCAGTTATTGAGCGGAAACAAGTCAGACGGAAGGACGGACAGAACAGGCAAAAACAATATGTCACCCCCATGTATGGGGGAGACATAATTATTTTCATAGGTGTGAGGGTTGGAAAGGGTTGTATAAAGTTTCAAAGCAATAGATCTTATAACAAGAGGGCGATGATGGCCCTGGATCTCTCACCTGAATTATGCAATGTGATTAGTCATGCCTACCACAACTAGAACTATCACTGAAAAAGATAAATACCCCCCTAAACAGAACCTTGACCTACACCATAACTTAATTAGTAAAAGGGCCATAACTCTGTAAAGTATCATGCAATTGTAACCCCTTTAGGATATGCACATGTCCTCTTGGTATAAAAGCTTCATGTAAAATTTTATTGAATTCCACCCAGTGGTTTGTAAGAAATAGGCCGGACAAAATGAATGAATGTATATTGTTTTATGGCGCATCGACAGCTAAGGTCATTTAGCGCGCAATTAAATTTAATTATTCATGATCCCTGGGTAAACAAACCAGTACTAGGCTAGAAAATGTGCCTTGCCCAAGGGCATTCCACCATGACCGTAGTGCCGCGACGATCGAACCCGGGACACCCGGTTTCAAAATCCCCGACGCTAACCACTCGACTACAGCGGATTCCCCGGACAAAATACCCCCTATACAGCACCTTGACCTACACTATAACTTAATTAGTAAAAGGGCTATAACTCTGTAAAATACCATGCAATTGTAACCCCTTTAGGATATGCACACCTCCTCTTGGTATAGAAGCTTCATGTAACATCTTATTGAATTCCACCCAGTGGTTTGTAAGAAATAGGCTGGACAAAATATGGCTTCCGACTGACCGACTGACAGACAGACAGACTGCCTGACACAGAGACTCCTATATACCCCCCTCTTCTTCGAAGGGGGTATAATAACTTTTTTTACCATTAGACTTGCCTTGAATTAATCTTGTAGGAACATTTCTACAAATTTATTCGGAAATTGGCAGATACTTTAGAAGATTTTTAAAGTTTTCCATATGACCATATAAGGCAAAAAATCCCCACCCCTGGTGACAACATTGTTCCACCAATCAACATGACTTGAAGGAATCAGTTTAAAGATCAACACAGGAACATTTCTACAAAATATTTGGAAATTGGCCCCCTACATTTAGAGAAGAATATTATTAAAGTTTTCACTTTAGCAATATAAGGCACAACAGCCCCGCTTCTGGTGGCTATGTTTTTCAACACATCAACTTTATTGGAAGGAATCTATTAGAGGGTCACCCAAGGAACGTTTCATTAAAATTATTTGGAAATCAGACAGATGCTTTAGGAGAAAATAAAGCTGACAATACAACGATGAATATCACAACAGATTATCGTGTGTCGCTCCCCTCATGAATGTAACAAAAGAATCCTTACTCTTTTTTAAAGCTACCGTACTAAGCATGTCACATTCACCTGATGCTGTTAAATTAAGAGTGATACATGTTTGTACTGAATTTTTTCGAGAATGGCAACATCTAGGTCAAAGGTCAAGGTCGCAAGATATACACATGTGAAATATGGTAGCCGTACCTGTTATGGTTCAAAAGTAGTCGTCAAGGTTAAAGTTTTTATCGAGAATGGCAACATCTAGGTCAAAGGTCAAGGTCGCAAGGTGAAAAATGTTGGTACTGACAGAAAGGTCATGTCACAAGGTATACACATGTGAAATATGGTAGCCTTACCTGTTATGGTTCAAAAGAAGTGGTGAAGGTTAATTTTTTTTTTGAGAATGGCAACATGAAGGTCAAAGGTCAAGGTCAAAAATGTTGGTACTGACAGAAAGGTCATGTCACAAGGAATACACATGTGAAATATGGTAGCCATACCTGTTATGGTTCAAAAGTAATCGCCAAGGTTAAAGTTTTTTTCGAGAATGGCAACATCTAGGTCAAAGGTCAAGGTCGCAAGGTCAAAAATGTTGGTACTGACAGAAAGGTCATGTCACAAGGAATACACATGTGAAATATGGTAGCCGTACCTGTTATGGTTCAAAAGTAATGGCCAAGGTTAAAGTTTTTTTCGAGATTGGCAACATCTAGTTCAAAGGTCAAGGTCGCAAGGACAAAAAAAGGTTCAAAAGTAGTGGTCAAGGTTAAAGTTTTTTTCGTGCAGACAGACAGACGTGCAGACAGGCCAAAAACTAGATGCCCACCGAATCGGAGATTCCGGGGGCATAAATAAACAAGAGGGCCATGATGGCCCTGGATCGCTCACCTTAATTATACAATGTACTACAATGCAAAATACATCAGGACAATTATTCTGAATGCAACCTCCACAGTGTTAACAATATTTTCCTTCATTTGGCCTAGTGATCTATATTTTTTTACCTGATATGACCCATATTCCAACATGGACTAGATAATATCAAGACAACATTCTGACAAATTTTCAACTTGCTCAAAGTAAAAATGCGGCCTCCGGAGTTTGAACAATATTTTCCTTTATTGACCTTGTTTCTGACACTACATGATCCATATTCGATCTTGGCTTAGATATCATTTAGATAAACATTCTCATAAAATGTCAAGCTGCTGTAGCAAAAAATGTGTCTACTACAGAGTTAACAAGATGTTCCTTCAATTTGGCCTAGTGACCTAGTTTTTGACCCAATATGACCCATATTCGAACTTGGCCTAGATATCATTTAGACAAACATTCTGACTAAATTTCAAGCTGCTGAAGCAAAAAATGTGGCATCCAAAGTGTTAACAAGATTTTCCTTCAATTTGGCCTAGTGACCTAGTTTTTGACCCTGCATGACCCATATTCGAACTTGACCTAGATATCATTTAGCTCAACATTCTGACCAAATTTCAAGCTGCTGAAGCAAAACAATTTGGCCTAGTGACCTAGTTTCTGACCCAATATGACCCATATTCGAACTTGGCCTAGATATCATTTAGACAAACATTCTGACTAAATTTCAAGCTGCTGAAGCAAAAAATGTGGCATCCAAAGTGTTAACAAGATTTTCCTTTAATTTGCCCTAGTGACCTAGTTTTTGACCCTGCATGACCCATATTCGAACTTGACCTAGATATCATTTAGCTCAACATTCTGACCAAATTTCAAGCTGCTGAAGCAAAACATGCGGCTTCTACAGAGTTAACAAGATTTTCCTTCAATTTGGCCTAGTGACCTAGTTTCTGACCCAATATGACCCATATTTAAACTTGACCTAGATATCTTTAAGACAAACATTCTGACAATATTTCAACATGCTCAAGTTGAAAATGTGGCCTCTACAGTGTTAACAAGATTACCCTTCAATTTGGCCTAGTGACCTAGTTTTTGACCTCATATGGCCCAGTTTCGAACTTGTCCAAGATTTGATGGAGATGAATGTTCTGATACACTTTCATGAAGATTGGATGCAAAATGTAGCCTGTAGAGTGTTAACAAGCTGAAATGTTGACGACGCACGACGCACGCCGGACGGACGCCGGACAAAATGTGATCACAATAGCTCACCTTGCACTTCGTGCATAGGTGAGCTAAAAAAAAGCCTACCTACCTACCCTTTTTCTTTGACCAATGTTACCTGAACCACACATATTTATTTTTTTAGCCTAATCCCAAACAATTCTAAATAATACGTTATTTTTTCAACATTGTATGTCAAAATTCCTTCCATATAATTATGTGACTTTATGTCGCTGATTAATCTTTCTTATTGTTCCTAATTAATCTTTCTCAATATGTGTCTCTATTCTTAGATGTCAAGTGCATCTCAGGAAATTGGAAAATAGCTGTGTTTGATCACAAATCAATGCCAATTAACACATTTAAAATAAAATATGTCATCAATCTTTGCTCAAAGACTGTTGATCATTTGTATATATAACCAGGGACATAGATAAGGCTTAACACTCAGTAGTATCTACATAGGTGTAATTGCTGTCAGATAAACCTTTGGAATACCAAAGTGTCTTTGACTTTATTAAGTACAAGGGACATTAGTTTCAGTGTTGGCTATAAGATGAATTTGGGGTCCTGTCATATGGACTTAGGGAGCGTTTCAGGAAATCGTGTCAAGACTTTACTGGAGCATAAGCCTGTGGGACAGGAAGACCTTTTTATGCTACTTTGTTAACACTATAATCCTTTAACTCATGATATTCATTTTTTTTTTACATAAACCTCTAATGCACGTTTTTTTATTTTTTTATTTTATACTATCCTTCTTTAAGACAAGCCACATTATATGCCAGTGTTTGTTTTGATTTACCATTAACATTGATGTCATTATCAGACTCAAGTTGGGCAGCTTCAAGCTAGAATCAAGCAAAGAACCTTGGTGTCCACATGTCAAGCAGACTTTCCGACGTCTTAAGACAAACAAGAGGGCCATGATGGCCCTGGAATCGCTCACCTGATTTTTTTTTTCACTTTAGCTATATAAGCCCCGCCATCTGGCGGGCATAGTTTCCAACCAATCAACTTGGCTTTAAGAAATCTGATAGAGGGTCACCCTAGAAACATTTCTACAAAATTATTTGAAAAACGGCCTGACACTTTTGGAGGAGAAGATTTTTTAAGTTTTCACTATAGCAATAAAAGGCAAAATAGCCCCGCCCCCTGGTGGCCATGTTTTTTGACCAATCAACATGGCTTGAAGGAATCTGATAGAGGGTCATCCAAGGAACATTTCTGCACAATTATTTGAAAATCGGCCGGACACTTTTGGAGGAGGAGATTTTTTAAGTTTGCACTATAGCTATATAAGGCAAAATAGCCCCGCCCCCCCCCCCCCTGGCGGCCATGATTTTCGACAAATCAACATGGCTTAAAGGAATCTAATAGAGGGTCATCCAAGGAACATTTCTACAAAATAATTTTTGAATTAAGAATTATGCATGGATCCCAAAAATTTGAAGGCAATCTGGAGAGGTCATATTTCTACAAAATTATTTGAAAATCGGCCTGACACTTTTGGAGGAGAAGATTTTTTAAGTTTTCTCTATAGCCATATAGGGCAAAAAAGCCCCGCCCCCCCCCTGGCGGCCATGTTTTTCGACCAATCAACATGGCTTCAAGGAATCTGATAGAGAGTCACCCAAGGAACATTTCTACAAAATAAGTTCAAAATCTGCCAACCAGTTTGGGAGAAGTAGAATTTTGAAGTTTTTTTCGTTTCGTTGCCATGGAAACCAGAATTCTGCATGGATCCCAAAAATTTGAAGGAATTCTGGTGAGGTCATTGAGAGGATGCTTTCTGTGAAGTTTCATCCCAATTGACCCACCAGTTACTGAGAAGATGTTGAAGATTTTGCACTATAACCATAAAAGGCAAAATAGCCCCGCCCCCTGGCGGCCATGTTTTTGACCAATCAACATGGCTTGAAGGAATCTGATAGAGGGTCACCCAAGGAACATTTCTACAAATTTATTTGAAAATCGGCCTGACACTTTTGGAGAAGAAGATTTTTTAAGTTTGCACTATAGCCATATAAGGAAACATAGCCCCGCCCCCCCTGACGGCCATGTTTTTCGACCAATCAACATGGCTTGAAGGAATCTGATAGAGGGTCACCCAAGGAACATTTCTACAAAATTATTTGAAAATCGGCCTTACACTTTCGGAGGAGAAGATTTTTTAAGAATTTTGAAGTTTTTTTCATTTCGTTGCCATGGAAACCAGAATTCTGCATGGATCCCGAAAATTTTAAGGAATTCTGGTGAGGACATTGAGAGGATGCTTTCTGCGAAGTTTCATCCCAGTTGACCCACTTGTTACAGAGGAGAAAATGTTGACGGACGCCGGACGCCGGACATAGGGCGATCACAATAACTCACCTTGAGCACTTCGTGCACAGGTGAGCTAAAAAAGCGATGCTACCTGAATAGTACATGACCTTCAACATGAAACCACATGTCAGCCTTAACATTCTGTTTCAAAGAAGGGGTTTCAGTGTTCCACAACCGACTGCCAGAAACAAGCTTTGCCGGACAGGTCACCAAGGGCGCACACCACTATATGTTGACTTTGTTACGATGCAGTATGTCCAAACACCCATATTGTGATGCATGTTTGATTCAAGTTCATCACCGAAATCTTACACATTGGGCTAGACAACATCAAAGATAGGCATTAAGCCACAGAAATCAAGTAATCTTTACTGACAAGTGCAAATTTGTAATTCATTTCAATGATAGAAGTATACCAACATCTTAGTGAAAGGTTTGTTGATGTGTGTCAGTGATCGAGATCATTTTGATGGTCAAAGTAACATGTTAAGGGCTGGATTTACTTATCATGGGAAAACAATCGATTTTCTTGGATAACTTTAGCGCAGAGGTGTCACAATATGCTTGAGACGTACCACAATATATTGCGATATTTTATCATCGTATTGCAATACGTACCGCAATATATCGTCAACATCAATGCAAGTTTTACAGTTTGTTGTTCCACCACATGCTTAACAGAACAATTACAAAGCTTACAGGACGCAATGCTGTCAATGATAGCCTTTGTCAATAGTTTAAATTTCAGTCCAAAAGGACACCAAATCTCTCCTTTTGCCCTTTTGTTTGCAACTATTTCGAAGTCTGCATTATTTTCAGCAAGGTTTGTTTATACTTTGATCAACGTCACTTAAAAGCTTGATACACACAGTATTCAAACTTGCCAGGCATCTTTGTGATACAGATAGATCAATCAACATCTCTTAAAAGCTTGATACACATGGAATTCAAATTCGACAGGCGCCTCCGTGATACAGATAGACAAACAATCTGCCTGAATTTGCGTTTTTAATCGAGCAAACCAGAACAAGACATGGAAATTCCATGAAACCAGGTTTTCTATAATGGAAGGTGTTTGATTAAGAATATTCTATTAATAGTTAATCAAAGCTAGTAATTCAAGTAACAGGGAATATTTCTATTGATGAATAATCATAATTACTTTGTCAATTAAATATATCACAATTTTATCTAACAAATATCAGTTCAATACAGTCAATCGTGTGTTGATGGCCTCATTTATTAAGAACATATAATAGATAACAGATATTAAGCAACCTTTTGTTGTTAGCAGCCACATTTTAGGATCCCTAATGCCAGGTTGATAATCAGTGATCTGCCTTAACCCTTTACTTGATAGTAACGCGTTTATGCCTTTGCAAACAGACTAGATCCAGGGCCCGAGGTTATGAAACTTACTCATATCTATGCTATATTCTTTTAAATTGCCAAGTTATTTAATATGGAACATATTTGCGCGAAGTTATTTGAAAATATCTATATGCATGGTAAAGTTATGGTCTGGACAAAAAAAATTCAAGTAAAGTATATTTTCTGTCACTGTGACCTTGACCTGGAAGCTAAACACATAAATTGTGCATATGACACAGCATCTTGATATGGTGTATATCTGTTCCAAGCTATTTGAAAATATCTCTATGGATGAAAAAGTTATTGTCCGGACAAGAAATATTCAACTGATGTCTATTTGTTGGCACTGTGACCTTGACCTTGAAGCTACAGACAAAAGTTTTGCATGTGACACATCATATTGATATAGTTCATATTTGTGCCAAGTTATTTGAAAATATCTCTATGCATGACACAAGAAAAGTTCAATTAAAGTATATTTCTTATCACTGTAACCTTGACCTTGAATCTACAGAATTTTTTTTTGCATTTGGCACATCGTCTTGATATAGTGCATGTTTGTGCCAAATTATTTGAAAATATCTCTATGCATGACAAAGTTATGGTCCGGACAAGAAAAGTTCAATTAAAGTCTATTTCTTATCACTGTGACCTTGACCTTGAATCTACAGATTTTTTTTTTTGCATTTGGCACATCGTCTTGATATGGTGCATGTTTGTGCCAATTATTTGAAAATATCTCTATGCATGACAAAGTTATGGTCCGGACAAGAAAAGTTCAATTAAAGTCTATTTCTTATCACTGTGACCTTGACCTTGAATCTACAGATTTTTTTTTTTGCATTTGGCACATCGTCTTGATATGGTGCATGTTTGTGCCAATTATTTGAAAATATCTCTATGCATGACAAAGTTATGGTCCGGACAAGAAAAGTTCAATTAAAGTCTATTTCTTATCACTGTGACCTTGACCTTGAATCTACAGATTTTTTTTTTTGCATTTGGCACATCGTCTTGATATGGTGCATGTTTGTGCCAATTATTTGAAAATATCTCTATGCATGACAAAGTTATGGTCCGGACAAGAAAAGTTCAATTAAAGTCTATTTCTTATCACTGTGACCTTGACATTGAATCTACAGATTTTTTTTTTGCATTTGGCACATCGTCTTGATTTGGTGCATGTTTGTGCCAAGTTATTTGAAAATATCTCTATGCATGACAAAGTTATGGTCCGGACAAGAAAAGTTCAATTAAAGTCTATTTCTTATCACTGTGACCTTGACCTTAAATCTACAGAATTTTTTTTTGCATTTGGCACATCGTCTTGATATGGTGCATGTTTGTGCCAAGTTATTTGCAAATATCTCTATGCATGACTAAGTTATGGTCCGGACAAGGAAAGTTGACGCCCGCCCGCCGACTTCGCCAAACTAATAACCAGATTTTTCCTTCGGAAAACCTGGTTAAAAATGACCGGCAATTTCATCTCTTTTTCTCTTGTTTGTAACTTGTGGGAAATATCTCTAAATAAACGGAAACTGATTTTAATATTGCGGTACAATATTGTTTGAAAGCATATTGTGATATACCGGTTAACCGATATATCGTGACACAGTGCTACAGATAAGCTTGGCATGAGACAAATACTAAGCTTAGATGTACACTGTGCATACAGATTAAAACAAAACTAATCTTAAAAAGTGTCTGGATGAATGAGGGATCCCCAAATATTTAAATTGGCCAAATCGAAATATTGAGCGAAAAGGAGAAATTGCTCATTATGTCTCCCTTTGCCACGATGATTTCAAGTCGTACAAAAAAGCAATTTAAAAAAAAGATGGGGTAAAATTATCCCCGTTACATAAATTTAAAATAAAACCAATTGTCTGAAAAACAATGGGGTTATGATACCCAATTCACTGAAACAGTTATCTGTTGCCCTGCATGTTAATTGGGTATTACCCCATGCATCAAAAGTAATTGAGTATTTGACAAAAACAATTGGGTATTTTAATTTTCATTACCCCATTAGTAATTTCAATCGAGTATTTCAATATCTCTTACATGATCGTTTGATTTTCATAAAACCATATTGTTTATTAAATAAATTATTTCTTACAGAGAACTTTGAAAGGGTGTAAACAAATATGTATATGGAAATTATCTCAATATATTAATGAGATTATGCAATAAATACTGTTTAAACCAATTATAATTATTGAATAAATTGAGAACATTCTGACAATGTTTTTTAAAAGTTGTCTCCTACATTGAGCTCTTTAAACATTTAGGGTACAAAGTTAAACTTTGGGATACAGATATGACCAACTAGGAATTGTTGATTTCTGTTGTCTTTTTATCATGTCCCTCTTGACATAAGGGAGCCTGCAGCAGACTTCTTTCAACGAATCTGGATAAAACATTCATGGGGGAAAATAGACTGAGAAAGTTAGTTTAAGATTATCAAAGTAGACAAAAGTATGAACTATTTCTTCATTTTCAAAATTCGTCTACTGCTGATAAATGTTTATTTAAGTTGGAAATATTTAATTTGTTACAATTTGTAGCCAATCTGTCTCATAATAACTCAATGCTTTCATTAAGGGCCAATTCCAGGAATTTTGAAACTCCTGGTCAAACTTTGAGGAATTTTTGTCAGAATTCTGGGAGTTTTGTATTTGTCGTTAACAGGAATGCTTATTTATTTATTTACTTTTATTAAATAAAATAAATTTTATTTTATTAATTTAACACGTTTTCATGGGCAAACTTGCAGTGCAAAACATTGATTTAGGTAGAAGTGGGGGCACTTAAGGCAAAAATGATATATCTCATGTTATTGACATTTGTGTGTCATAACTGGGACGTTTTGGATAAACATCTATTTAAAAAAAAAATGAATGTTTATTTATTTGATTTTAATAACTATGACAAAGCAAAGGGTCGTTTGAGATAAACTTCTATTTAAACATTTTTTAGTGTTTATTTTTTTATTTTAATTAATAACTAGAGATTGCTTTTTTGAAAAAGCGCTTGTCTCCCCATTTGTGTGGTCGTAGGGGAGGCAAAGTAATGATGGACTTTTTGGACTAGTTTTGGACTGGAGATGAAGCAACTGTGACAATCCTCAGATATTGAGCGGAAACCATTTTTCAGCTGAAGGTTACCATGACCTTGGCCTTTGACCTAGTGACCTCAAAATCAATAGGGGTCATTTGCTGGTGGTGACCAACCTGCACACCAAGTATGAAGTTCCTGGGCCCAAGCAATATTCAGTTATTGAGTGGAAACCATTTTTCAGCACAAGGTCACTGCGACCTTGACCTTTGACCTACTGACATCAAGAAACAACCTGCACACCAAGTATGAAGTTCTTGGGCATAAGCGTTCTTGAGTTATTGAGTAAAAACCATTATTCAGCTTAAGGTTACCGTGACCTTGACATTTGACCTCAAAATCACACAAAATCATAAAGGTCATCTACTGGTTAGGACTAACCTGCACACAGGTATGAAGTTCCGCGACATAAGCATTCTTTAGTTATTGAGCAGAAACCATTTTTCAGCTGAAGGTTACCATGACCTTGACCTTTGAGCTAGTGACATCAAAACGATAGGGGTCATCTGCTGGTGGTGACCAACCTGCACACCAAGTATTAACTTCCATGGCCAAAGCATTCTACAGTTATTAAGCAAAAACAATTTTTCAGCTCATTGTTACTGTGACCTTGACCTTTGACCTTGTGACCTCAAAATCAACAAAAAATCAATAAGGGTCATGTACTGTCTAGGACCAACCTGCATACCAGGTATGAAGTTCCTCGACATAAGCATTCTTTAGTTATTGAGCGGAAACCATTTTTCAGCTAAAAGTAACCATGACCTTGACCTTTAACATAGTGACCTCAAAATCAATAGGGGTCATTTGTTGGTGGTGACCAACCTGCACACCAAGTATGAAGTTCCTGGGCCCAAGCAAAAACAATTTATCAGCTCATTGTCACTGTGACCTTGACCTCAAAATCAAACAAAACAGTAGGGGTCTTCTACTACTGGGCATGGCCAACCTGCTAACCAAGTATGGAGTTCCTCGGCTCAAGCGTTCTTCAGTTATTGAGCGGAAACCATTTTTTACCTCACAAGGTCACCATGACCTTAACCTTTGACCTTCTGACATCAAAAACTTGACCACTGTGACCTTAGCTTTTGACCTAGTGACCTCAAAATTTGTAGGGGTCATTTGTTGGTGGTGACCAACATGCACACCAAGTATGAAGTTCCTAGGCCCAAGCAAAAACTATTTTTCAGCTCATTGTCACAGTGACCTTTCAGCTCAAGGTCACTGTGACCTTGACTTTAGACGTACTAACCTCAAAATAAATAGGGGTCTTCTACTGGGCATGGCCAACCTGCATACCAAGTATGAAGTTCCTGGGCCAAAGCGTTCTTCAGTTATTGAGCGGAAACAAGTGTGACAGACGGAAGGACAGAGGGACGGAGGGAACGGGCAAAAACAATATGTCACCCCCATGTATGGGGGAGACATAATGATGACAACCGGTAAAGCTTTGCTGTCAATGTCAACAAAAATTCCAGACTGAATAGGGGGATGATCGGTTCACTTATATCTCACGAACAATTCAGCTGTTAATCGCGGGAAATGTCATTATCAAGATATGGCAGAGAAGCATAAAGTCGTCTGACTAATATCTATCAAATCAGCCCTTTCAATGCCCAGGCTTCCCGAAATACGCCGGACCGTCGGACTTGACCGGTATTTATTGACCCGGTCCGATAACATTTGAAATTGTACAGGACCAAATGACCGGCGAAAAATATTCTCTTATGATATATAAATACTAGATATTCATATTAAAATTGTCATTGAAAGTCTCTGTTTGTTTTTGGTTGTAATCGTGAAGTTGTAGGTGTAAATCTTGTAAACTCGGCGTTGTTTACCTAAATGCATTCTCACTCGCACCTGTTTTTAACAAGTATCTTAGAGTTATTTCCCTTTGTTACAAAAGTATTTTTCTGAATCGAGTGATTTGATTGGCTGGATGATTCATGATCCTCCAATTAAATTACGCGATATAAACAACGTTAAAAGAATGACATAAACAAAAATGTTCTTCATCTTGTGATTTCTTTTGGTCCTGTATAAATATGTTTGGTCAGGCAACTTTTAACCATCTGCCTGACCAAAGGACAGGCAGATATTTTTGACTTTCGGGAAGCCTGAATGCCCTCAAATTCTGCTTCGGAGTCGAAATTACGAACAAGAGGCCGAAGAGGGCAGTATCACTCACACAGCCATAAGGAAAAATCAAATCTCCAAACAGCCCTGCCCCCTGGTGGCCATGTTTTTTACCAACCACCATGGCTTAAAGGAATCGTGTAGAGTGTCACCCAAGGAATGTTTCTTCAAAATTATTTGAAAATTGGCCCAACACTTTCGGAGGAGAGGATATTTTAAGTTTTCACTAAAGCCATATATAAGGCAAAATAGCCCCACCCCCTGGTAGCCATATTTTTCAACCAATCAACATGGCTTGATGGAATCTGATAGAGGGTCAGCCTAGGAACATTTCTACAAAATTATTTGAATATCAGCCAGACACTTTCGGAGAAGAAGATTTTTTAAGTTTTCACTATGGTCATATAAGTCAAAATAGCCACGCCCTCTTGCGGCCATGTTTTTCGACCAATCAATATGGCTTGAAGAATCTGATAGAGGGTCACCCAATGATCATTTCTACAAAAGTATTTGAAAATCGGCTGAACACTTTTGGAGAAGAAGATTTTTTAAGTTTTCACTATAGCTATATAAGGCAAAATAGCCCCGCCCCCTGGCGGCCATGTTTTTCAACCAATCAACATTTCTGGAAGGAATCTAATAAAGGGTCACCCAAGGAACATTTCTACAAAATTATTTGAAAATCGACACTTTCGGAGAAGAAGATTTTTTAAGTTTTCACTATTTTTCTCTTTTGGTTGCCATGGAAACCAGAATTATGGATGGATAAAAAAAAAATGAAGGAATTTACGAGAGGACATTGAGAGGATGGTTCCTATGAAGTTTCAAACAAATTGGCCAAGTGGTTAGTGAGGAGAAGTCGTTTAAAGGAAAAAGTTAACGCATGCACGGACGCATGACGGACAATTCGCCATGACATAAGCGCCAGTGGAGCTAAAAACCATCATCGTGTCCATCGTAACTTGGCTGCTGAACATAGACGTTGGCGGAACCGTAATTGGCATTTTTTTCACGGATGAGACTAAGGTGATACTCAAGTAAGAAACGACAGCATGTCTACAGATCTATGCCGTGGCAACATTATATCTCCTTTGAATATATATTAGAGCTTGCAAATCCCAAACTTGCGTTCCTTTTGCTGTTAAGTATAGATGTATGGAAGCACATACCTTTTTACTCCTAAAGCATTATAATCTTCTTCCATTTTACGTGCTTTCTCCTGTGCTGACATTGCTTCCAATTCAGTTGAGGATTCCAAGTCTCCATGTGAAGCATTGGGAGAATTTTCATTTGAAACTCCAGATGGCTCATTGTTTTCCCTAGGCTCTGCATCTTCTTTCTCTGGTTCTTTTTCTGATGATTCCATAATTTGTGAACCACCGTCATCCAACTCAGAACATACTGAAAGAAGACCAATGGAAATATCCTAACCATTTCCAACAAACAACAAATCTTCAGCAGACAACTTCATTTATAAGCATAATATGAGTTTAGGTGCTAGCTATGTCTGGTAAACAAACAATTCTCAATGTAGACGCTGGTCTTCGAGAACTGAGATATTCATCAGCGCGTAGGAGTTATGACTTTGTAGAACTTTTAACTTGCACGGATACACAAGGTCAAAGGTCGAAAAACCATTATCAGCTATGTTTGGACTCAATTTGAAATGAGAAAACAAGTGTTATTACACACAAATAACACAATCCTCGCTTTCATCCCTTTATCAAGTAGGTATTTTCTTATTTTATCATGTAAATGTTTTGAAATTTTCTTTTCATCCAATCCAAACATAGGAACATCTGTGACTGCTCCATTAATCTTTAGTGGACAAATTTTTTGCTGATATGGTTATTGCCTGTGTCAGCGTACAAACTCAGCACTCGCCCGCTTGCCAATGGCAAGTGAATTTATTTCCGGGCGAGTTCATAATATATAAATCATCTCGGCCGTTTTGGCCGTTTTCATAATCCTTTAATTACCGTTATGCCGAATTTAAATGTCTAAATTAGATCAGGTGTGAACAGAATACGCATCCGACATGGTGTTTTAGTAATTGTAAACAAGTGCTCCGCTTTTTTTAATGTCCGAAATTCATAACAACCAATGAATCGTGGTACGTTTTGTTAGCCATGATTTGATTGAACAGCCGCTTTGGCTAAGCCAATCAAATGCCGTGTTGCATAAATTTTGAATTACATGTCTAGTCTGGTTCCCTGTGTGTATAAATTGTTTGTTTATGTTTTTACTGTGTCACGTATCGAGAGACAATTAAAAAGTATTAAACCCGACTATTTACGAGGTTATTCCGACCAAGCGTATTTTCGCTAGTAAGGTAAGGCAGTGTGTGTATACCACGTGACTTTTACGTCACAAATGCTACGGCGATCTGCAATATTTTACTTCGGTTTAGAAGTAAAAACAAAGGTAACTTTTTTATTTCTTCATCATTTTTAATGAAACATGGCGCAGTCTACGCCACTTACAGAGCCCTATCTCCGGTTTAGCGGAGTTTGATTTGTGGTTTAGTTTCTTCAAACACTTCAACGAACCTTTTCTCAAAATTTATTAAGATCGCCGACAACCGGAGCATTATCAAAACTACATTTTGAGAACAGGTTCGTCGAAGTGTTTGAAACAAGAGGCCCATGAGGGCCTATGCTCTACTGGTATGGTTCTTTGGTCATTTTCAATCCAGAGCATGTATGTATGGTGAAGATCGGATAGTAAATGGAGGCTCTTTTGTGTTCACAAGCTGTATTATAGCAATTTTTACAATTTCATGGGCCATAATCCAGTCTTGCATGGGCGGATCTAGCTGGTTTTCAAAAGGAACCAAGCTCTCATCAATATTTAACTACTATCTAAGTTTGGTGAAGATCAGATAGTAAATGGAGCCTCTATTGTGTTCACATGCTCAATTATAGCAATTTGGACAATTTCAAGGGCCATAATCCAGTCTTGCATGGGCGGATCTGGCTGTTTCTGAGTTTTCTCATGCGAATCGTTTTTCTTCTCGGGCTTTTTTGCCCCATTGATAAATCTCCACATTTTACCGAAAACAAGAAGTCTGCCCTTACAGTGTGTGTATACCACTTTTGACGTCATATTTACAGGAGATTGATTGGTGGTCTAGTTTTTAGCTCTACTGGCCAAAGGCCAGAATGGCTTATGTCGTGGCGATGTGTCCGTCGTCCGTGCGTGCGTCCGTAAACAATTTCTTGTTAACACGATACAGTCTTCACTTTTGATTGTATCTCAACCAAACTTATACAGTAGTTAGATATCCAATCCATGAGAGCTCGGTTCCTTTCGAAAACCAGCCAGATCCGCCCATGCATGACTGGATTATGGCCCTTGAAATGGTCAAAATTGCTATAAAAGAGCTTGTTAACACGTTACAGTCTTCACTTTTGATTGTATCTCAACCAAACTTATACAGTAGTTAGATATCTATGAGAGCTCGGTTCCTTTCGAAAACCAGCCAGATCCGCCCATGCAAGACTGGATTATGGCCCTTGAAATGGTCAAAATTGCTATAAAAGAGCTTGTTAACACGATACAGTCTTCACTTTTGATCCGATCAACTTTCAATTATAATCGATCATCGTCCCAACACTAGTTAAAAGCCAATAGAATTATCTTTAAAATGGTGTAAGTATTATTATCATTTTAATACTGGAGCTTGCCTTTTATTTCAATTGTCAACGAAAAAAATTGTTTAAATTCGCCATTTTCTTATCTGTAGAAATTTTGGACAAGGCTAAAAAAAAAAATATGTGTGGTTCAGGTAACCCTACCTTCCCTATTTTTTGGGGCCGACCCTAGAACTTTTTATCGATTTTGGGAACTAAAATAATTGAGTACGAAACTGAAACGCTTGGAAAGCGTTTATCGATCGTAATAAAACAAACATGGCAGCGGCCACAGTGTTCGCCGTGACGGTAGTAAACGCGTCCATGGGCCTTCAAAACGAATTATGAAGGCAGTCATCAACTCATCTACCGTCGGGGAAGTCTTTGCAAGAATTATTCCATATATTGATGAGATGTCTTGAATGTGCATATAGCACACATTTGTAACCACTTACGTCTGTAACAACTTGCAGCAGACAACTTGCTTCTGAAGAAAGAAAAAAAAAAAAAAAAGTAAAGCCTACCTACCTACCCTTTTTCTTTGACCAATGTTACCTGAACCACAAATATTATTTTTGTTTAGCCCAAAGGTCGCGTCGGGTCACTGCACATAATTGTATGCGTGCACGTTAATTATGTTTTAATTATATGCATTAAAGAATATTATCCAATCAGAAAATTGAATGACCTTTCTTTCGGTGAAAATAAAACATTAGTTATTGTTTCATGATATTTTTCGTACTTATTCTTCACAATGTAAGAGGAATCGAAATGAAAAAAAAAAATAGCCAACAGATCGCCGTAGAAATTGGAAATCGATTTAAAAATTACATCTTTACGTCCTCTGAAGATCCTTATTTTATATAAATCGATCAAATGACCTTTATATTTTATGAATACAAAATAAGTTTCGAAGGTAAATGTTGCAAAATATGATTTAAGTTTGTCCATGATGTGAAAAATAGTAAGTGGAGTAGTACTCGGATTGTACATGTACCGTATATACTCGGTTATAAGTCGCACTTTTTTACCTTCAAAATCGAAAGTGAAGTGGGGGGAGCGACTTATAAGGAGGGTCAAGCAAAAATTCAGAAAAAATTACCCTCCAATTCACCGATCGTCAAAAACTGTGCAGGCCGGTCATTGATAAAAAGGGCGACTTAAATGATGATTTAACAGAATAAATCAAGTTTGATTGAAAGAAACATATATCTTATAGAATTGATTTGTTTATAAAAACAAACACTAGAAAAAATATATAACTTATGAATGTACATTTAAAAAGTCATTTGTTCCAAGTTATTGTTTCGATTTCAGCTCGATTGGAAGCCATTTTGAATTTTGTGAAAATATAAATTGCGTGATTTTGGCTGGTTTTCGAAAGGAACCGAGCTCTCATGGATATCTTACTACTGTATAAGTTTGGTTGAGATACAATCAAAAGTGAAGACTGTATCGTGTTAACAAGCTCTTTTATAGCAATTTTGACCATTTCAAGGGCCATAATCCAGTCTTGCATGGGGGATCTAGCTGGTTTTCGAAAGGAACCGAGCTCTCATAGATATCTAACTACTGTATAAGTTTGGTTGAGATACAATCAAACGTGAAGACTGTATCGTGTTAACAAGGTCTTTTATAGCAATTTTGACCATTTCAAGGGCCATAATCCAGTCATGCATGGGCGGATCTGGCTGGTTTTTGAAAGGAACCGAGCTCTCATAAATATCTAACTACTGTATAAGTTTGGTTGAGATACAATCAAAAGTGAAGACTGTATCGTGTTAACAAGCTCTTTTATAGCAATTTTGACCATTTCAAGGGCCATAATCCAGTCTTGCATGGGCGGATATGGCTGGTTTTCGAAAGGAACCGAGCTCTCATAGATATCTAACTACTGTATAAGTTTGGTTGAGATACAATCAAAAGTGAAGACTGTATCGTGTTAACAAGCTCTTTTATAGCAATTTTGACCATTTCAAGGGCCATAATCCAGTCATGCATGGGCGGATCTGGCTGGTTTTCGAAAGGAACCGAGCTCTCATGGATTGGATATCTAACTACTGTATAAGTTTGGTTGAGATACAATCAAAAGTGAAGACTGTATCGTGTTAACAAGAAATTGTTTACGGACGCACGGACGCACGCACGGACGACGGACACATCGCCACGACATAAGCCATTCTGGCCTTTGGCCAGTAGAGCTAAAAACTAGACCACCAATCAATCTCCTGTAAATATGACGTCAAAAGTGGTATACACACACTGTAAGGGCAGACTTCTTGTTTTCGGTAAAATGTGGAGATTTATCAATGGGGCAAAAAAGCCCGAGAAGAAAAACGATTCGCATGAGAAAACTCAGAAACGAAATGAATATGAAAAGAAAAGAAAGATAACTTTTAATTCAAAATGGACATTGAGAAGCCTGTAAAAGCTAAAATAAAGGCATTAAATAATGCATTTCAGTTAATTTGGTGTTTTTGTTATACTTTTCAATTTAAGTTTGGGCGAGTTGGTTTATCAAGTTACTCGCCAGTTTGGGGAGTGACCCAAATTTTTAAGCTCTAACACTGCTGTGTACAAGGAAAAATATGGATAAATAAAAGTTTAGTTATTGAGTAGAGTTAAAAACATTACGGCAATAGGAGAAATTGTTTATCTGAATATCATGATCATTCTTTACAAAAAATATCACATAGTTAACAAAGTAGCTATACATAAAGAGTCTTTTCCTATCACGTAGACTCTATGATGATGATAGACTATTCCCCTGATGCTAATGCTCCAATCGAATCTCAACAAGAGTGTCTGAAACACTCCCATTTCAGAGTAAAGTCCATATTGCAGGAATGTGAACACACAATTCTTACAGTGCTTGCACTAACTATTTGAAACAAGAAGTCCTAACTTCCTGGGTCTGAATTTTGGAAGTCCTGGAAGTCCCAGATGCTGTGCTGGCTGATTGTTACACAGCAGATGTTTCACCTTTGTCAATAATGTTATTCTTTTAAATGTTATCATAACACTTTTAAACCAGCAGATTATTTATGTGAACTATTATGCTCACTTCTCGAGTCTCTCCTGATCATTAATCATGTGCACAAACAACATATATTGTGGTAAGAGTAGCAACCCCAGCATCTATCGAACATCTACTTCCGAATTTCAAAAAAATCCCAATCACTGTTACACTTTTTATTGTCGATTTCCTATGCCGTAATCAATTTTTATAAGTTATACACTGATTAACCTCTCCCTCATAAAGACGCTTTCTGACGCCTCTGCAGCAGACGGCTTTTTGAAAACAGTGACAAAAGAAGAAATTGCTCAAAACAAGCAATTTCTCCTTTTGCCGCAATGTTTTCCACTTTTAGTCATAGGTTATCTTTTTAATTAAAGAGTTTTTCTATTCTTTGACAAAATATGTTCAAAGTCGTCTGCTGCAGAATTGTCATATGAGGGAAAGGGTTAAAAGTAGTGTTGGGCCATCGGTTCCATTTTTACAATCGATTATCGGTTACAATCACTTTGCCTCATTCGATTAGACATTGATTATATAATCGGTTCATACAGTATTGTATTTAACAAACCTTAATGTTCGCAATGCTTCTTATTATTTATGTTTGATACAAAATATACCAGCTTAATGTCTTGTCTTTACTAGGTTGTATCATTTTATTGCCAAAAATTTTGTCTTGATTTCAAGTTGTTGTTTTTACATGCTAGCCCACGAGAGTAATCTCCCTTGTGGAAGCGAATATTAATCAAACATAAATGAAGCAAAAAAGGTGAACCGATTGATAATCGATTGTGGTAAATTGCAATCTATTATCACTAACGTGATGCATATCCGATCAACTTTCAATTATAATCGATCATCGTCCCAACACTAGTTAAAAGCCAATAGAATTATCTTTAAAATGGTGTAAGTATTATTATCATTTTAATACTGGAGCTTGCCTTTTATTTCAATTGTCAACGAAAAAAATTGTTTAAATTCGCCATTTTCTTATCTGTAGAAATTTTGGACAAGGCTAAAAAAAAAAATATGTGTGGTTCAGGTAACCCTACCTTCCCTATTTTTTGGGGCCGACCCTAGAACTTTTTATCGATTTTGGGAACTAAAATAATTGAGTACGAAACTGAAACGCTTGGAAAGCGTTTATCGATCGTAATAAAACAAACATGGCAGCGGCCACAGTGTTCGCCGTGACGGTAGTAAACGCGTCCATGGGCCTTCAAAACGAATTATGAAGGCAGTCATCAACTCATCTACCGTCGGGGAAGTTTTTGCAAGAATTATTCCATATATTGATGAGATGTCTTGAATGTGCATATAGCACACATTTGTAACCACTTACGTCTGTAACAACTTGCAGCAGACAACTTGCTTCTGAAGAAAGAAAAAAAAAAAAAAAAGTAAAGCCTACCTACCTACCCTTTTTCTTTGACCAATGTTACCTGAACCACAAATATTATTTTTGTTTAGCCCAAAGGTCGCGTCGGGTCACTGCACATAATTGTATGCGTGCACGTTAATTATGTTTTAATTATATGCATTAAAGAATATTATCCAATCAGAAAATTGAATGACCTTTCTTTCGGTGAAAATAAAACATTAGTTATTGTTTCATGATATTTTTCGTACTTATTCTTCACAATGTAAGAGGAATCGAAATGAAAAAAAAAATAGCCAACAGATCGCCGTAGAAATTGGAAATCGATTTAAAAATTACATCTTTACGTCCTCTGAAGATCCTTATTTTATATAAATCGATCAAATGACCTTTATATTTTATGAATACAAAATAAGTTTCGAAGGTAAATGTTGCAAAATATGATTTAAGTTTGTCCATGATGTGAAAAATAGTAAGTGGAGTAGTACTCGGATTGTACATGTACCGTATATACTCGGTTATAAGTCGCACTTTTTTACCTTTAAAATCGAAAGTGAAGTGGGGGGAGCGACTTATAAGAGGGTCAAGCAAAAATTCAGAAAAAATTACCCTCAAATTCACCGATCGTCAAAAACTGTGCAGGCCGGTCATTGATAAAAAGGGCGACTTAAATGATGATTTAACAGAATAAATCAAGTTTGATTGAAAGAAACATATCTTATAGAATTGATTTGTTTATAAAAACAAACACTAGAAAAAATATATAACTTATGAATGTACATTTAAAAAGTCATTTGTTCCAAGTTATTGTTTCGATTTCAGCTCGATTGGAAGCCATTTTGAATTTTGTGAAAATATAAATTGCGTGATTTTGGCCTGCATGGGTGATGGTACCAAATTAAACCATTAGAAAGCAAAAAACAAACAGATCCAATTAAAGAGATAAAAAAGTCGGACCAAAATTGTCATAATTAATCCACAAACAATCCCAAGACTACACACGGGGTGATTTAACACGGTCAATAATTGACGTTAAAGTGTATTAAGTACAAACTGATAAACATGCAATTATCGGCTTTTACCACTGTGATACATCTGCAGTATTTGAGAGTCGTAACAAAGACAATAACTGTAGCTAAAGTGTATTAAATACAAACTGCTAACAATGCAATTATCGGTTTTTACCCACTCTAATACGTACACGTCTGCAGAATTTGACCTCGGGTAATTTTACATGTAACACCTTTAGCTTGATGATAATTTAAACCTGTGTGTACGCGACAGTTGTGTTAGAATTATTTGATTGTTAGAATTGAGGTCGCTGAACCGTGGATTTTTATTAAAAAGGGTGAACAAACTCCATAAACGAAAGCTATATTATCAAACAAAGGGGAAATTAGCAATGTTTTCAAAAGTTTTCAGCTGCCTCAGAAACATCATGGGAAAAGGACGAATTTAATCTGAGTTAGCAGATTATCACTGTATGCGAATTAATTTCAGTTATGCAACGCCGATTTTTCCCTCCATCTACCCTCTACCCCTTCAGTTAACCCTTTCCCGCATACAACAAATCTGCAGCAAACGACCTTGGAAACAAATTGACAATATCGGGAATAAACTCCATAAATGAGAGCTATATTACCAAACAAAGGTGGAATTAGCAATGTTTACAACAGTTTTCAGTTGCTTCAGTAACATCATGGAAAAGAGACGAATTTAATATAGCAGATTATCTATATATGATTTTCCTTTCATCTACTCTCACCCCTGCAGGTCACCCTTTATTGCATATAACAAATATGCAGCAGACAACTTCGAAAACAAATTGACAAAAACGTGATTAAACTTCATTAAAGTAGCAACCCCAGCTTATCAGTGATTATCGTAGACGCGGTCTGGAAATGTCCAAAATCCATACCCTAGTGTTACATTTTTACCAATATTTTCACTAACTAACATCGTAGAGTACTATAAAGTGTAGTGTATTGAAGCTAATTGAAATCTCTAACTAACTGTGTAATTTTCTAATCAATGTATACTGTGTAACTCTGTCGGCGATTTATAATCCCCGTGTATACATCAAATTCACGCTTGCGTGACTGATTGGCCAATTAACACCCTCGCACCGCTGCAGGGGTCATATCTTAAGAGAGTTGCGGGTCATAAAGATCTCATTAATATTCACGAAAGTTGCATAACCTATCAGATTAAAGGATTAGCTAGCTTCCGGAAGTTGTTACATGGTTGTACGACAATCCTACGCAAAAATATAGGGCCGAGAGTTTGACGCTAAATAGTTCAGAATTCAAACATTTTATCATTATGTTACATGTTTTCTGAAAAACTACACCCTTTTAACTTTATTTTGATATAAAGATCATGTTTCTGAGACGAGAATTACTTACCCGCATTTTCAATTGAAAAAATAAAAATATTACGCCACGTGGAAAATTTTCCATCCGCCATTTTGGAAGCTGAGACTCCATAGATACACGATGTAAACATTGACCGATTACGACAATTTTAGCTTTAAAACCGACGATTACATACATTTATTGTATGAGGTAAGTTCGAATATAATTATTATGAAGAAATTTTATGACATTAATCCATGATAACTTGTAAATCGCCATTTCAATGTTTGTTTACTTTCACTTGCGTATGCAAATGACGAGGTCAAAGTTTACTCAAAGTTCAAACCTATCTTTTTTTTTTTTTTTTTTTCGGCGATTAACTGCAATTAATAGTTAATGAATATCTTTTTGACAAAGTATGTAATTTTGCATCGTCAACCATTTGAAACATTCAGCCCTTTTCGTGCGAATCAAGCAACAGTCAATCAGTTGTGTTAACGATGTTTCTCATCGTTTCGTGCATTGCTATTCGAATCATATTAATTATTATTATCGTACAGTATGTGAAGAAATCATTTCAAAGTTACATTTTATTTTTACAATTAAGTCCTGTCCAATAGGAAAATATGTTTAACCCTTTCACAGATGTATATAGACACATCTACAGATGAAAACATTGTGGCAAAAGAAGATATTGCTCATAATTTCTCCTTTTCCTACAATGTATTTTGCTTTATTCATTAACTATGCTTTCATTCATAGTGAATCCCATATTTTGTCATTATGTTTTGATATCTATCTGCTGCAGATTTATTGAATGTGGAAAAGGGTTAAAGGGGATTTTTTTGAAAACATTGTTGCAAAAGGATAGATTGAGCAATTTATGCTTTTGTCACAAGGTTCTCATCTTTATTCGATTATATTATTTTCATTTATAGAGATTTTTCATGTTTTGCCTTAATGTTTTCGAAGTAGTCTGCTGCGGATTTGTTGTATGTGGCAAATGGTTAACACATATTTCATGATTTATTTCAGCCGAGACAACTAGTATTCTGGTATGAATTCAACATGGATGATGCCTTCCCTGGTCCATTCTGTAAACAACATCACATAAGTTCTGCAGATTTAGAAAGTGGAAATTTACTTGATAGAAAGTAAATGATATTGATAATGCCACAGTAAAGTTTATGGCACCTTGTACAAAGTCGGGATGTTTTCAGTGGCCAATGAGAGATGACCGACAGACCGTTGACAGTCGATATATATTATACAAAGGATTTGTGCCGGACATGTGTAATTCTGGAAGACAGTGGTCCTTTAAGGAATATGGCGAGATAATTGTGAACTGTTTCAAACATTCCAGTACTTGTATTTTTAAGTCGAAATTAGAAACTGTATTATGCTAGTTATTTTATATAGTCTGTTATTATTAATTAGTATTACTTATATTAGTTAAAAAATGTAAAACAACATTAACTGTTGTTATGATTTATTGCCTGGGAAAATAAAAAAAGATTAACCCTCTCCAACATACAAAAAAATCTACATGTAAGTATCATTATTAACAAGTTGAAAACCTTGTGGCATCATGAGAAATTTTTGGTTTCGCCACAATGTTTTCAAAAATTGTATGCTGCAAACATGCCCATGTGGGAAAGGGTTAAATAGTGAGAAAATTTTAAGTTTCTTTGTTTGAGCCTGTTTTAATCCACACAACAATCTTCCTGGCTACCTTCCTGCAAAGAGTAGATTGTAACCCCAAGACGAATGATGCAAGTCACAATTACTTACTTTTGTCAATCATTCAACAACTTTGAAAATATTGAGGCAAAAGTGTGGACAGTCTCTGTAATGAAGGAAAGTATTATTGAAAAATTGTAGGAAAAGAAGTTATTCCACATGATGATCTGGACACTCATTTCTGCAGCTTTAGAATGTTGGACTTGCAGTTTCAAATATATTTGATGAGTTCTGATGTTTTTGCCACGACTGGATATAGTGATGCGTATTACCTCGATTTAATTTGTAAAACTGATTTTTTTTGTACTTTGTTTTGATAATTAATCAAAAACTACAAATGCTACATGTAAATAGATAACATTATTAAACTAAGCAGGACAAATTACACAAATCTACCAAGTTTCATTAAATTATCTTCATTAGAACAAAAGTTATAACAAATCTTGATAAAAAGTAACTTTCCTCGGTTCCGCGCGCGCAACATAATTATAAGTACGTTATATAAGGGAAAATTTCCGGAAAAAGGTTGAAATTTAGAATATTATATTTATCATAAATTTTGTTGTAGTGAAGCTATTTACAAAAACTAAACTGTTCCTGAATGCTTTTGACAGTAGCTTTTAAATAAGCCCAATTTGTATTAAATAAAACATGTTTGAAAAATTAGCTGGGGTTGCTACATTAAAGAGAGCTATTAGATAAAATAGCGTTGAAAAGCTTCTTGCTGAATATTTCTTCTTCTTCAACAATATTTGTTATTCTGTCCTTCTTATCTTCTCAATCTTCTCAATGAAAAAGAAACAAAAGATAAAACAAAGGGTTAATCAAGACGAGTGTGTTTTCACATAACCTGGGGCCTTTTGTGACCGGACAAAACCGGTTTATGTATTCCCCAGTAAATCTCTTTAGATAAAACAAATTAAAACTAGTTGGACATCATTGTATGTTCAAATAATATAAACAAAAAGCTGATGCTCGATCTTGATGACTTAAGGTTATATATCTCGCTTCTTATGATAGTAAAATCTATTTAGACTATAAATCAATGCTTACATAAAACTAATTGGACATTATATGAATGGGTTATATCTCGCTGCTTGTCATAGGGTTTTGACGTGAAAAAAATCAAAAATCTAACTGCGACTTATAAGAGGGTCAATCATCAAACCCTAGACTTTAGGCCTCGAAGTAGGGGGTGCGACTTATAGACGAGGGCGACTTATAACTGAGTATATACGGTAATCGGATAGTTTATACATCACTATACTTTTCTTTACATCTGAAGTATATTGAAACATACTGGTGATCGTTAATTGATTTAAATGAGTTTTAGATATATTTATTTGAATCAAATATCACAATTTTGAAATAACACATGAAATATAGGGTTTTTGAGGAAAAATATTTCCATTCTTTTTATAATTCTCTTTTGTTTTTCACTTCAGTTAGACATGGTTCATCTTCAGGCGCATAGCTGCCTATACGCGAATACGCGGCTGAATCCAGTGCTTTCATCAAGCGGACGTGGACGTAATATACGTCCACAAATATAAAAAAGATGTCCGAAAATTGAGCACTGGACGTTTATTATACGTCCAGAAATTCCCAAAAACGTCCGTAAATTTACACATGGACGTTTTCAGAATAATCCTAAATAAACTAGAAATATCACTGAAGATGATAAATACCCCCAAAACAGCACCTTGACTCAAAATATGGCTTCCGACCGACCAACAAAAGGGCCATAACTCTGTAAAACAAGACTCTACGAATAAGAAAAAGTAACAAAGGGTAATAACTCTGTAATTATGTAAAATAGAGTTATGGTTCTTGTACACTGCACTTCCTCTGATTATGCTTGTACACTGCACTTCCTCTGATTATGCTCTACCATTGTATGCAGTTTTATCAGATTCCATCTGTTAGTTATTAAGTAATTCTCCGGACAAGAAAAAGTAACAAAGGGCAATAACTCTGTATTTAGATAAAATAGAGTTATGGTTCCTATACACCGCACTTCCTCTCAATGTGTTGTATCATCCTATGAAGTTTTATTAAATTCCAACAATTTGTTTTAAAGTTATGCTCTGGACAAGACTCTACGAATAAGAAAAATTAACAAAGGGCAATAACTCTGTAATTATGTAAATTAGAGTTATGGTTCTTGTACACTGCACTTCCTTTGATTATGCTCTACCATTGTAAGCAGTTTTATTAGATTCCATCTGTTAGTTATTAAGTAATTCTCCAGACAAGAAAAAGTAACAAAGGGCAATAACTCTGTATTTAGATTAAATAGAGTTATGGTTCCTGTACACTGCACTTCCTCTCAATGTGTTGTATCATCCTATGAAGTTTTAATAAATTCCAAGAATCAGTTTTAAAGTTATGCTCTGGACAAGACTCTACGAATAAGAAAAAGTAACAAAGGGCAATAACTCTGTAATTATGTAAATTAGAGTTATGGTTCTTGTACACTGCACTTTCTCTGATTATGCTCTACCATTGTATGCAGTTTTATTAGATTCCATCTGTTAGTTATTAAGTAATTCTCCGGACAAGAAAAAGTAACAAAGGGCAATAACTCTGTATTTAGAATAAATAGAGTTATGGTTCCTGTACACTGCACTTCCTCTCAATGTGATGTATCATCCTATGAAGTTTCGTTCAAATCTTATGTTGCATTGTTAAGATATGGTCCGGACAAAATATGGCTTCCGACCGACCGACCGACCGACACAGTGACTCCTATAATATACCCCCCCAAAACTATGTTTTTTGGGGGTATAATTATAAAGGGTGAAAGTGCAGAGGTGAACGTGTACAAAATCGAATTGTCAAAGCACGAGTACACGCTTACCCAAGTTCTTATCGTGTGTACCAGACATTACCTTGACGACCTCTGTTTATAGGGTAGTCTCAATATATCGCCGTTACACATTGCATAGGATGCGAACAGTCAAAATAAAAAATCGCATTCCTAGTACAGAAACCTGGACTATTTGTAGGGTAGTTTAACTTGATTACGCTAATTGGATTAAAAGTTTGCCTAATCCGACGACGGTCTTTCTTTCAAATACCGTTAATTAATTAATTAGGTCGGACGTTTTCTTTATCTTTTAAAAATACTTGATGACGAGAAATACCGATTATATATATCAATCACTTCGGTAACAATAAAATTCAGACGTTTTCTTTATCTGTTAAAAATATTTGTTGATGATTTATACCGATTATCACTTCGGAAACTATAAATTGGAAGTTATTTATATATTCTGTATGCATAACTACTTGGAAAATATGCAGCCTCGTTCCTAATGGATTCCTCCCCGAATAATGAATTTGATTGGTCAGAATTGAAATAATAAATACGTCATCAATCTATTCTGAAGAGGTACTTTCTGAGAGTCCAAAATGGCGGATGTCAAACAATTTTTTGCCGAGATTTTTTGAAATTTCGACTCTGAAGCAGAATTTGAGGGCATTGAAAGTGCAGATTTGATAGATATTAGTAAGACAACTTTATGCTTCTCTGCCATATCTTGATATTGACATTATCCGCGATTAACAGCTGAATTGTTCGCGAGAAATTAGCGAACCACTCATCCCCCTATTCGGCCTGGACTTATTGTTGACATGTATTGCCAGCAAAGCTTAACCGGTTGTCATCATTATTAAAATCAGGGATGTAGATAAGAGGGATAAGTAACGAAATTGTATACAAAACTATCACCAGTGCCGACATTTGTAGCAAGTAAAACTCAAAAACTATTCAAGATATGAAAATAAATAAAATATTTTCTGGAAGTTTAAACATTCTTCTATTGCAGTACATAAAACTATTTTAATATGGATTACAGGTTTTGATAATATGTTATCTGTATGAAAAATGTCAGTCTATTAAATTTTGGACAAAAATAATATAATTCAGAAATCCCAATATCTGTGTCTTTTAAACCAGTCATCGTTCAAAAGACAAAGAAATTCCAGTTGTTAATTGTATCTCTAACCTTAGTTGAAATGTTAAGCTTTCAGAATATGTATGTTTTGTTTATGTGCCAATTGTGACTTCAAAGTTTATTTGCTACAAAATGTGAAAATTTGGACAATTTTATTTCTCTGTGTGATATTTTAACCAGATAACAGGCCTGCTGTACAGGTGGAGTTGCCTATCCCTCTTATCTATGTCCCTGTTAAAATCAAATAAATAAACACTATTTTTTTTTGTTTAAATAGATAAATATTTCAAACGACCCTTTGCTTTGTCATAGTTATTAAAAATCAAATAAATAAACATTTATTTTTGTTAAAATAGATGTGTAACCAAAATGTCCCAGTTATGACACACGTATCAATGACATAAGAAATATCATTTCTCCTTTAAGTCCCCCCATTTCTACCTAAATCAATGTTTGCACTGCAAGTTTGCCCATGAAAACGTGTTAAATTAATAAAATACAATTTATTTTATTTAATAAAAGTAAATAAATAAATAAGCATGAATTCCTGTCAACGACAAATACAAAGCTTCCAGAAAATTCCTAAAATTTTGACCAGGAATTTCAAAATTCCTGGAATTGGCCCTTAATGAAAGCACTGTGAATCCACATGATTCTGACAAAAACAAGAGGCCCATGAGGGCCTATGCTCTACTGGGATGGTTCTTTGGTCATTTTCAATCCAGAGCATCGCCATGTATGTATGGTGAAGATCGGATAGTAAATGGAAGCTCTATTGTGTTCACAAGCTGTATTAATTATTATAGCAATTTTGACAATTTCAAGGGCCATAATCCAGTCATACAAGGGCACATCTGGCTGATTTCGAAAGGAACCAGCTCTCATCAATATTTAACTACTATCTAAGTTTGGTTAAGATCAGATAGTAAATGGAGCCTCTATTATGTTCACAAGCTCTATTATAGCAATTTTGACAACTTCAAAAGGCCATAATCCAGTCTTGCATGGGCGGATCTGGCTGGTTTGCGAAAGGAATCAAGCTCTCATGGATATCTAACTACTGTATAACTTTGATTGAGATACAATCGTTTACGGACGACGGACACTACGCCACGGCATAAGCTCTTCTGGCCTTTGGCCATTAGAGCTAAATATCAGCCAAAGTTGCAGTATGCGTACTTGCTCATATCAAACGTTCCTTGCCGTTTCTATACTAAATTATAATAGCCCTTATAGCATATGTGGCCCAGGCTCACATTTTCCCGGCCAGCAGCGGAGTGCTAGCTTGAAACAAGGCCAGCACTTCGGCGTAAGCGCGGGTAGACCTGCCTTATAGCAAAAATGCGGCCCGGCACACATTTCCCCTAACAGCAGCGGAGTGCTAGCTTGAAACAAGGCCAGCACTTCGTCGTAAGCGCGGGTAGACCTGCCTTATAGCAAAAATGCGGCCCGGCACACTGACTTATCCTGCAAACTTTAAAAATGCACCCTTCAATCAATTAATGCATTTTATTGTAATGTCCTGTGGTATTTTGTTAAGTTTTTGTTTTTCATTCTGTTACAGGATAGTTATGTGATACTCTTGTCAAATTGCAGTGTATTTGGTATAATATTAAATGAAATATTGATACTTATGTACATAATGTGCGTTGGAAGTTTTGTCTAGTATATTTCAAGCCTTCCAAACACAAGTCTTCAAATTATTGTTGTTTTGTTAATTAAAGAACTATCAGCTTAAGAATAAATATACTGTCAATTGACTCATTGCTTGGATATGTTCACATTTAATGATAATAAAACATTATGTTGTTAAAATAATTCCTATTTATTTCAAAACATATATTTGTAATCAGACTGTTTTGTATGGTATTAGAATGATAAAGTTGATCACAGTATAACAATACAAGTATTTCTATATAGTCTTTAAGACTTTATCATTGTAATGCGATTCGTGGTTCGATCTGTGAATCGTTAGACCCGACTCGTGGATCGGATCGCCAACAGCCTGGCAATCCACAGCCCTAACGGTGAAGTGCTGGCCTAGTTTCAAGCTAGAAATCCACTGCTGGTAAAGGAAATGTGAGCCGGTGCCACATATGCTATAAGGCTATTATAATATTGTATAGAAACGGCAAGTAACATTTGATATGAGCATGTAGTCATGTACGCATACTGCAACTTTAGCTGATTTTTTTTTATATTTTTTGTCAGATTCATGTACACTCAGCCGCGTATTTGCGTATAGTCAGCTACGCGCCTGAATTGTTTATATTATAAGCAGTGACTGCTCTCTAGGAATAAGATTCCTATTCAATTTTCTTAAGATCAGACATGCACTTTCATTACAGAAACTGCTGAAGACGGTCAAGGTCAAAGTAACCATAGAAATCAATAGAACTTGTTACTGGATACCTTCAGGCAAAGTTTCAAGTTTGTAACCCTTTCCAGTGCCGAGATTTTTCCTCAACCTGAAACTTTAACCAAAATGTTGACGGACAGACAACAGAGCAAATCTATAGACCGGAATTGCAAGAGCAATCTGGCCAAAAATGGAATTTTGTCATTTTGCCCCTTTACTGATGCCAAGGAAGGAAAGCAATTACTTAATTTACTACCATTTTTACCTCCTGCACCGAGGCAGGCACTCTACTACTACAAAACCAATGCGATCCAATCAAAGATGTGAATTAATTACAGAGATGATGCCATTTTTTTTTTTTTTTTTTTAAGTGATAATTGTTGAGAGAATCTCTCAACTCAATTTACAAACCTCAAGAGAAAAAAAAAACACAAGACAGAGACAGAATCTAACATAAAATAGAAATTTGTATTACCTAGGATCATATAAGAGTCTTAGAGAGAAAATAATATTCAATTTTTTTTATTATAATTCTTGGTGAATTTAACCTTTTATAATATTCAAGCCGTTTATCATTGAATAATAATGTTAATATTAAAGAAAAAACGTGTTCGTGACTAGTTATTTTTTTAACAACGCTATTACGCTATACCCCACCAATATTTATAAATTCAATAGATCTATACGTAACAGGTCTATAAGATTATTTCAATGGGCGAAAACGTAGGATAACATGTATCCAAGTTAAAAATGTCAAGATTACAATACCGCCCTTGACCTTTCCATATCATTCTCATAAAATATTGTGACCTTGACAGAGACACACGGTCACGTGGCAAAGTATTAAGAAAGAAACGAACGACAACTCTGCACAGTTATCTCTTACAACAAAGAAAATGCATTTGAAGTTATGCTACATAAACCAGAAGTACGTTATTGTTTGTAATAACCGTGTTGACTTTCAAAAGAAAATGTAAACGTAACTTACTACGAATAATTCGACGGTTACATCTCACAATATCCAGCTATTTCACAAATTCTTAAACATATGTCATCTGTGTAAACTATCCACACGGCGTGTTTAGCCAACTAGATGGCGCTGGTGTTCTGTCAGTTAAAGACGCATGCGTCGATATGTATGACGTCATTGACCATATTTGGATAGACAAACACAACCACACGTTTCGACATGATCGATTGCACAATATGTTGGATCGAAAGTATGCACGTAAAATGTAAGATTAAATCCATAATTAAGAGACTAACAACAACATGAATTATATTGTACTCGAACAGTTTACACGGGGATCACGGTGTTGTAGTTGCCTACATATATATATTTAATAAAATTGATTTACATATCCACTTCATCTGTTATGCTGAACATTCGACAATGGACGGGATTGTTCCTTGTACAGTGCTGGTTCATATTGTATCGCACTCGGCTATTTGGCAAGCTATACTAAATTGTAGACCGTGCACATTGTTTATGTGTCGCAAGTGTTCTAGTGTTGAGTTTAACATCGTTTGCATATTAAATGATTTTAGTTATAACACGGCTACAGCAAAACTTACGGTTACTTACGGTTCCGAGACCGTTGGAAAGCCTACTGCTTCTAAAGGTCCATCTCCTATGTATATTACATTTCTTGTATTGTTGACAAGTGGCAGCGTGGGTTGAATTTTGATGGGTGGTTGATCCAGTGTTTATTTAAACTATTTTTAAAGGCGTTTATGCTTGGTGATAATAAAAACAAATACTCGTGATCCCTGTATAAACAACCCAGCAGCCGTGGGTGAGGATCGAATACGGGACGCCCAATTTCAAAACCCCCGTCTTACCAATCTCGACCACAGTGGATTCCTGCAGCTCATTTAGACTCATATTTAAACAAACCGAAGATGTTGTAGAATAAGCAAATTTCCCACAAATTGATACCCTCATCGTGACATCCGAAAATATTATTTAAGTTGATAAGTTGTAAATATCAATAAGTAATGAAGTGAATTTGAAACAAATCTTTAGATCTAGATCTAAAACACTATTTGGAATTGGAATGACTCATCTCGCCTATCAGTCATACATACACATGTTGCAACATATATGCTTAACGGTCATGTTTTTAAGAAACTGCCGTCTTAACGCAAGAAGGTGCTTCTTTTCCCAGAGAATAGTAGCTAGACCAATGGAACAAACTGCCAGATCATGTTGTAGAGGCAACGTGTGTAAACAGTTTTAAAACTCTTTTAAATAAGATATGGAATAATGTATCTTTTAAATGTGTATCTTATTTTGATGGACCGGAAGTGCCTCGTCAAAACAAACATGAAACGAATCAAAGATCGAGAGGCGAATGTCTAATTACTGGTCTTGACGACAAGGTAAAGAAGGCGAACGTAGATGAACATGTCTATATTGCGCTGTTTCACAGTCCCAAATAACCATTGGAGAACTTCAGGATGAAAATCGATCATTGTGCTTCGAATTTTACAAATCGGCCAGATCTAGAACTGTATACTTGAAGCATTTTTGTAAAGATCATCTTTGAAATACGTGTGCATATTTATAGATGTAGGAGATATATATCCCGACTTTATTAATAATGAATGAATGCTGATAGGCTATACCTTTTTGTTCTAAAAATTTAAAGTTTCATCCATTCACTATATGTATTTTAACTATATTGGAAAAGTATGTCATAGTATAATCATATTATACTCAATCCCAACGTTGGCAAACAGACCAGATCGAGCAGCTATTTGTTCAAAATGATCTAGGCCCCTGAACCATAAAAGTATCGTCATCAAATCCTTTGTAAGAGTATCTTATAAAACAACTCAAGGTATTTTTCCTCCGTGTATACAACTTTAAAACAATTCATTAACGGAAACAGCTATAGATTATCAGCTCCATAAAATATGGTGGAGAATCCGAACGTTTATCATCAGCCCAACTAGTGCAATAAATATCAACCTTTTAACAAAAGCTATTGTATTTTCCCCCTTTTTAGATAAAGTGTGTAAAATAAATATACGTTAAGCCTCAACTCAACCATGCAATTCAAGAAATATAGGTTTCATAAACGATATACCATGGGTAGTTTGTCTTTTATGAAGTTTAATTCAGCATAATACCAATATACGCACATAGAGGTTCCTGACTTTCTCAGACACAATATGTATCTGTGTTAAATGGAGTTTCAAATGAGCCTGAGCAATCGTATATTCTCACCTGAGTGTTTACTATCCGTTTGTATGTTTTATTGGGATTCGCTAGGTATCCCTTATTGTCAGGCTTCCGTCTGTCTGTGTCTGTGTCTGTCTGTCCAGATGTTAGATTAAATCCGCTCCACAGCCCAAACCGACAGGCCGATTCCGATGAAACTTGGTGAACAGGTGCCATAGGGTCTCAGGGTGTTTCGTTGCTAATGTCCCACCCGTTGCTATGCAGCTAGAAAAAAACCCGCCTTTAAAAACCAAAAAGATTGTCTATCCTCTCCTACAGCTTTGAATGTGAAGAGCTGAAACTTCGGGGATATTTATAAAAAACGTATCCGTTACGATTTTTTATTAAGGCCTTTGTTTCCAAATGGTAGCCTTTCAAAGATAGGGTATCTTTTTTACCTAATTACAGAGTTATTGCCCTTTGTTACTTTTTCTTGTCCGGAGAATAACTTAATAACTACCAGATGGAATCTAATAAAACTTCATACAATGGTAGAGCACAATGAGAGGAAGTGCAGTGTACAAGAACTATAACTCTAATTCAGCTAATCAAAGAGTTATAGCCCTTTTTTTTCTTGTGCGTAAAATAACTTCATAAGTACAATATAGAATTTAATAAAACTTCATACGATACAACACATTGAGAGGAAGTGCAGTGTACAAGAACCAGAACGCTATTTTACCTAATTACAGAGTTATTGCCCCTTGTTACTTTTTCTTGTCCGGAGAATAACTTAATAACTACGAGTTGGAATCTGATACACTTTATACAATGGTAGAGCACAATGAGAGGAAATGCAATGTACACGAACCATTACTATAATTTAGCTTATAACAGAGTTATTGCCCTTTCATACTTTTTCTTGTTCGTAGAAATACTTTAAAACTACAAGATGGAATTTAATAAAACTGCATACGATGATACAACACGTTGAGAGGAAGTGCAGTGTACAAGAACCATAACTCTATTTGACCTATTTACAGAGTTATTGCCCTTTCTTATTTTTTCTTGTGTGTAGAATAACTTTAAAACTACTAGATGGAATCTAATAAAACGTCATACAATGGTAAAGCACACTGAGAGGAAGTACAGTGTACAGGATGCAAACGTCAAAATCACCAAGGCGAATCCCACATCGCCTACCGGCTCGTATGTTATATTAAGTACATATGTTATCTTGTGTAATGACCAAGTTGCTAGCATACATAAGGCTGGTACGTTAACCTTCAGTCGTGGTCACATCGAAGGGCTTTGCTGTCAGACATTGCCAGGCCAAATACTATATGCTATATACACATGTGTTATATTAAACTTACATATGGTATCTGCAGTCTTGTGTTTAACTTATTAAACCACATGGGTATCGAACCGGTGCGGTCATAACGTCCATTATACGTGTCAATTTTAGGCAATGATGATTTTATAGACCGATCAGAAGATACCAAAAATAACTTAAGACATGGATTTCTTTGTATAAACAATACGAGATGCCATCATGTTGAGTGTATATTCTAAATGAATATTAATTTCATGCCTTTGTGTTATTGTTGGTTTAGGGTTTATCATTCGTGCCAATTCACTCTGTATACACGTGTGTGTTGCACTTATCTTACATGTGCTTATAGATAGCATCACGTACACGGCGTTCATTTAATCCTTTTTCTTTTCTTTTTTATTTAGGTATAGGTAAGGTTGGTGTGAAATAATAACCAAGGTCCCATTTGTATGACTTTGTCAGTTATCAGGAAGTCAACATACTTAACTGTCAATATTAGTTACCAAAGGATGTGTGTATACATACGAGTTGAACATGATTCATTGTCAACTCTATATACGTGTTTTCGAAGGGTCAATTCAGGGCTTCGATTACAAGAAATCATAAATGCAAAGTTGCCCTTTTGCACAGTAGATTAATAAGATTAGCCCATTGTTGTTTGTCTTTGTTCAAATAAAATCTTCTGACCAATAAGTTCATGCCGTTTGTGTAATTTTGTTGTGTACGCAACCTCCGAGAGTAATTCGGTGTATAATTATTTCATACTACTTTTAGATCTAGATTAAATAGTTGTGGGATTCGCCGTGGCTATGTTGTTAGCCTGTTTTTTTTGGAACAGGGCGTCCCGAGTTCGATCCCCACTCATTGCGGCCATTGTGGAGTGCCCTTTGACAAGGCCGTTTCCTAGCCTTATACTGGATTGTCGAACCTTTTATGTGCTTGTAAAGATCGTTGTAGGCCAATGGCCCCTCTGAACCGCCTTCATAATGTGTTTTGATTCCGCTTCCGGTTCATAGAAAACGGGCACAACTTTAATTACTTTTTTCTGCCAATGTTTGTTGAGCAAGCTATTAAAATATTTACATTTTTTTTTATAAAATCTCTTCTTCTAGCATCTTTGTTTGGTGTATTTACAACTCGCTGTGAGAAACTGTTACATATAGTGTCCTCTGGTAGTCGATTGATTTTGTTGAGAATTTGGATTCTGCTTTTTCTATTCCGTTACTTATTCAGAGAGTTTCGATAGTATTGTTCTGAGTCTTTTGTAGGTAGTCCAAAGTCTTAGTTTTTAAGGGAGGACTTTTAGTGAAGTTATTATTTGTGTGGCTCATCTGTTCTTGAAAATGTTCAAGTAGAATTGCCTAATTTGGGTTTATGACCGACCAAACAGTACTTCCGTACTCTAACTATACGTTTGTATATTGTTGTGACAAACTGCACATGTCTTTTGTTGGAAAGAACTTTCGATTGGTTAACGTGGGGGATTTGGAACAAATCGTCAGGTTCGATCCCCACTCATGCATTCAAAGTAGAGTACACTTGGGCAAGGCTAACGTTCTAGCCTGTTACCGGGTCGTTTACGCATGCAGGGATCAATTTTAACCCAGAACGCTAAGATATACCGCAGAGAAATTGAATACAATTTTCAATGTTTAGGTCGATCAGTTCGAGTCATTACAACCAGGTATTGGAACATGGATGGATGACTAGATAATCCTACACAGGGACTGTGTATTACATATTGTCCCTGCTCTACAATAGCAAGTTCTGATCGTGCATAATGTTGTCGATAATGATTCCGTATGACATCCTTTATCCAATCAGAAACAAGTTTCGACATGATTCATTGTAATGTTCAACGTGGCCAAATACTAAGTTTTCGATAAGTGTGTTATATATATATGACGACATAGTATGTCTAAAAATAGATGTTTCATCATATATGTCACTCTACGATAGTGAGTGTAAGGAACGGTAACTCTGCAAAGGAGATTGATTGTGTACCAATGTCGTAAATTTATTTCAATTACAGGTAATAGTCGCGGTCTGTTTTTGATTGTTTGTTTATACGATTTTTACAAACCTTTTCATCTGGTTTCTGTATGATTGCCTTGAATCATCATTAAAAAGGTAACTGCTTCCATGTGATGTCGTAATTATGTAGGTAGGCTACTTGGCGGCAAGTTTGATCACGTGACAAACTAAAATTGGAAAAATATCAATGACATTCTTGCTCAGTCATGTTGAGAAATGAATGTTTATAGATTTAGAATATATACGCATCCATCAGAAATCGATGCCCATACATCAAATTGATAGTAAGAACTTTAACAGTGGCGCATGCGTCGTGTAATATGTTCTTGATGGTTTATCTTCATGATCAAATTATTAAATGTCTCGGGAGATGCAGTCACACAACCGGCAGAAGTCTGTTCTTTCTGTATCCTTTACGTTGATAGGTTATTTAACCTGTCAGGGGTTTTTTTCTGAAAAAGGGGAAGGGGCCTGGGGCCTTTCAGAAGGGGAAAATTTCGCGGCGTTTTAGAAAAAAGGGGGAAAATTGTAAACTAGTATAATGTGCATGTTTAACTTTTATCATTACAAGGCCATCTGTCTATTTTTCATGTTCTTGAACTCCTCCACTAGATTATCATAATCCAGTTCACTTAAACTATACCACTGTCAAGGGTCGAAATTAGCAAGATTTTCTACTTGCATTTGTTGCTAAATGAGAAAACAACTTATTAGAACTTTAACTTTAAGTGACACAATGTGAACTACAATAGTGCAATACACTGTTATGGTCAATCATGAATGTAAATAATGTAAACATGGTCCAAAACATGCTGTGAAAAGAAGCTGCTGAGACTCAGATATACAACATAGTCTAGAAACTGTGTTTCAATTTCTGGCTCCATATGGCAAAGTATGGGGTCTTTTCTGAATTAGTCAAGACAACATCCATCTTGTCACAGCAGTTTTTGGGTCATATTCTCTAAGGGCAACATCAGCAACTTTAATTCTCATCAAAATATCAAGTATTTCAGCACCCAGCCTACACCTCGAGTCAAATTGTATTCTGTTCATTGTGGAAAGATAAATGAGATTTAAGCTATTTATAAATGTTCAAAAGTTAAATATGAAAAAAAAAAAAAAAAAAAAAATTTTTTTCTTATGGAGAATAATAATTCATAGTTGGAATTCATTCTTGAAAATATAAAAAGTCACGTACAGTACGGTCTTTTTTTAAATTTGCCTCCTACCACTTCACTGTCACTGAGGAGATGGCTCGTTCCACGTATTTATAATATATTAAACGTAAACACATTATCTTCATTAATGCCGAAGGTTTTAAAATATTGTAAGCAGTTTGTTGATTAAAGCAACAGGGTGTTTTATTGGATTGGTATATACACACACAATTAGTAGATCAGTTAATATTATTAATTATTAATGTTTATTTCTTTATTTTATTGATATGTATTGTTGATTTATTTTATTTATTTTATTGATTAATAGTGAGGTTTTTGATCAATTATAGCTTGTGGCTTTAATTGACCGTTAATTAAGTTTAACAATTTAATCAATAATCGACATATCTCGATCCACGCGTTTTTAATTCAACCGATGATCGTACATGGCAGGAGACCATCCACGAAAGGCAGTCTCATATCATGTACATGGCAGGAGACACTCCGAATATAAAATATATATTTTAGACGTGTCTAGCAAGTTTTGATCTTGATGACATTCTGCATATACATCATTCACATAATTGGGCTACACTTCCAGTTTCTGTCAGAAGGTGCAAGCTCTTAGTAGCATTTAGTTAATTATAACATATACATGGATGTTGAAGACTTGCCTTATGTATCCAAGTCGCTTGACATGACACATTTGCATTCACGCTTTATGTAAAAGATGTCTCATATCTCTTTTCAGACTCATGGACAAAATGAAGAAATGGCATTACCAATAGCAGCAATTGTTTGTATTGTATTGGCCTGTTGGGTGTTGCTAGTACTTATATTATTCGCTGTGTATCAAATTTTAAAGGTAATTATTGCTCCTTTTACATTAATACTAGGGATGTCAAAGGTTAACCGTATTTTATTTGATTAATCAGTTAGTAATTCAAGTAAGATGAAGTAACAGAGTACTCGAAAAAAAGATAAAATATATACAGTTGTGTTTCACCTTTTGTTCTTTTTAATTTGTAACACGTATCTATCTGACCAGAGATCAATAATTCACACCTTGGTCAGGAGAGTTAACATAACTGAAAACAGTCGCGCTCGATTTAGTTGATAATCGTTTGTTTGTGTAGTCAAGAGTTCCCATTCACGTATATATGTATGTGAATCACTTAGAAAAACAAATAATCACGCAAACATTTTTAGACTACAAATGTGAAAACACGTATTGAAAATAAGTCTAGAAAAATAAAAATATATCTTTCAGATGGTAAAATCAGTAATCAGTAGAGGTTTTTCCATTACTAAATATAGACAACATGTCATCGTAATAATTCCGAACGATATCGTAAGTACCCGATCAGGTGCCTGTATCAATAACTTTGCCGCTTTGTCAATGTTCGGATTAAACCATAAAGGTCATACGCGATTGCGTATGTGCTGATTGCAGGGACGTAGATAAGAGGAATAGGCAACTCCACCTGTACACCTGGTTAAAATATCACACATATATAGAAATAAAATTGTCCAAATTTTCACATATTGTAGCAAATAAAACTTTGAAGTCACAATTGGCACATAAACAAAACATACATATTCTGAAAGCTTAACATTTCAACTAAGGTTAGAGATACAATGAATAACTGGAATTTCTTTGTATTTTGAACAATGACTGGTTGAAAGACACAGATATTTGGATTTCTGATTTATATTAATTTTTTCCAAAAATTAATAGACTGACATTTTTCATACGGATAACATATCAAAACCTGTAACATATTAAAATATTTTTATCTACTGGCAGTCTGCAATAGAAGAGTGTTTAAACTTCCAGAAAATATTTTTTTTATTTTCATATCTTGAATAGTTTTTGAGTTTTACTTGCTACAAATGTCGGCACGGGTGATATTTTAGTATATAATTTAGTTACTTATCCCTATTATCTACGTCCCTGGCTGATTGGTATCAGTTTTTTTTAACGGTAATAATTGCACAGCCTTCATAAACAAGAGGCAGTCTACTAATGCTGTCTGCCACTAAAATATATTGCAGAAACCTTTGTTTGATTTTGGGTTTGACAAAGCCGAAACTACTCTATAGAAGGTTGAAGAGTACTCCCGCCATCCCAGATAGTTTAAAAAATGACAAAGATGCCGGTCCTCTCCAGAAAAACAATGTGTTAAACGGTTTCAAAAGAGATGGGTGTCAGAGTTTTCATGGTTACAATATGATTCCGACTCCAGGAAAATGTTTTGTTCTTCGTGTGAACATCATGAGAAAAATAACCCTTACAAGTCTGCATTCACTCATAGAAGCATAAATTATCAGCTTGATAGACGCTTTCCTTTCAGTTATGTCCTTCAAATTATAAGACAAAAGTTGATCGAAATCAACAATGAATCGGTTTCAATAAACACATATCGCAACTTTCTTTGTGCCGTATATTCATTCAGGTTTTGTTTGTTTACCGAATTTGATAGTTAATTGAATCAAATATTTAATGAAATATTTGTATATGTAATTCATACAAAACATACAGGGAGTTGAGTGATATTTCGTTGTTTTTTTTACAGTTTTGTGTAGTCAATTTAACCGCGTGTTGGGGTTAAACAAAATTGCGGACGATTCAAATTATTTGATCAAGTGTTATTTATAGAAAGGTCTACACATCCAGGTTTATCTTTCATCCTTTCAGTTGGTCCGTTGTGATTTTCCTTGTCCGGAGCATAACTTTAAAACTGATTGTTGGAATTTGATAAAACTTCATAGTAACGATGATACAACACATTGCAAGGAAGTGTGGTGTACAGGAACCATAACTCTACTTTACCTTATTACAGAGTATATGCCCTTTGTTACTTTTTCTTGTCCGGAGAATAACTTAATAACTTATTAATGGAATCTAATAAAATGTCATACAATGGTAGAGCACACTAAGAGGAAGTGCAGTGTTCAAGAGCCACAACTCTACTTTACCTAATTACAGAATATTTGCCTTCATTACTTTTTCTTGTCCGGAGAATTACTTTATAACTAATTAATGGAATCTAATAAAACTTCATACAATGGTAGAGCACAATGAGAGTACAAGAAATAAACTCTAATTTACATTATTACAGAGTTATTGCCCTTTGTTACTTTTTAGCTCCACTGGCTGAAAGCAAGTCGAGCTTATGTCATGGCGAATTGTCCGTCGTGCGTGCGTGCGTGCGTAAACTTTTTCCTTTAAACGACTTCTTCTCCCTAACCACTTGGCAAATTTGGTTGAAACTTCATGGGAAGCATCCTCTCAATGTCCTCTACTAAATTCCTTCAAATTTTTTTGATCCATTCGAAATTCTGGTTTCCATGGCAACCGAAAGAAAAAAATAGTGAGAACTTAAAAAATCTTCTTCTCCAAAAGTGTCAGGCCGATTTTCAAATAATTTTGTAGAAATGTTCCTTGGGTGACTCTTTATTAGATTCCTTCAAGAAATGTTGATTGGTTGAAAAACATGGCCGCCAGGGGGGCGGGGCTATTTTGCCTTATATTGCAATAGTGAAAACTTAAAAATTCTTCTTCTCCGAAAGTGTTCAGCTGATTTTCAAATAATTTTGTAGAAATGTTCCTTGGGTGACCCTTTATTAGATTCCTTCAAGAAATGTTGATTGGTCGAAAAACATGGCCGCCAGAGGGCGGGGCTATTTTGCCTTATATGACCATAGTGAAAACTTAAAAAATCTTCTTCTCCGAAAGTGTTCAGCCGATTTTCAAATAATTTTGTAGAAATGTTCATTTGGTGACCCTTTATCAGATTCCTTCAAGCCATGTTGATTGGTCGAAAAACATGGCAGCCAGAGGGCGGGGCTATTTTGCCTTATATGACCATAGTGAAAACTTAAAAAATCTTCTCCTCCAAAAGTGTTTGGCTGATATTCAAATAATTTTGTAGAAATGTTCCTAGGCTTACCCTCTATCAGATTCCTTCAAGCCATGTTGATTGGTTGAAAAATATGGCTGCCAGGGGGTGGGGCTATTTTGCCTTATATGGCTATAGTGAAAACTTAAAATATCCTCTCCTCCGAAAGATTCAGGCCGATTTTCAAATAATTTTGCAGAAACATTCCTTGCGTGACACTCTACAAGATTCCTTTAAGCCATAGTGGTTGGTAAAAAAATAGCCACCAGGGGGCAGGGCTGTTTGGAGATTTTATTTTTGCCTTATGGCCGTGGAGCGATACTGGCCCTCTTGGGCCTCTTGTTCTTGTTTGTAGAGTCTTGTCGGAAGCATAACTTTAAAACTGATTGTTGGAATTTAATGAAACTTCATACCATGATACAACCCATTGAGAGGAAGTGTGGTGTACAGGAACCATAACTCTACTTTACCTAATTACAGAATATTTGCCGTTTGTTACTTTTTCTTGTCCGGAGAATTACTTAAAAAACTAATTGTTGGAATTTAAAAAAACTTCATACAATGGTAGAGCACAATAAGAGGAAGTGTAGTGTACAAAAACCATAACTCTAATTTACATAATTATGCTCTTAATTAATTATACCCCCGCAAACGTAGTTTGAAGGGGGTATACTGGAATCAGTTCGTCGGTCTGTCCGCAAAATACTTGGCATAAATGTTAATCAGGAGTAGTAGATGTGCAAGACGCAAATTTCATGTCCCTGTGACCTTGACCTCTGACCTTGAAATAGGATTTTTTTTGTTAAAATCTAATCTGTTGTACTGCTCCTTCAGTTTCAACCTGATTTACTTCATACTTGGCATAAATGTTAATCAGGAGTAGTAGATGTGCAAGACGCAAATTTCATGTCCCTGCGACCTTCACCTCTGACCTTGAAATAGGATTTTTTTTCTTAAAATCTAATCTGGTGCGACATACTCCTCCTTCAATTTCAACCGGATTTACTTGACACATGGCAAAATGGAGCCGTTTTGTGTGGCATCAGCCTGTCGGTCAGTCCAGATAAAAGGAGCCTTTTTGTATTTGATATCATCTTAGTATTTCTTTTTGATACTGATATTCAAATTGTCTGAGTCAAAGATAATACTGTGAGATATAATATGTGTCCGGGGTTGGGGCGGGGGTATTAATCACCTTTAGTGATAGTTCTAGTTTGACTCAGTTGTGTATAAAATCGTCTGGTGCAGATCAATGATTTGTTGTAAGAGGGAAAGGGTAATGGAACCAACTTCTGATGTCTGCAGAATAAAATATCACTGAAAAGGCATTTTCTTATTAGTGGTCCTCTTTCGAATTTGTTCAAATAATTTGATTCTATGTAGAACTTTGGTTGCTGCGGTATCAGAAAGAGGGAAAAAATACCAAAACATTAAAAATGAAATCATCTTGTCCTAAAGTACTGGCCTGATTTGAAAATAATTTTGACACAACTGTTTCTTTGGTGAACCTCTACCAAGAGTGTTGAAAAAATTCCAATTTGTTGAAAAGCATGGCCATCAGGCGTAGGGGCTTGTTTTCCTTATATGTATGATATAGTAAAAACTTCAAAAATCTTGTACAAAAGCGCTTGCCCAATTTAGTTGGCACAAATGTTCCTTGGGTGACCCACTCTTAAGAGTTCAAATTATTCTGATCCATAGAAAAACATGGCCACAATGGGCTGGGCTAACAGTTGCTCCCTTATATGTATGTGTTTCTTGGATGACCATCTACCAACAATGTTTAAATTGTTCTGATCTGTTGACAAACATGGCAACCAATTTCAATTTCAATTTTTTTAATACTCCCAGTTTGTACATGGACAAAAACATGAGGAAGCAGGGAGCAGGGTTTGTTTTGCTTATATGAATGGAGTAAAAACTTTAAAAACAATTGATGTTTTATTAAATCAGATGAGCGACATAGGACCATCATGGTCATCTTGTTTGTTAATCTCTTTTCAGACTCAAAAAAGTTGTCCTCTTTTAAACTTGTACAAAGAATTTAATTCCATGGAGAACTCTGGTTGCTGCGTCATCAGAATGAATGAAAAATGCCAAAACTTTAAAAATATTCTTGTCCCAAAGTGCAGGTCTGATTTGATAATTATTTGCGCTCATGTTCTCTACCAAGATTGTTCAATTAATTTAGATTCATTGAAAACCATGGCTGCCAGTGGTCAAGGCTGGTTTCTTTATATTTGTATATATTGAAATCTTAAAAAATCTTCCTGTGCAAAAGCACTAGCCTGATTAGAACATAATTTGGCCCAGGTTCCTTGTTACCAGGATTGTTGAAATTATTCTGATCCATTGAAAACATAGCCACCAGAGGGCAAAGCTTTTTTCCCCTTATAAATATTAACTTGTATATATATAGTGAAAACTTTAAAAACCTGATTTTAAAATAATTGGCACACAAAATCCTTGGGTGACCCTCTACCAAGATTGTTGAAATTGTTATGATCCATTGATAAACATGTCCATCAGGGGTGTTTCTTGTTTTCCATTTGCATAGAATAAGAACAAGGAAAACTAATTCAAATCAAGTGAGCGGTTTAGGACCATCATGGTCCACTTGATTTGTTTATCTATTTTCAGATTAGAGGTACCTGCATTTATCTTTTTTTCAGACTCAAAGCACCTGTAATTATGCTTTTTTTTCTTTATCTGTTTTTCAGACTCGGGGTACCTGTAAATGTGAGTGTGCACCATGTGGCAAAGAGGAGAGAGGTGGTTGCTGTGAATGCTGTATATCTTTGTCAGACAGTTGTAATTGTTGTACACCTAGCATCAATGGTTGTCTAGATAAAATCTGTCCAGGAAAAAAAGTAAACTACAAGCTTCTTTTTTACCCTTTGTTTAATCTTTGATAATCTTCTATTAACCCCTCTGATACAAACACCTTTTCCTAGGATTTTAGAATAACTGAACTTGCCCCAAAAATTCTCCCTTTCACAATAAGTTTTCAATTCAGTATCAAATATACACTTCCAATTTTCAAGATGGTGCACTTTTTTCTTCAGCAAACTCAAAAAAGTTATTATATCAGGTTAACTATTAAACTCCTGATCCAGTTTTGAAAGTGTCCCACATATGTTCCTAGAGGGACCATTTACAAAAATTCTGTTTATTTTAATGTATTTGTTTAATATTAATGTAGACTACGATTTAAAGCATCTTCCTACTTGAATGGAATGTTTTCATATGAAGGAAATCACAATTAAATATAAGTTAACTCATGATATAGAGTGTAATTTGTTATCTCAGTTGTATTCTTCTGATGAAATATTGTTATCTCGGTTAAATTCTATTAATGATATAGTGTGTTATCTCAGTTATATTCTTCAATTGATACAGTGTTATCTCAGTCATATTCTACTGATGATAAAGAGTGTTATCTCAGTTATATTCTACTGATGATATATGTTATCTCAGTTATATTCTTCTGATGATAAATGTTATCTCAGTTATATTCTTCTGATGATAAATGTTATCTCAGTTATATTCTACTGATGATATATGTTATCTCAGTTATATTCTTCTGATGATAAATGTTATCTCAGTTATATTCTTCTGATGATATGTTATCTCAGTTATATTCTTCTGATGATAAATGTTATCTCAGTTATATTCTTCTGATGATATGTTATCTCAGTTATATTCTTCTGATGATATATGTTATCTCAGTTATATTCTTCTGATGATACAGTGTTAGCTCAGTGATATTCTACTGACTATATAGTTTCATCTCATTTTGCTGTAATGATGATATAGTGTCATCTCAATTATATTCTACAGATGATGAAGTGTTATCTTAGTTAGATACTACTAATGATATAGTTTCTTATCTCAGTTTAATTCTACTGATGATAAAGAGTGTTATCTCAGTTGTATTCTAATAAGGATAAAAGTGTTATCTCTGGTACATTTTACTGATGATAAAGTGTTATCTCAGTTATGTTCTACTGCTGATATAAAGTGTTATCTCAGTTGTATTCTACTGATGCTTTATAGTGTTATCTCAGTTATGTTCTACTGCTGATAAAAAGTCTTATCTCAGTTGTATTTTACTAGTGATATCTAGTGTTATCTCAGTTGTATTCTTCTAAGGCTTTATAGTGTTATCTCAGTTATGTTCTACTGCTGATATAAAGTGTTATCTAAGTTGTATTCTACTAGTGATATTTAGTGTTTTCTCAGTTGTATTCTACTGATGCTTTAAAGTGTTATCTCAGTTATATTTGTCTGACTATATAGAGTTTCATCTCAGTTATATTCTGTTGATGATATAAAGTGTTATATCTGTTATATTCTTCTAATGATAGAGCATTATCTCAGTTATACTCTTATGATGATACAGGTTATTATCTCAGCTATATTCTTCTGATAATATAGAGTGAAATATATTCCTCCTTTTTTACTGCTTTCGTCAAGTCGGATATACAAGTGCTGTGTATTTTATTTGATCTTGGTTTTTAGCTCTACTGGCCAAAGGCCAGAAGGGCTTATGTCGTGGTGATTTGTCCGTCGTCCGTGCGTGCGTCCGTGCGTCCGTAAACAATTTCTTGTTAACACGATAGTCTTCACTTTTGATTGTATCTCAACTAAACTTATACAGTAGTTAGATATCCATGAGAGCTCGGTTCCTTTCGAAAACCAGCCAGATCCGCCCATGCATGACTGGATTATGGCCCTTGAAATGGTCAAAATTGCTATAAAAGAGCTTGTTAACACGATACAGTCTTCTTTTTTTATTGTATCTCAACCAAACTTATACAGTAGTTAGATATCCATGAGAGCTCGGTTCCTTTCGAAAACCAGCCAGATCCGCCCATGCATGACTGGATTATGGCCTTTAAATGGTCAAAATTGCTATAAAAGAGCTTGTTAACACGATACAGTCTTCTTTTTTGATTGTATCTCAACCAAACTTATATAGTAGTTAGATATCCATGAGAGCTCGGTTCCTTTCGAAAACCAGCCAGATCCGCCCATGCATGACTGGATTATGGCCCTTGAAATGGTCAAAATTGCTATAAAAGAGCTTGTTAACACGATACAGTCTTCACTTTTGATTGTATCTCAACCAAACTTATACAGTAGTTAGATATCCATGAGAGCTCAGTTCATTTCGTAAACCAGCCAGATCCGCCCATGCAAGACTGGATTATGGCCCTTGAAATTGTCCAAATTGCTATAATTGAGCATGTGAACACAATAGAGGCTCCATTTACTATCTGATCTTCACCAAACTTAGATAGTAGTTAAATATTGATGAGAGCTTGGTTCCTTTTGAAAATCAGCCAGATCCGCCCATGCAAGACTGGATTATGGTCCATGAAATTGTAAAAAATGCTATAATACAGCTTGTGAACACAAAAGAGCCTCCATTTACTATCCGATCTTCACCATACATACATGCTCTGGATTGAAAAAGACCAAAGAACCATACCAGTAGAGCATAGGCCCTCATGGGCCTCTTGTTTTAATTATATGGTAACTTGTAAGTGTAGGAATATATTTAGGCATGGCTATAGGGATTTAATCCTGTCAAACATAGAGGCGCTTTTCTGAATCTGATGCCTCTTTAGCTGACAACATTTGAAAACTTTGTGGCATAAGGAGATATTGCTCATGATGAGCAAATTGATCTCTTTGCTACAATGTTTTTAATTATTTTCAAAAAATATTTTAACATTGATAGTGATTTTTAGCTTTCTGTTAAGAAAGTTGAGCTATTGTGATACTCTTGGCGTAGTCTGCGTCATCACAAAACTTTAACTTTAGCTCTTTACTCAAAAACAAAACAGTTACAAATATTCAAATGAAACTTGGTACACATGTTCTTAGAAACAATACGCATGTCTATTTCTAGTCACATAACTCTGGCTTAAATTATTATTCTGTTTTGCCCCTTTTTAGCTCACCTGAGCTTTGTTCAAGGTGAGTTATTGTGATCGCCTTTTGTCCGTCGTCCGTCGTGCGTCAACTTCTTCTCCTCAGTAACCAGTGGGTCAATTTGGATGAAACTTCACAGAAAGCATCCTCTCAATGACCTCACCAGAATTCCTTCAAATTTTTGGGATCCATGCAAAATTCTGGTTTCCATGGCAACGAAACCGAAAAAACTTCAAAATTCTTCTTCTCCCAAATTGGTTGGCAGATTTTCAAATAATTTTGTAGAAATGTTCCTTGGATGACCCTCTATCAGATTCCTTCAAGCCGTGTTGATTGGTCGAAAAACATGGCCGCCAGGGGGGGGGCGGGGCTATTTTGCCTTATATGGCTATAGTGAAAACTTAAAAAATCTTCTCCTCCGAAAGTGTAAGGCCGATTTTCAAATAATTTTGTAGAAATGTTCCTTTGGTGACCCTCTATCAGATTCCTTCAAGCCATGTTGATTGGTCGAAAAACATGGCCGCCAGGGGGGGCGGGGCTATTTTGCCTTATATGTCTATAGTGCAAACTTAAAAAATCTTCTCCTCCAAAAGTGTCAGGCCGATTTTCAAATAATTTTGTAGAAATGTTCCTTGGGTGATCCTCTATCAAATTCCTTCAAGCCATGTTGATTGGTCAAAAAACATGGCCGCCAGGGGACGGGGCTATTTTGCCTTTTATGGCTATAATGAAAACTTAAAAAATCTTCTCCTCCATAAGTGTCAGGCCGATTTTCAAATAATTTTGTAGAAATGTTCCTTGGGTGACCCTCTATCAGATTCCTTCAAGCAATGTTGATTGGTCGAAAAACATGGCCGCCAGGGGGCGGGGGCTATTTTGCCTTATATGGCCAAAGTGAAAACTTAAAAAATCTTCAACATCTTCTCCTCAGTAACCAGTGGGTCAATTGGGATGAAACTTCACAGAAAGCATCTTCTTAATGACCTCACCAGAATTCCTTCAAATTTTAGGGATCCATGCAGAATTGCAGGTTTCCATGGCAACGAAACGAAAAAAAAATAAAAATTCTTCTTCTCCCAAACTGGTTGGCAGATTTTCAAATAATTTTGTAGAAATGTTCCTTGGATGACCCTCTACCAGATTCCTTCAAGCCATGTTGATTGGTCAAAAAACACAGCCGCCAGGGGGGCGGGGCTATTTTGCCTTATATGGCTATAGTGAAAACTTAAAAAATCTTCTCCTCCGAAAGTGTCAGGCTGATTTTCAAATGATTTTGTAGAAATGTTCCTTGGGTGACCCTCTATCAGATTCCTTCAAGCCATGTTGATTGGTCGAAAAACATGGCCGCCAGGGGGGGGGGGGGGGGGGGGGGGGGGGCTATTTTGCCTTATATGGCTATAGTGCAAACTTAAAAAATCTTCTTCTCCAAAAGTGTCGGCCCGATTTTCAAATAATTTTGTAGAAATGTTCCTTGGATGACCCACTTTGAGATTCCTTCAAGCCATGTTGATTGGTCAAAAAACATGGCCGCCAGTAGGCAGGGCTATTTTAGATTATATGGCTATAGTGAAAACTTAAAAAATCTTCTCCTCCAAAAGTATCTGGGGGGGGGGGGCTATTTTGCCTTATATGGCTATAGTGCAAACTTAAAAAATCTTCTTCTCCAAAAGTGTCGGCCCGATTTTCAAATAATTTTGTAGAAATGTTCCTTGGATGACCCACTTTGAGATTCCTTCAAGCCATGTTGATTGGTCAAAAAACATGGCCGCCAGTAGGCAGGGCTATTTTAGATTATATGGCTATAGTGAAAACTTAAAAAATCTTCTCCTCCAAAAGTATCTGGCCGATTTTCAAATAATTTTGTAGAAATGTTCCTAGGGTGACCCTCTATCAGATTCCTTCAAGCCAAGTTGATTGGTCGGAAACTATGGCTGCCAGGGCTTATATAGCTAAAGTGAAAAAAAAAATATAAAATCAGGTGAGCGATTCAAGGGCCATCATGGCCCTCTTGTTTAATTAAGAAATTAATGAAAAAACAGATCAGTGTTGGCGTTCGCTCCGCTGGGCTCATGTTCATATTTTTCCATAGATAATTTCAAAGTCATATGATGCAGATTTGTTGTATGTAGGAATTGGTTCATTCAAAGAACAGTGAACCACCATAATTAGGAAAGCAACATGTTTGGCTATCATTGCCCAAGGATTCCCAAAGGTGCGGCTGATTTTGACTGGCAATATGTATTTAACGAATTTGCTTGTATCTTTCAGAAAGTTAGCTGTGTAGATCTACTCTTATGTCAGTGTTGTGCAGGAGAGGGTGAGGAGTCATGCTGTTTAAAGGTATTTTATCAATTAATGGTTGTCACTCACTTAAATGTTACTGTTACACTTCTTGTTATGTTCCTGTGTCTTAATGTTCTGGTCAAGTTTTAACAATTATTTTTATTTCAGAAGGTAAGGTATCTAATGAGTGAGTAACTGTGTTTAGAAATGTGCATGGTTTAACTGAAACTTGTTAAACCAACTTTTCAAAAATTAGTAATTTCTCCTTTTGAGACAAGTGTTTTCAAAAGTTTTCTGCTGCAGATGCATCAGATGCATCAAAATGTATCTGGAAAGTGGGAAAGAGTTAAAGAAATATAAAATATTATTCAATAAGCTATGTCTCCTTGCTCTATGTAACATGACTGATTCAATATATCTCACACAAACAGATAACCCTTTCCCATATACAATAAATCTGCAGCAGATGACTTTGAAAGTATCTTGAAAAAACTATGAAAAGCGTCTGCTGATGAAAAAATATAATTATTGAATAGTTAAAAATTTCTCCTTGCGTTAAAATGTTTTTAAAATTTGTCTGCTGCAGAGGCCTAAGAAAGGGTCTGTATCTGGGAAAGGGATAAGCTTGCACAATCATAAACATTCTTGATCTGTATTGTTTTCTATGTTCTAAAAGATTATTTTGCCAATCACATATTCATATTTTGAAACTTTGATTACAGATACAGAAATAATAATTATGCAGACAAGCTGTGTGGTGTGAAAAGGGGTCTAGTTGCACGTGCATTAACCCTTTCCCTCATATAGACGCTTTCGGTCGCCTCTGCAGCAGACAGCTTTTTGAAAACAGTGACAAAAGAAGAAATTGCTCAAAACGAGCAATTTCTCCTTTTGCCACATTGTTTTCCACTTTTAGTCATAGGTTATCCATTCAATTATAGAGATTTACTATTTTTTGACAAAAATATGTTCAAAGTCGTCTGCTGCAGAATTGTCGTATGAGGGAAAGGGTTAAGTAAAGATTCAGACAAGACAGTTCATAGTCTTGTCAGATCATTCACTGTATGTCTACATATTATCCTGTCTTCAATATTTTTCAAGACTACCTCCAGTGGTTTTATGCCCTTATAGGTTTGGAAATGAAACAAGACCCCTGAACACTAACCTGTGGTGTTTATAGTACATGAAGTTGTTGTTTACAACATTGTGTAATATTAGGAAGAAAACATGCTTCAAATTTTATAGTAGTACCAGCTCCTGGAAACTCAAATTGATAATATGTTAATTTTAGAAACAGTAAAATGGAATGGATTAAAGCATAATTATGTAATTAATAATTATGATTCCATTTCATTTTGAATTCAGAGATGTGCTTTTGATATCGTAAATCATTTAACAAAATAAGTGGTTTTTAGCTCCACTGGCTGAAAGCCATTCAAGCTTATGTCATGGCGAATTGTCCGTCGTGCGTGCGTCTGTGCGTCCGTACGTCTGTGCGTGCGTTAACGTTTCCTTTAAACCACTTTAAACCACTTCTTCTCCCTAACCACTTGGCCAATTTGGTTGAAACTTCATAGGAAGCATCCTCTCAATGTCCTCTCTTAAATTCCTTCAAATTTGTTTGATCCATCCACTTAAAAAATCTTCTTCTCTGAAAGTGTCAGGCCGATTTTCAAATAATTTTGTAGAAATGTTCCTTGGGTGACCCTTTATTAGATTCCTTCAAAAAATGTTGATTGGGCGAAAAACATGGCCGCGAGGGGGCGGGGCTATTTTGCCTTATATAGCTATAGTGAAAACTTAAAAAATCTTCTTCTCCAAAAGTGTTCAGCAGATTTTCAAATAATTTTGTAGAAATGTTCCATGGGTGACCCTCTATCAGATTCCTTCAAGCCATATTGATTGGTAAAAAAACATGGCCGTCACAGGGCGGGGCTATTTTGCCTATATGGCTAAAGAGAAAACTTAAAAAATCTTCTCCTCCAAAAGTGTCAGGCTGATTTTCAAATAATTTTGTAGAAATGTTCCTTGGGTGACCCTTTATTAGATTCCTTCAAGAAATGTTGATTGGTTGAAAAACATGGCCACCAGGGGGCGGGGCTATTTTGCCTTAGGGCTATTCCAGTAAAACATATGTCCCACCCCAGGAAGGCACTTTCAAAATTGACCAACCCCCTTCAGAAGTTTATTTGACTAGAAAAGAACCCCCTTTAGAATATTTTCTGAGCAAATTCGGACCCCCTTCAGAAGTTTATATTTTTTGTTGCAAATTTCAACCCTCAATAACAGTTTTGTCGGACTTCTGATTAGGACTTACTATAAGTGTATTCATGGTCCAACAGTAAGTTTCTGCTCTTGCATCGTAAGTAAAGATGTTGATTCTGACAGGAATTAAAACACACATGAATTTGTATTGAGGTTTAAGACTGATTTTCAACATCTTTGGTCATTTAAAGGCGGTCAGTTATCCATACCCTCTGTTCCTGGAAGACCCAGTACTAAGCCAAACCCAAACAACTGACAGTTTCCTCATATAAATCAGAGGCGGAGGCCTCGAACTCGGAACCTTCAGGTTACTAACCTAGCATATTACCAACCACGCCACAAAGGCCTTCATTAAGATATTTCAAATTAAATTTGAACAAGAAAATGTGTCCATGGAACACAGATGCCCCAGTCGACAGTCAGATGAACAAATGTAGGGTCACAAATAGCTTTATTCAACAATTAAACAAAATAACTTTTTTCCGATTTTCAGTACCATACCGTTTTGATCGTATCTCGAAAATTTGTCTTCAAACGAATTCTGTACACTACGTTTGAGAAATATATTATGTGGTTAAAACAAAACGGTTTTTCTTCATCGGACAGTCTGTCTGTCACAGTGATTCAGATTGCAACTCAGTCTTTTAAGACAGCTGTCCTAAATGTAAAAAAAAACCCAGGCCATTTTGTCCTAAACTTAAACAAGAGGGCCATGATGGCCCTGGATCGCTCACTAGATTTTTCTTTTCACTATAGCAATATAAGCCCTGCCCCCTGGTAGTTTCCTACCTTGGCTTGGCTTGAAAAAATCTAAGAGGGTCACCCTAGGAACATTTCTAGTAAATCTTTTGAAAATAGATCAGACACTTTCGGAGGAGAAGATTTTTTAAGGTCCACTATATCCATATAAGGCAAAATAGCTCCGCTCCCTGGAGGCCATTTTTTTATGACCAATCAAAATGGCTTCAAGATATCTGATGGAGGGTCACCCAAGGAACATTTCTACACAATTATTAAACAAGAGTACCGCGGTACATAATACGCCCGTCAGGAACTTCTTTACAAATATTCTAAGTCCAAAAAGGGGCATAACTCATTCAAAAATTGACGAAATCCCAGGAAATATGTACTTGATCTGTGACACATCACTACAAAGCCTTATACAAAATTTCAGCTCAATAGCTCAAAGTATGTAGGAAAAAAGTGTGGTAAACCCGAACGGACGGAGGGAGGGACATATATGACCATACCATAATACGTACCGTTTTTAAGAAACGGTCGTATAAAAATCGGCCTGACACCTTTGGAGGAGAAGATTTTTAAAGTTTTCACTATAGCCATATAAGTCAAATTAGAGTTAAATGATAGAGGGTCACCCAAGGAACAGTTCTACAAAATAATTTGAAAATCGGCCAGACATTTTTGGAGAAGAAGATTTTTTAAGTTTTCACCTTAGTCATATAAGTCAAAATAGCCCCGCCCCCCTGGTGGCCATGTTTTTTGACCAATCAACACAGCTTCAGAGGGTCACCCAAGGAACATTTCTAAAAAATGATTTGAAAATCTGTCAACCAGTTTGGCAGAAGAAGAATTTTGAAGATTTTTTCATTTCGTTGCCATGGAAACCAGAATTCTGCATGGATCCCAAAAATTTGAAGGAATTCTGGTGAGGCCATTGGGAGGATGCTTTCTGTGAAGTTTCAGCCCAATTGACCCACTGGTTACTGAGGAGAAAAAGTTGCCGGACAAAAGGCGATCACAATAACTCGCCTTGAGCAAAGCTCAGGTGATCTAAAAATTCAAACCCAGAAAGGCCACTTTTAGATGCGCTTTCCAAACTTACACTTACTGATGAACACCTATTAAAAATCTGCAGCAATATTGAAAACCTTTTAGAATTACAGTTAATATACTAACAGGTTAAGAAAACATTGTGGCAAAAGGAGAAATGAGCAATTTATTCTTTTCCACAATGTTTTCAAAAGTCTTCTTCAGGTGACTGTCTAGCTTGTATTTTAAACTTATTTAGTGTTAAGCTGGAGTGAATTATTGTAATTTTCACTTTAAACTAAATTTAAACATAAGTAAAGAGGGAAGAGAAAAAGTCATCTAATTGACTGTGGTTTCAGAGGAAAATGAAGCATTTCCACTATGTGACAGGTGATATACCTGGACAGTCTAAAATGTTTAAAAATTCAAGTAGGCTTGTATATTTATGATGTGGGGGATTCTCTTCTTTTTTTTAGACCAAAAAACGTTTTGAGTGTCTTGTAAATTATGGCCTTTTCATTTTCGCTGCTGGCCTTTATCACAACTTGTTAAAAGTTTGGCAGCAGATTTGCACAAATCACAGAGGCCTTATGGTTTTTGCTGTCTGCGTGCCTCTTTAATGTACTGGTCCGAAAATAGGAAGTCCCGTCTGTCAATGCATTTTTTATATGTTGTGTGCACAAATTGTAGCCGTTTTTCTGCATTGAAATATGCTCAGCCAGAAATTTTGAAACGCTCTAGACGATTTGACGGGCAAATCAGGTACAGTACTTATTGAGGAGTTGGGCATTTGTTCTTAATCGGCTGAATTTTGATTATTTTTTCCGTTTTAATGCTTGTCGACGCGTTATCTTTCCGAAAAAAATAGCGATTGTCGAAAATGTTTTCGTTCCGACATTTTGAAAGGGTTTAATCCGGGTTCTTAAAAGAGGCCCTACGATTGGCTGATATTTAATGAGCCAGCCAATGAAATCAAGTTTTACATCAATGATCATTAGACGCTTTACATGTAGTATACTTTAATGCATTGTAACTGCTATGAAGCGCGTACGTAACTCGACAAAACGCTTTTTGTTTATTATGAATCAAAATGCGTCTACTGCACATGATATTTTTCAGTTGGCTTCGCGGAGATTAACTCTAGCGATGTCATATTTCCGATGCCCGACGCCAATCTGATTCTGAATCTCTGCAGTCAATATAAATGAGCAGATACGGACAGAGGCAAAAAAGAAAATGATGCCCCCCTTTAGAAGCGAAATTGGACTTTTCACCACCCCCTACAGTAGCAAATTAAGAAAAAGACCTTCCCCCTACAGAATTTTTTTATTTTGCCGTCCTGGGGTGGGACATATGTTCAACTGGAATAGCCCTTATATAGCTATAGTGAAAACTTAAAAAATCTTCTTCTCCGAAAGTGTTCAGCCGATTTTCAAATAATTTTGTAGAGATGTTCCTTAGCTGACCCTCTATCAGATTCCTTCTAGCCATGTTGATTGGTCAAAAAACATGGCCGCCAGAGGGCGGGGCTATTTTGCCTTATATGACCATAGTGAAAACTTAAAAAATCTTCTCCTCTGAAAGTGTTTGGCTGATATTCAAATAATTTTGTAGAAATGTTCCTAGGCTTACCCTCTATCAGATTCCTTCAAGCCATGTTGATTGGTTGAACAATATGGCTGCCAGGGGGTGGGGTTATTTTGCCTTATATGGCTATAGTGAAAACTTAAAATATCCTCTCCTCCGAAAGTGTCAGGCCGATTTTCAAATAATTTTGCAGAAACATTTCTTGGGTGACACTCTACAAGATTCCTTTAAGCCATGGTGGTTGGTAAAAAAAATAGCCACCAGGGGGCAGGGCTGTTTGGAGATTTTATTTTTGCCTTATGGCCGTGGAGCGATACTGGCCCTCTTGGGCCTCTTGTGTTGAAATTGCCAGACACATAGCATTGAAAATCTGCTTGATCAACCATTTACCTGAAACGGATGAATGATGATGCATCTGAAGCAGATAACTGTAGAAAGCATTGTAGGATAAAGTGAATAACTCTTACAGAACATTTCTTCATTTCCCAAAATGTTTCCTATTCTGTCTGGAAATCATGCAATTATTTGTCTGTATTTTATGCTCTAATTTTCACCATATTTTCATATTGAATACAGTTGTCTTAAATCAAGTAATTCATTAACTGAACAATTTGAAACTGGACCATTCTATTTCAGTAGTTATTATGGTATTGAATGATGAAATGTGAACATATGTTTTACAGGTATTCTTTAAAAATAAATGCTGTTACATGGATATAACCTTTTCTTTGTAAATCATGTCTTACTGAACCCTTGCATGAATTTTGTCTGTTTTACCCTTTAGTTGTGCAATGATTGCGGAACAATTCAAAATCAACCTGTTACGGGCAGATAGTCCAGATAGTTAAATACACTCATGTACATTTCATATGTAAGTATTCATAACTGTCTATGTTGTTTCTCTTGTTTCACCATATATAACATTGTAAAAGTAAGCTTATCTGATTCTGAATTATAGAAATTTTGGGTTTTGACTTCCTTACTCGATAGACCCTTTCAACTAGATATATTTTCTTTACTCTTTCCCACATACAACAAATCTGCAGAAGATGGCAAAAATATGGAAAATATCTGTAAACAATAGTACATTAATTTACATTCATTAAATAAAGTTGAAAACATTGTTGCACAAGGTGAATTTACTTGTTGCAAATTCTCCTTAAATCAGATTGTTTCATTTTGAGACCGGAATCTTTTCAAAAGTTGGATATCTGCAAAGGTGTCAAAAATTAAAAACCTGATTCATTAAAAAAAAAAGATTGAAATTAGCCCTTTCCCTGATATGACACTTTCTGATGCCTCTGAAGCAGACAGCTTTTTGAAAACTTAGTGACAAAAGAAGAAATTGCTCAACATGAGCAATTTCTCCTTTTGACACAATGTTTTCCATTTTTAGTCATAGGTTATTCATTCAATTATAGAGATTTTCTATTTTTAGCTCACTTGAGCACGAAGTGAGTTATTGTGATCACCTTTTGTCTGTAGTGCGTCATCCGTCAACATCTTCTCCTCTGTAACCAGTGGGTCAATTGTAATGAAACTTCACAGAAAGCATCCTCTCAATGTCCTCACCAGAATTCCTTCAAATTTTTGGGATCTGTGCTGAATTCTGGTTTCCATTGCAACCAAATGAAAAAAACTTACAAGTATTTCTTCTCCCAAACTGGTTTGCCGATTTTCAAATAATTTCGTGGAAATGTTCCTTGGATGAGCCTCTATCAGATTCCTTCAAATCATGTTGATTGGTCAAAAAACATGTCCGCCAGGGGGCGGTGCTATTTTTTCTTATATGGCTATAGTGAAAACTGAAAAAATCTTTCTTCTCCAAAAGTGTCTGGACGATTTTCAAATTATTTTGTGGAAATGTTCCTTGGGTGACCTGCTATTAGATTCCTACAAGCCATATTGATTGGTCAAAAAACATTGCCACCAGGGGGCGGGGCTATTTTGCCTTATATGGCTATAGTGAAAACTGAAAAAATCTTCTCCTTCGAAAGTGTCAGGCTGTTTTACAAAAAATTGCAGAAATGTTCCTACGGTGACCCTCTATCAGATTCCTTCAAGCCATGTTGATTGGTCAAAAACTATGGTAGCCATGGGGCAGGGCTTAATATGGTTATAGTAAAGAAAATCAGGTGAGCAATCCAGGGCCATCATGGCCCTCTTGTTTGACAAAATATGTTCAAAGTTGTCTGCTGCAAAATTGTTGTATGAGGGAAAGGGTTAATGCTCCGGTCATAACTTATTCCAATTTACAACACATTTGAGGCAGACAACTTTGAAAACATCTAGGCAAAGATTTGGAAAATCTCCATAAATGGAAGAAAGATTTTTGAATAGAGTTGAATACTTTGTGGCAAACTGTGGTATTGCTTATTATGAGCAATTTCTCATTTTGTGAAAATATTTTCAAAATTTGTTTGCTCAAGATGCGTGCGTCTGCAGATGGGAAATGGTTAACCCTTTCCCTCATATAGACGCTTTCTGACGCCTCTGGAGCAGACAGCTTTTTGAAAACATAGTGACAAAAGAAGAAATTGCACAAAACGTGCAATTTCTCCCTTTGCCACAATGTTTTCCACTTTTTGTCATAGGTTATCCATTCAATTATAGAGATTTACTTTGTTTTGACAAGATACGTTCAGTCGTCTGCTGCAGATTTGGCGTATGAGGGAAACGGTTAAACTGTAATAGTATGCAAATATTAGAAATATCATACTACTCTTTGTGACATTGATGAGAAAAACCAACTTTTGTCACAGTTTGTAAAGAAAAACTTTTGTTGAGTTTATCATATCAAATGTATGTAAATTATTGCCAGAAAAGCTTACTTTCTTTATTAGATTAACAATAATCTGCTTGTATACTAACATGTTTGCTAGAGTAACTATGGTGCAAGACAAGCCAAGATTTAAACAGAAAAAGTACCTGGTGTTGTCTTGTTGTTTGATTTTCATCCTGTTTGTATCAAGACATATTTGGAGGACATGAGTATCTTAACCACATACAAGAAATCTGCAGTAGACGACTTTGAAGACATTTAGTCAACATCAAAGAGACCTCTACAAATAAAAGGACGTTTATTGAATAGAATTGAAAACATTGTGGCGAAATGAGATTTTTTTTTATTATGAGCACTTTCTCCTTTTGCAACAATGTTTTCAAAAGTCGTCTACTGCATACTTTATGCCTAAAGTGTATAAGGTTATTTTGCCTGAGGACAGAAGGGTTATACTGACCATCCTGGGCCTGACTTGTTTGTATACACTAAGCTTTTGTATCAACAAAGTTTCGTAATGTTTAATTCAGAATGCTCCACTTATATTGTCCTTGTCTATTCGCTATATAACTGTATAACTGTGACTTCTTCTCCACTTGACAGTATTAACCTTTCCATACTCCCGTTTTTTTTTAACCCTTTCCCACATGTAGACGCATTTTGATGCATCTGCTGCAGATGACTATTGGCAAATGAAGAGCAATTAGTCTATTTTGTTTAGTTTAAAGTTATTATCCACTCGGCTAACGAAGTTTGCGATGGGGATATAGTAACGGGATTGTCCTTAGTTTGTTTGTGCGTCCGTCCGTAACAACCTTGTGGCCACCCTACACTGAACATCCTTCAACCGATCTTAACCAAACTTGGTATACAGTTAGTATATGGCAAGGTCTATAATTTTTTTTATTTTTAAGGTCATAAGTTAAAGGTCAAGGTCAAAACTAGACTTTGAATACAGAGAGTGCAAAGATTCATCAGTTTGATACTATGAGTTTGCCAAGATTAATCAATTTGGGATTTATTTTAATCATTATCTGCTTATGAAAGAAAATACATTGACTCGTCTGGTTTTTGACGTTTGAAAAAACACTGCTTTTCAATGCATAGTGGTCATTATAGTAAACTTAATTTGGCCACAAAAAAAATAGATTGATTAACCAGGTAGATAATAATTTTTCCTGTCTTTTTTTTATTTACACTCTTTCTCACATATAAAGCATTTTGAAGCCTCTGAAGCAGACAACTTTTGAAAACATTGTGATAAAAGGCGATATTGCTTACCAAGATCTCCATTTATCACAAGGTTTTTCAACTCTATTCAACTATTATACTTTCATTACAGAGGTTTTTCAAATTCATCTGTCTCAGATTTGTTGTATGTGGGCAAGGGTTAAACAACCACACTTGTATTATTTTCTTCTGAATATTCATTCAACGTAGGGGTGGCAAAACAACATAAGACAACTTCTTTTGAAGAAAATCATTTTTATCATTCCATTGTTTCTCTCCGGTTTATGTGTTCCGAAATATGATTATATACTTTTAAAAAATCTGTTTTCTGTTGGGCAAACTTTTTGTTACAGGTACCTTTAACTCTTTCCCACATATAGATGCATCTGCACAGAAGACTTTTGATAACATCATGACAAAGGAGAAATTGATCAAAATGAGCAATTTCTCCTTTTGCCAAAATGTTTTCAACTTTTTTCAGTAATTATACCTACAATTATAGAGATTTTCCATATTTTTGAATAGACATTTTGAAAAATGTCTGCAACAGATTTGTTGTATGTGGGAAAGGGTTAAAAAGCATTTGTTTGCTTTCTTGTATAAAACTATTTGTGTAACTGAACTATTCTCTAGCTAAACCAACCTCAGTGTATTTATTACTAACTTTAGAAAAAAAGGACGGCTTTGACATCCATCTGATAAAAATGGGTGTTTTATCAAAATTTCTTGAACCTCTGTGAAAAAATTAGTTGACAATGCAACACAAATCAAACTGCAAGTATGTGAAGATTGATCTGGATCTACACTAATCACAACATACCCTAGGGTCGGTTTTCATAGAAGAGGAGTCAGGATATGCTGTGATTGATTTGCCACCCAAGTTTTACTAGATCTCCTATATGAGCACTGCTCCACGAAAACCAACATAATTATTACATGTGTGTATAATCTAGCCTGCGCAATCCATGTTAAGTATAAAAAAGGCAGCTGTTTAACAGAAGTTTCTTTGACTTTTTGGTGAACAATTCAGAACCAGATCAGACTTGTTGCAAATGCCTTATGGTTGGTTTTTTGTGGAGCACAGTTCTTAATAAATACTTTTCTTCTTCTCTTGTGGTGTGTTCTGTGGTGAATTAGCATGAGTGTATGGAAACTATTATTTGCCTGACAGGATTATTATGGAGCATTTTGAATTCAACCTTCTGTTTCGATATTAATTTGAACACTGAATGAAAACTGAAGTTACATTGCTTTGTGCTTTGTATAATTATTTTTAGAAATCATGTATTGAAATTATTATTAATGGACATTTTAACTGATGCATGTAATTAATATTAAATGATATAAGAAAATATGTTTTGTTTTCAGGGTAAAATGATACATGTATAATCTTATTTGAAAAAAGACATCTATTTCTGCAACTTGGCTGTTTAAGGACGAACAAATCAGAGAAAAATCTATTAAATTTGAAGAACATTGCAACTACTGATTAAAGTTGAAAATATTGTGGCAAAAGGCGAAATTGCTCACTTGAAAAGTTGTCTGCTTCAGATGCGTCAAAATGCATCTGCAAGTGGGAAAAGGGTCGAGCAAATACAGATAACTCGTCAGTACTGTATGCAGAGAATATATTTACCTTTTACTCAACCCTTTCCCTAATGCAGGCAACTTTTATTATCTTTACTGCATATCATATGTCTTGAAAACAAACAGGTTGGTGAAAAGTGAAATCGCTCAAACTTATCTAATTTGTCCTTTTCCAACCAAGTTTCCACATCTTGCAAGATATTACTTTAAAGATGTTTTCAAAGTGGATGACTTTTGGAGTATCTGGTAATGGGGCCAACCCTTTCCCACATATAGACGCTTTCTGACGCCTTTTCAGCAAATGACTTTTAAAAACACTGGCAAAATAATGAGCAATTTCTCCTTTTGCCACAATGATTTCAACTCTATTTGATACTTTATATCTCATTTATAGAGATTTTTCACGTTTTTGCCAGTATGTTTTCAAAGTCGTCTGCTGTGGATTTGTAATATGTGGGAAAGGGTTATTGCAGGTGATATTTGGCCCTTCTGTTTCAAAATAGTCTTGAAAGCATTGCCATAAAAGAAACAAATTGCTCAAATCTCCTGCAATTTCTCCTTTCCCTGCAATGTTTTCAAATATATATGTATGAAAAAACATTTCCAGTTTAGTGATGTTACTCTTTTTTCCTTAGAAATCTTCAAAGAAGACAACTTTTGAAATATCATATAAGAGAAAGGTTTAACCCTTTCGCATATATAGACGCTTTCTGACACCTTTGGAGCAGATGACATTTGAAAACATTATGACAAAAGTAGAAATTGCTCGAAACAAGCAATTTCTTCTTTTGCCACATCAGATTTATTGCTACATTTACAGACCTTTTAAGTGTTTTGGCCTAGATCTTTTCAAAGTCATCTGCTGCAGATTTGTTGTATGTGGGAAAGGTTTAACTAGATTAACCCTTACACCTTTGACCAGATACTGCCAAGCTGTGGATGTTGTGATGAAGGTTGCTGTTCGTGCTGTGTGGACTGCGAGGCCGTGGTATGCTGTTGTTTGGAAATCAGGCTGGTGTCCTCAAAATCAGAGTCGGATCATGCATCAACGAAAATGGCGAGGAAATATTCTCCAGAACAACCAAAATCTCCTGAAAACAGAAATGTGAAGAAGGAAGCTGTAAAAGATAAAATGGATGATGACAGTGATGATGATGATGATCAGAAAGAAAGCGCAAGACCATTACCAAATAGTCCCCCAAATTCTGCACGGTCAGTTAGTCAGTTGATACTTATTCCTAAAACAGACTCTGGAAATAAAACGGGAGTTAAGAAAAGAGCTGTTAAAAAGATGATAAAATCTCAATCAGTTGATCTGGCAAGAACAACATCATCTGGTAATAAACAGACAATTATTCAATCAGGAAAGAAAAGAATACCCATGAGATCTTTACCAGACACACCAAGAGCAGCTAATGGTTTAACAAAACCAAAGAAATCAAAAGGAGCTCATAGTGAGAGAACTGTTAGTGATAGTGAGAACAGTGATTCTGGCGGTGAACTCAAGGAAGTGGTAATTAAACAACAAAACATCCCCTTACATACAGTGAATTCGGAATGTGTTGTTAGAGCAATGTCAATGGCAAGTTTGCATTCAGGATCTCATGTTAGTTTTTCTCTCAGTGATATCGGCAACTCACACAGGTCAGTGGACGGAGATTCTGTCGGGAATTCTAGTTGTTTATTATTACCTTCAGGTTACGATGTTAACAGTGTAAATAATGGATTCATTTCTCATAGGCAGAACGGTGCAGAATCTCAGATATCTTTTAAAGACTACACAGGGACTACTGAAGATGTGAGACTCTGGGGTTATAATCAGCAGTCAGGAGTCGCTTCTTCACCAAAAAGACCTCTGCCAGTGCCTTCATCAAGATAGCACATCGTAGATCTATTACACACATATTTATTGTTGTGTAAGTATTATTTTTTAAATAGATCTTATTGTTCTATTAAATTACATTGTAATATTAACTGTTTACCTGTTATAAATGCCTTAAAAGCAAACTTTTGAAAATATTATGGAAAAGAAATTGGTCGATTCTTACAATTTCTCCTTCACCATAATTATTCTTCTTTCAATATACTGGTATCACATATTCTTTCTGAGATGTTTTTAAGTAAGCAAACATCTCTAAAATTATCACAATGAACCCACATGCAATGAGTTATGGCAAAAGTTCAGGGTAGTGCCTAGGTCTCGTTTCTAAAACTAAAATTTTAGACTTTTGGCCCTTTGTGTTGTGAAATGATAGGCAGATTCTTCATAGTTAGCCATTTCCCACATATAGACACTTTCTGACGCCTCTGCAGCAGATGACTTTTAATTGGCAAAAGAATTAATTGCTCATTATTGGCAATTTCTCCTTTTGCCACAATATTTTCAACTGGGTTTAATAATCTTACTTATATGGAGATTTTCCATGTTTTTGCTTAGATATTTTCAAAGTCATCTGCTGCAGATTTGCTGTATGTGGGAAGGGGTTACGGACCTTGTTCTAGGCGAAACACTGAACGTGACATCAAGGTCTATTTAACATGTAGGCAGGTAATACATGTACATATTCAGATGAGACTTTTTTGCATAAGTTATGCACAGGTTTCTATGAGTTTTCAACATTTGAAATGCAGCAAAACCCCTATAGCCTGCTGCCTTGCCCCAGTTTTATTATAAACTGTGCACAGTGATAATTTTGTCGCCCATCTTGGCAGGGAGACACATAGGGACAGCTTAGAACTCTGTCGGTGTTTCACTTACTGACATTTTGGCATCTCTTTCTTCAGGCAGGCTTGTTTTTCAAATTATGTTTTGAATGTGATTCAAATATATCCGTAAGAATCTTTCAGCATAAAGAGGTCATTAAAAGGTACGGTATGTTAGTATTAATATGTTAAACAACTTTTAAGTTCAGTTTAATTTTAGTTCATGTTCTGTTAGAACACTTCACTTATTGTTATAAAAGTATAAATCCTATAGAATTACGGGGGGGCGGGGAATCAAGTTTTGGTGAAAATAGGAATAAATGGTCAATATGGGCAGAAATGATGTCCTAACTTGTAATCATTTTTCTGACATGTAAGTTATAAAACAGCTCAGGAATGGCAATGGAAGAAATTCGATATTGTTCCAAGCATGAACAGGGTAAATAGATATTAACATACATATATATAAACATGATAGAATATATATTAGCCTTTGAAGCTGAATAATAAACATTATTAGTATTTTCACAATGTTTTCAAAAGAAGTTGTGTTGATCTGTTTATTCCAGGAATAAACTTACATAGTAGGTCAATAAGTTCTGAATGTGATGGAAAATATCAGTTTTGCAGAACTAAAGTAAAGTTGGCTGACATACAAAAATAAGACTACATATTTATCTTTTTAAAAATCTGCTTACTTAAATTGTAAAATTCTTTAAGACTGAAAGGCTTGTAATTTAGGGAAATCTACTAAAATATATTGTAACTGTAATAAAGAATTCTAATTATCAAGACAACTTTTTAAAACATTATGGCCAAAGGTGAAATTGCTCATAAAGAGTAATTTCACCTTTGGCCACAATGTTTTCAACTTTATATAACAATTGAGCTATCTTTTATGGACATTTTTCAGGTTTTTGTCACAAATTGACAATGTTTTCAAAGTGTCGATTGCAGATTTGTTGTATGTAGAAAAGGGTTTAAAAGTTAAATCCCCAGCTTGTCCTACATTCTTAACGACGTTTGACAAAAGTGTAATTTGTTTTCCATCAATAGGCTGTAACAGTCTATGTGCAAAAGCAGCCAGTTACTTAAAAGACTTCTGTTGAGTACTGTGAGAAAGCAAGGAAACACATTGGTATGACAACTGGCCACCATGATATGACTGGAACATTGCATTCCCAAATCAAACAATCAATTATTTTCTCTTTTTTTTTTACAGAAATGCTGTGATAGAGCATGCTGTGATGATGTTACCTGTCCTTCCTGTCCTAAGTGTAATGTGCCTTGTCTAAAAGAGTCTACAACATCCCCTGAACAGTGCCTTCCCTGTAATTGTCCACGATGGATTTGTAACTGTCATTGTTCTAAATGTCATGCTTGTCTTACCAGTCTTGGTAAATGGTTGTCTTGTTCGTGCTGTTACAGAGATGATTCTGCAACTTTATGTTGTCCTGGCGACAGGGGAAAGTGTTGTGATCATTATGTAAGCTGTTGTTGTTGTGAATGTAATCTAAAGGTAAATCAACCAATGGAAGGGATGAATACTTCTAATAATATTGAGGATAATTTGGCTCAAATGTCAGAAAGTCTAGCTAAAATGGGTCTTTCTATGAAAATCACAAATAATGATGGAACTGAACATCCTTATACTTCTACCACTACACTTCAAAGTTGTGATTTTATAAACAAACATCATTATTCTGGCCATACTTTACAAGCTATCGGTGGAAGACCATTACCCCCTCTAAAATGTAATTTGCCCCTTCCAAATGAAAGCTCTCCTAACATTGATGACATGGTTTCTGTACAAAAACCTTTACCAAGAAAGAATAAACCAATTTCTCAAAAGAAAAGCTATGAATCAGCAGATGACTTGAATCATATTGCTGACAAGACTACAACACCAAGAAGAAAAATAAAGCATAAGATGGTACAGCAAAATAAACAATTAAATTCTACTAGTCTTACAAGAGTCTACACAACTGATCGAGTCAAAAGAAAAATAAAGAAACAAAACAAGGATGAGTATGAGGAAGATAAATGTGCTAGAAAAAGTGAAAAACAACCAAGACATCCTAAATCCAATAATTGAGATTTGAGGTAATACTGAAATGAGAAATTGTTCAATAATATAATAAGAAATTGCCCTTATTGAGCAGACCACCTCGGTGGTGTATTGGTAGAGTGTCTGACTCGGTGTGGGAGGTCTATGGCTCCATCCATGACTGGGTATACCAAAGTAATAAAAATGGTAGTAATAGCTGCCCTCCTTGGCGCTCAAGGTTGCGAGGTAAGCATATTGACTGACTGGCTGATGTCAGCATAAAGGCACCAGTAGTACTGGTAACTTACCCAGGAAATGCCGTGATATAACTGTAAAATTGTTGAAAGCAGCCTAGGACACCAAACAATCAATCAATCTTATTGAGCAATTTCTCCTTTTACCACAATGTTTTCGAAATTCTTCCGCTGCAGAGACACAGAAAGTGTTTGTATGTGGAAAAGGGTTAAAACTGAGTTTTATGAAGATATAATCCACATTTTTTTCTCACTTACTCATGGAAAATCATGTTATTTAAAGGGACTGAATCCCATATGAGAAAAAATTATTACCTTGATGTTTTTGCATGTAAGGCATTGAGATTTGCTGACTGATGTACTACAATATATGCACACTATTAATATTGCGGAGATTTTTCGTTATTTTGCATTGTAAAATCTACTGGGTTAGTAACCCAGTAAATCTAAAAATATCGCTGTATATTTATCACGTGATCACTAAAACCGAATTGACAATCTCCTTTGCAGAGTTGTTGTTCCTTACACTCACGCATACATGAATGTAATGAGTCGATAGTGTTAGAGAATGCCGAATTGAATCCACAAATTCAAATGAGCAAGAGGAAATTCCACGGTATTTTTAAACGGGAAAACACATTTTTTTAACTGCTTATTTCCTATGAAATAATGAAAAACAAGACTTGTACGACCTTCTACAACATTCCGTTACATATATATCGACGTATTGTGGATTAATTAGAATAAGTATAAAATATAACGATTTTCGACCATTATGGTGTTCAGTCCCTTTAAGAACATTACCAGATCAAATAATTTTGCATTTTTAGAATCTTTTAAAATTAAAGAAAAATGTGAAAGGTATGTACAAAAAAGAAAACTATTGTAAAAAAGAATGTTTTCATTAATAGCTTGTTTCCTGCTTGGCATCTGCAGCAGACTGCTTTTGAAAACATTGTGGCAAATAAAGAAATTGCTCAAAACAAGCATTTCTCGTTTTGACACAACGTTTTCAACTCGGTATTTAATTATTACTTTCATTTATGGAGATATTTCACATTTTTGCCAATATGTTTTCAAAGTCGTCTGCTGCAGATTTGTTGTATGGCGGGCAAGAGTTAACTCTTACTTGTATAATAATTATAGTTAAAGACAACTACAGCAAAAGAAAATGAATCATCGCATTTAAAAATGTCCTTGAACAATTTGAATGTTTATGTTAAACTTTTTAAAAACAGATTTAAAAGATGTAATTTGTTGTTGCCTGTCTCGACAATCGACAGTGACAAGATTGTTTGAGATAATGGTGCCAAAGCGCTAGGTAACACATAATAAGGTGAACATCCTGTCATGACATTATAACTGAATTACTGTTGAAAATAACGTTTTAACTCGAATCAATTCTATATATTTACTGTTTACCTGGTATGATCTTTATAATGTCATCTGCCATGCAATTACCTCAGGAAAAATTATAACAGGAAAGGCTTAAACCAAATTTTGCTATTGTTTGAAGAGTAATATTTTGCAGCATTGTTTAACCCTTTCCCATTTATGACAAATCTGCAGCAGACGCCATTGAAAACATCTTGGCAAAAATATAAAAAATCGTTGTTAATAATATAATAACTGCATAGTTGTAAATTTTGTGGCAAAAGGAATTTGCTTGTTATGAGCAATTTCTATATTTTTCACAATGTTTTTAAAAGTCTCCTGTAGTCGAGTTGTCAGAATGGGTCTTTATGAGGTAAATAACATACAAGAAAACAACGATTTTGTTGATATTTTCAAGAAATATGTATACATTGACTTACATTTTATCAGAGCCTTTATTCTTTCTCACCGCATGTAAACACATTAAATAAAAATTGCATAATCAGGAAATTTGATGATCTTAATTGAAGATGTAACTGTTCAATTTTAGTCCACCTGAGCACAAAGTGCTCAAGATGAGTTATAGTGAACACCCTATGTCCGTCAACATCTTCTCCTCTGTAACAAGTGGGTGAATCAGATGAAACTTCACCGACATCAACCTCTCAATGTCTTCACCAAAATGCCTTCATTTTTTGTATCCATGCAGAATTCTGCATGGCAACAGAAAGAAAATTTTCCTTGGGAGTGATCCTCTATTTGATTCCTTAAAATCATGGCCGCCAGGGGGCTGATTTTCAAATAGTTTTGTAGAAATGTTCCTTGGCTGACCCTCTCCATCAGATCCCTTCAAGCCATGTTGATTGGTCGAAAACATGTGGCTGTTTTGCATTATATTACCTAAAGCATCTAGCCAATTTCCAAATAACTTTGTAGAAACGTTCCTTGGGTAACCGACCCTCTACAAGAATACTTCAAGCCCTGTTGATTGGTAAAAATGTATGGCTTCCAGGGACTGGGGCTGTTCAATCCTTTATGCCCAGAGTGTAAGATTTAGAAAATAAATGTCTGATTATGAAATACCTACTGGTAACATAAACCTTTCTTTGGTGACCTTCTAAGTCATATTTAAATGACAATAGACAGACAACATAGGGTGTGGGTTATTTTGCTTTGTGACAGTGGAGCTCTATTGGTACCCTTGTATTAGCTTACCTGACTGCAAAATAAGTTGATGTGGTTTGCATGAAAAATCACATTTCTTTACTCAGGTGAGCGATCCAGGGCCGTCATTGCCCTCTTGTTTATAATTGTGCCAATTTCATCTATACATTTATGAGAAATCTGTTTTTGATATGCCTGTAGACTGGGTGAGTGTATTAAATATAATACACTCGCCCTGCTGTAGATGATCTTACTACATGAATGTGAATGGTGAGCAGAATTTTAACGCCCCTAGGTAACAGATGGTGGTAGATTCACTGTTCTGTAGTGCATGTTTTTGTTTTCTAAGGAAGGGGTTATCAGGCAAGTTTTTTTTATTAACTTCATTACAACTGAAGCTTTCCTTTATCCTTAACCTTTTACTACATGTCAACTTGCAACAGGTGACTTTAACCCTTTCCCTCATACGACAATTCTGAAGCGGACGACTTTGAACATATTTTGTCAAAAAATAGAAAATCTCTTTAATTGAATGGATAGGACTAAAACTGGAAAACCTTGTGTCAAAAGGAGAAATTGCTCGTTTTGAGCAATTTCTTCTTTTGTCATTATGTTTTCAAAAAGCTGTCTGCTGCAGAGGCGTCAGAAAGCGTCTATATGAGGGAAAGGGTTAAAAACAGTTAACAGTACTTAGTCAAAAATATGTTACTCTCTATAAATGAGAGAACAATTATTCAATAAAGTTGAAACATTGTGACAAAAGGAGATATTGCTCATCATGAGCAATTTCTCACTTTTCCACTTTGTTTTCATATACACATCTGCAACAAATAAATTTAAAAACATTGTGACAAATATAAGAAATTTTTCATGATGGGCAATTTCTCCTTCTCCCACAATGTTTTCAATTCATTCAATAGTTATACTTTCACTTATATAGACTTTCCATATGTTTGTATAGATATCTGCTGCAAACTTGTTGTAGTTGGAAGAGGGTTGTTTAACCCTTTCCCTCATATAAACACTTTCTGACGCCTCTGCAGCAGATAGCTTTTTGAAAACAAAGTGACAAAAGAAGAAATTGCTCAAAATGAGCAATTTCCCCTTTTGCCACAATGTTTTCCACTTTCAGTCATAGGTTATCCATTCAATTATAGATTTTTTGACAAAATGTGTTCAGTCGTCTGCTGCAGAATTGTTGTATGAGGGAAAGGGTTAAAATATTTATTTCTTTTAAGAATTTTGGAAGCATGATTTGAATGCTTGTGGAAGAATCTGTTTTAATTAGTTTATCCGTCCATGCTAATTCTTGTAGAGTTATTTATTTCTATATAGTTCTGTTCTTACTGTTGTTAGATAATCTGGTATCATATCTTATAATATGAAATATTTTTAAGTGAAATAAATTGAACAAAATATCAAATTTGTGTTGTGCGTTTTATTAATAAGATATGAAAACACATGAAAGCCTGTATAATTAACGTTATCCTTCTATCTTTGGCTCGTTTTCGTATGACTCTTAGTACTTCGCGATGCGTTGTAAAACTATTTAATAATAAAGTTCAACAAGTCTATGTGACTTACATACTATTTAATATTTACTTCTCACACATAATACGACACTGACACATGATTGAACATCTAACAACATAAATTGGTATATGTGTTTCTATATTCCATCTAGGTGTATAAGTCATTTAAGTCATCCGAGTTGGTCTAATGTGGCAATAATCTCTGCGCTACATCATTTCTAATACCATATCTTCCCCTGTGGTCTCCGCAGAGAGGACCCATCTGGATCTATCTCTCGACTCTTGGCCCCGATTCTCGCCCAAGTGATCTCGCCAGCACCTCTACATGATGTAGTTCCAACACCAGCTACCTCCTCTCTCTCTATCTCCTGCCTTCTCTCCTAGCTGTATTCCTATCTCTCCCAGAAATGGCTCTGGGCCATCTTTAAATACTGCCTTGTTAACATATTCATAACTCTCTTTATTGACCTAGCTTCATATTGGAGAGCTCAACATTGACTCCTCCCAAGACAGAACTAGGGCTAATATTAATAAGGAAACCTTCGAGCATTTCCTATCTTCCAATATAATTTATTCAATAATTCATCGTAGTTCGAGCCGTAACGTTACATAATGATCCTCGATGCCATGGAATAAGGAAGCTTTGGAGACCAAACATCCAATGCTATACTTTTTATGGCACCTTCAAAGTAAGCGTATTGTGTTGGACATGTCGCGTTTCCAAAACATAATGTTGTCTAGATAAGTGGGAAAACTAGATGGCAACATGTCGAGCCCGCTCCAAAGGTTTTGTCACAGACATAGTGCTCTTCCAACACACAACTGACAAAGTTTTGACCTGAAAGCAGTTAATTTGCAATACCAAAGTGCTTGAAAAATGTCAAAAGTACAATAACCCAACAATTAATTTTTATTTTTAAGAAACCTTGTTATGATCATTTTTAGTAAAGTTTCAGGCATATTAAACATTGGATTAATTTAACACACCAACACATGCATTGCAAATGTAATTTCAGTCACAAATAGAATTATTCCTCTACTTCAATTTGAAGAATTTTGACAGATCAAAAACCCATTTGTATTTCCGTAAATTTGTCAAACACTAACTTTAAATGAAAGTGACGTATTTTATTGTTGTCTTGAAGTCAAACAATTAATTGTCAAAATGTTCATCTTTAAAAACTTTAAAACTGTTGTGACCCTGACCATCCATGTACAGACCTGGGTTTTCATTTGAAATGCTATCTGATCATGGTGTACATGATTGTGTACTCAATTACTTGGGAATCCTACGATGCATGGGTGAGATGTGGTACAGTCCTATCAAACATTTCTCATTTTGACCTCTAAGCTAGACCTTGCGATTTGAGGTGCAGGTCAGGGTCTTGTGCGCAACATGTCATCTCGTCGGTGTGAACATGTGTGCACAGTAACTAGGGAATCCTATGATGCATGGGTTTTCATTTTGACCTTTGACCTCTAAGTGTTGACCTAGACCTCTGAGGTACTGGCCTGGGTCTTGTGCACGACACTTCACCTCCTCATGGTAAACATGTGTGCCCAGAAACTAGGGAATCCTATGATGCATGGTTGAGATGTGGGCCTGACATTATATTGTCCTATCAAACAGTACTCATTTTGACATTTCATGTGTGACCTTGACATTTGAGGTACAGGCCTGGTCTTGTGCGTGACACGCCACCTCATCATGGTGAACATGTATGCACAGCAACATGTGAATCCTATGATGCATGGTTGAGATGGGGGCTGGACAAAGTACAGTCCTATCAAACAGTACTCATGTTGACCTTTAAATGTGACCTTGACATTTGAGGTACATGCCTAGGTCTTGTTGGCGATGGTTGTGACAAGTTTCTTGGAAATCCTATGATGCATGGTTAAGATGTGGGCCGAACAAGACGGCCGCATGCACATACATACACCAATGTCGAGCTCACCGCAAGCAAGCTCGACAAAAATAATGAAAGACTCGCACCGAGAAAAGTTAAAATTGACTCTTTTCGTAAGCAAATTTAGATTATTTTCAACCTGCTTCGAGCAAAGTTGAGTTTGGAGAAGGAGTAGTTTTTATATAACGAGTGATAAAATCATGATGAAAACAGCACAGCAGTAGTTCCGAATGCTCCTGTGAGTAATCCAAATTGGTGCTACTCTGTTTTCAAAAGATATCTGTTCCTGGAATTGGTTAGTCAAAATATAAATTTGAATTATCAGTTATTGCAAGGACAAACTTTTTCTTTAAATGGGGTCAAGGACACAGTGATCCAATTATGGTACAAGACACTTCTTCAGAGTGTTTGGTGACTAAAGGTTTGACAAGATTTTTCTAATGTGGTTAGAGTTCAAGGTCTATGTCACAACAAAGCAGTTCTGGATGTAAAACATTCCCTTGCAAAGATGCATCCTCGGACCAAATTTGGTGATAACATAGGGAGATGTGGAAAAAAAATTGTTTAAAAATAGTCCGGTCTTTCCAGGGTGCATATGCATACCAAATTAAGTAACTCTTCGTGAAATATTATAGGAGATATTTCTCAGACAAAATTGGGCAAGATTTATTTTATACAATACAATAAACTTGAATTGCAATATAAGGCCTCCAGCCAATAATACATATAAATTTCATACAAATCAATGTTGGATATATTAGTTACTTGTCTGTTCCGTATTAATGTGATTGAATATTTTCTATTCAAATGATTTGTTCATTTAAAATATTCTTATATATATATCAGTTATTTGAAGATGTCTTCAAACACCTAGTCAGGACATGCATTCAAGTTTTGTTTTGACATTGCATTATCATGTCAAACAGATTTTTTTTTAGGTAACTTATTATTCAAATTTTGTGGAAAGTAACGTTTTCTAAGGTTATCATATAAATTGGGTTAGAGATCAAGGTCACAATGATCCAATTTTGATTAACGACACTGTGCCTTCCAAAGGAGCATGTGCATATAAAGGACAGACATGGCAGAAACCTTTAGTTGCCCCCAGGGTTACTCAGTGGGGAACAAATAACCCTTTCCCTCATACGACAATGTTGCAGCAGACGACTTTGAACGTATTTTGTCAAAATATAGAAAATCTAAAAGTGGAAAACATTGTGGCAAAAGGAGAAATTGCTCGTTTTGAGCAATTTCTTCTTTTGTCACTATGTTTTGAAAAAGCTGTCTGCTGCAGAGGCGTCAGAAAGCGTCTATATGAGGGAAAGGGTTAACTGATTGTATTTCTGCAAGCTTTAATGATGAATTAGTTCAGAATATTTTATGTGCATTGGGTAAACATAATTATAGAGAGGAATTCATTCAAAACAAAATTTAAAGTAAAGAAAGCTATGAATCATGAATTGCCATGCAACAATATAGGAGCTATTGGGAAAGTCTACACTCTTCGGACATTTCTCATAGTTGAATATTCACATTAATCCTCTCCCACATGTAGATAATTATACCTTCATGCTGCAGTGTTGGTGAATGTGGGAAAGTATTCAATCATTTTCTGCCTGAATTAGCACATTGGCGGATCATAACTTCACAATGTCTGTCGACTTTTTAAAAATCACTTCATCCCTGTATTTAAGATGGTATGGCTCATGCCTCCTGGTCAGCGGTTCAGTAGGGTCTGTCTCTTTAGGGTTATCGAACACTGTAGATATAATTACTTTTCTTTTAGGTTTAGGTAAAAAGCGCTGTAACTTCTGTCCTCGATACCTGTAAAATATAAATAATACTAATTGTGTGTGTATTAACCCTTTCCCTCATACGACACTTCTGCAGACGACTTTGAACATATTTTGTCAAAAAATAGAAAATCTCTATAATTGAATGGATAACCTATGACTAAAAGTGATAAACATTGTGTCAAAAGGAGAAATTGCTCGTATTGAGCAATTTCTTCTTCTGTCACTATGTTTTAAAAAAGCCGTCTGCTGCAGAGGCATCAGAAAGCGTTTTGTGTCTGCTCCATGTCTCTTGTAATGCTTGAAGGTTTTTGAAATAAGTCGCCACAAATGTTTACCATATCGAGTTGATGTGCAGAGTGCATGTTTCTGCCATACTTATTTTAATCAAACATCCTGTATCCAATTTACTGACAAACTGTCATGGGGGGAAAGATATGCTTTTTGTGTCACCTGCGTAGCATGGTAGGCACTTAGGGATTACTTTTTTTTTTGTCCGGCGTCTGTCTGTCTGTCCGTCACACTTTTTCGTCACGTTTTCAAATAACTTTTTTTCTACTCAAAGGATTACATTGAAACTTCTATCAATGTGTGTGATTGGTTCACAAATGGGGGATAATCCAAATATTTTTATATCAGAGTTATTGCCCGTTTTCTGTCAAAAATTAAAATTTTCTGACAAGGCCCCGGCAGGTGACACACGTGCTCCGGGGAGCACTCCATTCTAGTGTTTAAAAAACAACCATCTATCGGTAGTTTCTTGAACAATTTTGAAAAAAGAGGACCACCAATAATACATTCCTGTGCAGTTTTGTTGAAATTTGCTCAGTGGTTTATGAGAAGATGCCATTTGAGGCTTAATGTTTAAGATTGGCGGATGCTGGACAGAGAGTGACCCCCTTCAGCTTAGGTGATCTTACGTAGGAAAGACTAAGTGAAATGCAATATCCTCCAGTCAGCTATAAATTTTTCAAAAATACACCACATCAGATCTACAGCGACTACTATGAAAACATCTAAATAAATCTATAGAATATCTCTATCAATGAGAGTATATGTATGATTAATTAATAGATTTATAATCATTGTGGCAGAAGAAGATATTGCTCATTATGTTTTCAAAAATTGTCTACTGCAGATGCATCAAAATTCACATTCCAGTGGGAAAGGTTTAATGTACAAGGGAATACAATCTACTGAAACTAGATACATACCCAAATCCTCTTTTGTCTTTTGGTGCTTGACCTTCATTATCAAGGGCATCAGCCATGCCCTTCACTGATGATCCAAGGCCTTTACCTTCACTCCATCCTTGACCTTCAAGAATCTTTCGTCCAATACCTTTTGTATGAGCCTCAAATTGTCCAATTGTTTCTTGATCGTCATTCCTATTTCTTGTACCCTTTAATTTTTTATTGGCAATACCTGGAATTTACACAAAATATAATTTCTTCATTTGTTTCCAACAGAATCCTAATAAATTTTGAAAAATGTGCCGCATCTTTAGTCCTGGTTAGCATTACAAGATTAACCCACATTCAACAAATATGCTTATAAAACTTCATATGTCGTGCTGACGGACAAACCAACAAACGCAGTGATTTCAGTATACTCAAGACAAACTTTGAACAAGACTGAAGAGGGACAAGTAAACATGGGAAAATGCCTTTTACTTTTTCCCACATATGACAAATCAGCAACAGACGACTTCGAAAACATCTTGGCAAACATACATAAAATCTCTATAAAAGAAAGCTTAACTATCGAATAAAGTTGAAAATATTGTGGCCAAAGGAGAATTCTTTCATGAAGAGCAATTTCTCTGCCGCAAATGCGTCTGCAAGTGGGAAAGGGATAACCAACTTCCATTTTTCCAAAAATGCCCTAAAACGTGAGCCAACTGTGAAAAACGAGTAAAAAGGTGGAAAATTGACAAAAAGTCTTGACATACCAGCTGAGAATCTATCTGTACTTTCAATACCATCTCGTCTTCGCTTTTCCTGACGCATAGACAGATGGTCTCTTGCATCTTTATCCCCTGCACCTTCTTCGTAGTATCCATCCATATCTACATCCCAGTCATCGGCCGTCTGCTCATCAAAATCTGGAAAGGATTTAATTCAATCTATTATAGTAATACTTAAAACAATTTTAACATATCGGTACATGAACAGCCATTTCAATTTCACATAACTTTCCAGAAATATTCCAATTGCAGGCAAGTATTCTTTCTTGTGAACTTACAGAATAGTAAAACATTTATCAAGTAATTATAAAGGCCCGATTTGGACTGAGAAACTGAATGATAAGCAAGAAGATTTTAAAAGGATAACATGTGAATGGAGATGTTTCACAGCTCTCCAGTTTAACAAGGAAGTGCTCCCAAATTGTTTCCTCACTAAAATAATTTTGAAATATCTATTAAATATAAAGAGACATTGATTGATATTTAATTACACAAAAATCAGAAATCAATGTTAAACAAGAGATGATATTATAAAAACAAATATTCCTTTGACATACATATTCACTTAGTTTTAACTTATTTCTTACACATGGAAAAGTCCCTAAGGCAGGACTGGCTCATCACGGGATTAAAACCTGGCAACTTTGGTGCAAAAGCCAATGCTCTACCACAATCTTCCAACTTGTTTATTCTAACTTAACGTAGCCTGGTCACTGAGTTTATAGACACAAACATACGAAATGATCTTACAACTAATGGTAACAGGAACTTTGGGATACTGGCGTCAAAGTCTAAATAAGTCACAAATAGCTGCCTTCAAAAATTGAAGATTTAATGATCAAGCATTTTCCATACATGAAAAAAGTCCTTTCTAGTTTTTTTTCAAAATCAGAAGATATTAAAATACAAAATGACAAAAAGTGAAAATTCTGATTAGACTATGCTGAGGAATGACCTATCAGGTGCTTGCTTCACTGGATGCAAATTCAAGATGATTGTCTTTTCCAAGGCATGGTTTATTACCGGTACTTTTAATTTATTTATTTACATCAATTGCGAAAAAAGCTTTCAGTTTATATTAATCAAACTCAACGTCTGCCTTCTGAAGACTTAACTAGTCTCACGCCGTTTGTGTGAAAAGAATATCAAAGGCAGAACCCGCTCATGATGGGACCTTTGGTATGAGTGGCTATGTTCTACCTCTGCACCACTGTCAATGTATTCCATATTCTGTCAGTCTGTAAAATTTCAGTCATCCGCTGCAAATTTGTTGTATGTGGGAAAGGGTTATAAGGGAGCAGGACAACATAAGGGGTGAACCCTTTCCCACATGTAGAGAATACCTATGCAGCAGACAACATTTAAAAACATTGTGGCAGAATAAGAAATTCCTTTTGCCACAGTGTTTTCAACTCTTTTCACTAATAAAAATGTTACCTTCATTTTTTTGAGATTTTCCATATTACTTTCGAGATGTTTCCAATTTTTTTTGATGCAGATTTGTTGTATGTGATAAGTTAAGATGTGAACAAACCTCCTTCCTGTGCCTGCCAGTATTGAGCATCTGTGTAAAATACCAGTCCACTTCCCCCTTTCTCCCATTTCAGTTCAATTTTTTCTTCAAATAATCGCTCTTTATTTCGTTCTTGGTTAGACACGTCATCATATAAGGCCTCATGTCTCTCCCACTCTTCACATGAATCGTTATCCTGGTTCATAAATAAAATAACTATCTATAGGATCATATGTTACAATTATGAACAAACTTGTCTTAGGCAGCAATCCAGGGGAAAGTCAAAATCAGGCAGCAGATGACAAATAAGTTTAACCCTTTCTCTCATACAACAAATCTGCAGTCTTTGAAAACATAGTGACAAAAACTTTTAAAATCTTCATAAAAGATAGCTTACTTGTTAATAAAGTTGAAAACATTGTGGCCAAAGGAGAAATTGCTCATCATGAGCAACTTCACCTTTGGCCACAATGTTATCAAAAGTCTTCTGCTATTGCGTCAAAATGCGTCTGCAGGTGGGAAAGGGTTAACTGGATATATTTCCTGAGCTCTAGATAAGGTGAGTACTTCAAATTCCAAACCCCTTATTTGACACTCAAACCCTATTTTGTGGGTACTCAAAAAAATTGTCTGTGAGATGATGATTTTAAGTACCCACATCATTCATAGAGTTTGGTTGAGTCATAAGAGAAACATAGGTGGGAAAAGACCAGTTTACTCCTCCTTATCTATCAGTATCTTATCCTCTGTTATAACAATAATAATTTCTGTCTTGACACATTTTTTTCCCATCCAGACATCATGTTTAAACATTTCTAAAAGCTAATCCTTTGGCAAAATTCTTCTGTTTATGCTTTTCTTATTGATTTTGTTTTGTTTGAAAACAACACCTTGCTATAATAATTGTACTACGTCACAGCAAGACATAAAATACAACAAGGAAACATACCCCTTCTGATTCATCCTCGGCATGTATCATCTTTTCTTCAATCCTTAAGTCCATCCGTCTTTTCATCTCTCTGTCCATCTTTTTTCTTTTACTCTTTTTCCTACCATCGGTCTCCGACAAATCAGAGGTTTCACCTCCTTCTCTGTTTTCACTTTCAATGTTTCGTTTTCCTGCATTTTCGGATACAATTTCATGACCATCACCTGTACACACTTGTATCTCTTCATCATCAGTGTAACCACTTTCAACATTTCCACCATAATCAAAATTTACATTACCATACATTTTGTTTGTACGAACTCTCGGAAAACTGATTCCAAGTTTCTTGATAATACTAGGAGGTAGTCTACACTGTTTGATAGAGTCCATAAACACCATGGTTGGCGTTCCAACATTCCCATTTGGCATGACATCAGGGGGATGTAACTCTGGCAGGCTGTTTAAATCTTTCGCTGTGAAGTTTTCTCTGTCTGAAGGTATTATTTTCTGTTCACCTCTGGTTACAAGTCTCTCTTCACCTGCAAACAAATTAAAACTATTACACAACAATTTACCTTTGTTTGGTTATTAACCCTTTCCCTCATACAACATTTCTGCAGCAGATGACTTTGAACATATTTTGACAAAAAATAGAAAATCTCTATAATTGGATGGATAACCTATGACTATAAGTGGAAAACATTGTGACAAAAGGAGAAATTGCTTGTTTTGAGCAATTTTGTCTTTTGTCACTATGTTTTCAAAAAGCCGTCTGCTAGAAAAGGCGTTATAGAAAGCATCTATATGAGGGAAAGGGTTAAGTAATCGGCAAACACTTTTATCTTGCAGATTCAGATTCATTTTACTTACAAAGAAAAAAGGTGAATTTCAATATCAAGGGCAGATGACTTTGAAAAATGGAAAATCACTATAGATGACGTCACAGTATAATAGACCTTCAACCTTGTGGCATGTTTTAAAAAGTCGTCTGCAGTGATCGAGAATTCTGTACAAAATGCAATAAGTATTGTTATATCAAAATATTGAGACTAACTGCTTCTGATGCATCAAAACACATCCTTTACTGTGTTTATTAGATAGAAATAAATATGTTCTCCTCATTATTTGCATTATTTGACATGGGAGGGGGTGGGTACTTGATTTTTGAAATAACGGATTCAAGCTAAGAAGGTTTTACCTAAAGGCAATCGCTTATAAATGCTCCCCATATTTGTGAACTTCCGACTTACATACAGAAAATGTATAAATGATTATAAGATGAAATGTTGACGAGCACAAGATACATGGCATGCTGACATAGTTTCTTGCAGTGTCTTTGATCCGAGTCATGTATCATATGGTTGTTGCTGATTGTATCCTTATTAAGTCTTACCATCATGTCATGTCTCATAAACAGGAGAAATTAAACCATTTAACCCTAAAAAGCCAGATAGCGTAACCATCATGATCAACAATGAACTGGACCCCCATGACGGCATTTTACCAACGCAGATTGAAAGCCGATGTAACTCTTAAAAATTGCACAAGATGATCAATGCCCTAGTAGCCATACCAATGACTTATCACCAAACAACACCACTGGCTACAAGACTCAGTCACACATTGAAGTTCATCCCATTCCATTGCCACCTCAATATCTACCAGCATTTTTTCTATCCTATAACAGCCGCTAAGCGGATTATTGGACCAGTCTAGCAGAATCAACCATTTCAGCACCCAGGATGGAGCACCGGTACATGACGTGTTACACTCCCATACATGTTCATATCTTTATACGGGTAAACAAATCGACGGCGAAGCCGGCGATGTTTCCCGTCAATAGGTAATGTGTATGAACTTTGCAAAAAATTGCTATACCGTCTTTCCTAAAATTGTGTCCAGAGCGAACTTTTCGATGCAGTGATATGCAGTCACGATACTCGTACGTTTTCATTGGATGAAAAGAAAATATTGAAACAAAAAAAACTTCTAGAGGAAATAATTAAATATATATGATAATACGTACACGATAAAGGAACAAGCACAAGTTATTTTATGTGTGATAATTTGCGTGTAATAACACTCGTCGTCTATTTCTAAAACGAGTTCAAATAACAACTTGTAAGGGTTTTTTGACTTTCCGGAAGTTATAAATCCAAATTTCTGTAATATGACGTCATAATGTGACGTCATTCTATTAGTGGTGCAGAGGTAGAGCGTCGGCTTCTTGTATCAAAGGTCCCTGGTTCGAGTTCCGTGATGAGCGGGTCCTGACTTTTTTTTGTTTTTTTTTTGTTTTTTGTTTTTTGTTCTGGTATTTTGATTTGTTAATTCATTGTATTTGGTTCGAAACATTGTATGTATGTTTATAATCAATAAATATGTTCTATTTTCTATGTTCCTGACTTTGGGATTTAAGTCTCCAGGAAGCAGACATCGAGCGTGATTAAAATAAGCTGAAAGCTTGTTTCACAATCGATGTAATATAAATAAGTTTAAACTAAATGAACCAAAATGAAAACGACAGAAAGTATAGGAAACGTTAGTTTGACTTGTCACAAATGTAGTTCCGTAAATTATGGAATCGTTTTATTTGAAGTACTTTATGAAGGGCAAGTTGATTATTTGTTGTACCTGTCATCATAATTTCATGGATGTAAAATCTTGGCTATATTTTAAAGTTAAATATAGCTTTAATAACCTGATGATGATTTTTATTTTCTTTGCTTAGGTCGGTAGGACTCGTAATTGACGTAAATAACTGATTGTGCTGCAAGCAAGGGGCTAACTGCAGTTCGCGGGGAATTATTCACCGATCACAACATATAATAAATGTTTACCCGAAATAGGTAGCACCTATAATCATATTATATACTATAGTAAATATGCCTATGGGAGTGTAACACTTCATGTACCTTTGGGCGTTCTAGTCAGTAGTAGCATTCTAGGAAGTGAGTGATGACATCATGTGTGTACAGTGTCTATACATGATGGCTTTAAAAATATTGGACTGTTTATCGAACCAATTCATGCGTGCACAGTTTTCATCCTCTCTAGTAAATGTGGATTTTGAGGAGTAACTACATTAATGTTTAATATGGATGATACCAACCTGCCTCTTCAGGAAGCCGTATTCTTGTGATAAAACATAATTGTGACATAACATTCCCAGACGTGTCCAGCCAGTGTTTCCTGTTGTACATCGTCAAGAACTCTTTCACTCTCCTTGATTGTATCTTTATCACGCAGCAAGTGCATCGTCTTTTCTCTGTTTGTGTCGAGGTTTGATCGTCATTTGGTCCCGATATGTCCTGATTAAGCGACAGCTGCAGCTCAGGTCGATGTCGAAAGTGAAAGATTTCGAATCCTTTACTTTCAATAAACTGTGAGAAAAAGTTTCTTAAATCACGAGAATGATATGCGAACGGAATATTGTTAATAATCGCATAAGAAACAGAATCGTTTTGTTTATTATGCTCCATTTTGCATTTTGATTGACTGGTATGACAGACGTTTGATAATGTGTGACAAGCTTTCGTATGATCAAGACTATACACTTCAAGATAAGGAACTCGTACTGCATTGAATACGGGTAGCTTCCCTTTAGCAATCAATTTTTAAATTAAAATTATCTAAGGGAAACAACCTAGAAAATACGAAAATTCAAAGGTAGTTCGAGTTTTTCCCCCTTGAGAATTAAATACGACCGACTGAAAACATTGGTAATTAAGTTTTGAAATAGTAATTTGTTAATATTAAGTTATTGTATAAGAACAGTTATTATTTTAAATTGGTAGGACGTTTACCCACATATCTGCAGCAGACCAATTCGAAGGTATCTAGTGTAAGCACTAACGGCGATGTACATAGCTTAATGCTGTGAAAAAGCCAGAGACCTAAATGTATATATATGTCTCTGAAAAAAGCTAAACCACTCTCCCAACGTCGCTGTAAACAGCGGCTTAGACAGTAAGGGTGTAGAAGTGTTATTTGTTCATGTACCCAATTGCGTTTAATTTATCCCCCTTTTTCTCTCTCCTTCAACCAAAAGTCACATTTCCGCACACTAGCAGTACACCAGAGTGGAGCCTATGTTACATCACAGATAACCAACAAGATCGAGGTATGCCACCCCAAAATCCCACCAGTCACCATTTGCAACTTGTACAGGGTCCATCACGGATTTAAGCTAATAGGATCACCCATAGTGGCAGTAACCTTGATATATGTTGCTCAAGTTTTTGATGAAGCCAACCACTCTTCGAACGTCCCTATAAATGCCGGCTTCAACATTAAGGCTGTAGAAGTGGTGTGTATACCTATAACCCATTCCCATTATATTTCGCCTTCTTTTCTCTTGTCGACACACAATCATTCAAATATCAGAATGTTCTTCAGATTGGCTCCTGAATTTGCTGACGATTACCTGACCTAAAGTCAGTTTAACCCTTTGATATTCAGAACATTACAATTCACATTAAAAACGCAATTTCACATGAGACAATGAAATTCAAAATGCCACCATGATGGCTCGAAAAAAAAATGTAGAAACTTAACATGGAGGGCTGTCACCTTGGCTATGACTTGTCTGATGTTTTCATCTTTTTCATACTTCTGAGCGAGGACATTTAATAGAGTAACATGCACAAAAAACTGTACATGAAAGGCCATGAATCAGACAGCTGCATCTCCTAGAGCTGCATGGGCTTTGACTTTTGCACCCACCGAATTAAGTCCAGGATACAGTCTGGTGCAAGTTCGAAACCATCAGGTACGGTTATCGGCATAAGTGATTTATTGTTCAATTCTTTTTTCCATCCAAAATCTTCAGGACTTAGCGGTGGAGGGTCCTTCATCTCAATATTTTTCCACAAGATGGCTTGAACGTGTGCCTGTTTCACGTTCTCAGTGAATGCCTCCTCAGTGGGTGGTATAGCACACACTTTTGGTGCTGATACATGACCCTTGTCATTCTTAGATCCCCAAACTTGTATCCTTGTGTCTGGCATGGAACCACTTTGTTTTACTCCGTAGCATGCAGAAATGAAGGCCGTTGCTTGCTTCATAACCTTTTCCAGAGGGGAGTCAATTTCACCAATGGCGGACAGATCACAGCCAGCTCTAAGAATCTTTACAACGGAGCCCTTGCCAACTCCAAAGTAGCAAGCTACGGTGTCACATCCGGATACTGCATGAGCAGGCAGGAGTTCCTTGATGATATTACGCTGTTTTTCTACCGTCAACTTGATGTCTACAACTGTCCTCCCTTTGTTGGGAGATTCCATGATCTTTTGAAGGCTAAGGTTTTATTTTCATACTTGTAAAGGAGCAGCACAAAAACGTCTGTATCACCAGACACAACTGTCAGTTGCGTGGCATCATTTTCAGACTTCAGAACCTGTTGGACTATAATAATGTCCGCTTCCTCATGCAACGTTTCAATGTCATATCTGGCCTTGATGTCTTCACCCTCATTGACAATTTCAGCAGGATAGGGGTCTTCTCCTGTTATCACCAGTTTGTGACCGTTAAGGCAGGTATGAAACAACCTATACCGCGTTAGTTCATTGCATATTATCTTCATGAGCTGTTTCTTATTCTCCACTGCTGTCAAGACAACATTTTGCGCAGGCAACAAACAAATTGATGGATTCGACTGACGCCTGTTTCTCTACCGCCCCTATAGCTACAGACTTAATGCTGAAGTCATCGTACCTGTCAAATATCAGGTAAACGTCACTGCTCTCTAGATATATTGAGACACGTCTTTTAAGGTTTGCAACGTAATCCAGTACTATCCCCTGTTCTGGCCAATGTTTGGCCAAATTAGAACAGATCCATCTATATATAATAGTTACATGTGCATATTTCTGTGAATTTCTACATGAAACCTCCAATTGCAGGGATCGTTTTAGCGCAGCCTTGTTCTTTGCAATCCGCATTCCCTTTTCTGTGAACATAGCAGTTGGTACTGGCGCAAGCTCATGTGAGAAGACACCCCTGACATCAAGGTCTCGCGAACTAGACAACAAAGCTATAACTCGGCAGTAGATTGCATTCAGATCAAATGTTTTTGTGTCACTAACTGGAATAGACTTTGCACTGACTGTCAGAATTGTCACTTTCTTCGAAATTGGGCTGTAGAAGCCATCTGGCCACCACTTTTCAAATTCCATCAACATATCTTCCCCAATTTGAAGTGCGTCGTGGACATTAACCTTGGTTGAGCCAATCTTTCCAGTGGATATATTCACAATACCCTCCATGTGTTGTTCAGGATCAAGAGGATAGATGCAATTTTCCAACCTAAGGTGGATACCTTCTCGGTCCTTTGCATCGGCCTGCATTCTTGCTCGATCTTCTTCTTTGTGTGTCGTCTGATGTTAATCACCCTCCTCTTCCTCCATTTCATTCAAGCTGGATTCAATGCTGCAACACAGATGGCGACTAAGAGCCCAAACTTTGAGAGCCTCAGGCTTTAGTGTGATTCCTATGATTCCACCGCTGCCATGTCCATAACTCATGAAAGTTTTTTCGATAAACATGTCACTCCATACCCCGTTCCATATTCCTTGGATGTGGTGCGCAACATGTTCTCCCTTTAAAAGGTGACACAGGACATGTGGAGGCAGGTTTTCCATTGTACGGAGGTAATACAAGCCATAACGGGCATAGTGAACATGGCCAGCAGCAAAGTAGTATGGGATCATCTGCCTAAATGAAGACAAGTGTAGGAGCCTGTCACCCTCATGCTCAGCTCTTATGTACGATCTCATAATGAATACAGGTTTAATGAGGACATCTAGCCACATTTTTGCTGTCTTGCTTTGACTGGCTCTTTTTTCCAAGCCTTTCATCAGATCCTCAGAACTTGCATAGTTGCTGAATTCAATAACATAGCGAAGAACCTCTTCTTCGAGTAACCTCAATGCGCGAACATTTTGCGGGAATTTCTTTCCACTCAACATTTTGGGTACACCAGCAAAGACTGAAGACAGAACATCTGACAGTCCACTTTCGGCCATAAAGGTGCCAATGGAGCCCACACAACTCATAAGAGCATGCATTCCATCCAGGCGCAAGTGCAACCCTTTGATATTTTTTATGATGTGACAAAAGGATCTGAACTGCAACACGATAACGTTGCTGATCACATGTTAAGATAGTAAATGGCTGTCAGCTTTTGTTCTCGTACCATGACAGTCATCATAGTTTCAGGATCCGATGGTTTCATATCAATGAGTGGTTGGTAAGCTAGCTTTGTTCAGAACTGCTCTTTGTGTCCCTGTTCCCGGCTCATCCTTGAGATGTAACCATTGAACTCATGACAGTTTTCTTTGGTTACAACATCCTGCAGAAATGCGAAGTCAGCGAACCAATTAGATTAAAACAATACAAGGAGGCCAACTACTTGCAAGGCATGCAACTAATTGATTTTCATTTTGGAGCAGATAATTTTTGAAAACTTTGTGGCAAAAGGAGAAATTGCAGATACTGTGCAGTTCCTCCTTTTGCAACAGTAATTTCAGCTCAATTTGATAATATATTTTCATTTAAAGAGATTTTCCCTTTTTTAGCCTGGATGTTTTCAAAGTTGTTTTTGAAAATATAGTGACAAAAGAAGAAATTGCACAAAACGTGCAATTTCTTCTTTTGCCACAATGTTTTCCACTTTTTATCATAGGTTATCCATTCAATTATGGAGATTTTCTAAGTTTTGACAAAATACGTTCAAAGTCGTCTGCTGGATAATTGTTGTATGAGCGAAAGGGTTAACTTTAATCCAGAGAGGAAGACAGCGTGGGAAAAGGAGTACTTGCTTGTTTTGCACAATAACTTTTTTGTCTCCTTGTTTCTACAATGTTTTCAAATGTCCTTTTCGATAAAGGCGCCAAAAATCATTTATACATGTAACAGGTAAACAAATACAATAATTAAGCATACATTTATGACTGAAGATTTGCATTGTTTCAGTCATACTTTTATTTTTTTTAAATAAATTATTTTAAATAATAGATATATTCAACATTTTAACAAGTGTATAATATGAAACTGGATGAAATTTTTATTAACATCATCTATTATGTAACATAAACCATCTATATGAGCACCATTCTGCAAATGCAAACCATAAGGCATTTACTACCAGTGTAGATTCAGATCAGGCAGCACAGTCTTATCTGGCTATGCTGTTCACCAATTATTCATCATAGGTTTCAAGAAACTTCTTTAATGCAACATCCACTTGGATCTTTCAGCATTTAAACGCATAATACTTATCATTTAGTTATTTCTTGCAGAGCGCGGCTAATATATACATGAATATCACAAATGTTTGACAACCTATACTGGGCTTCAAATGTAGGGTATTTTTGTCTTCTTTATCCCTTTACCACATACCATATTTCTGCAGTAGACAACTTTGTATGCAAAAGTAAAGAAAACCTCAACAAATGATAGAACATATTTAAAAGAGTTGAAAACATTTTGGCAAAAGGAGAAATGTTTTATATTTTGAGGTTTTCCATATTTTACTCCAGATAATTTCTAAGTCATCTGCTGCAGATTTGTCATTTAAGAGAAAAGGTTAAAAAATGATTGTTTGATGTGTTGTTGTTGTTTTTCAAAGAACAGAATGTGATATCTGGAAGACAGCATTAAAAGTAGGTAGTTCACCTCATATGTTGTATATCACAAGTCATTTCTTTCTGTATACATGTACTTACAAAATCAAAATCAAACTTCACTTCATAAGAAGTAATAAAACAAACTTCAGATGACTTATATGGGAATTGAAGAATGTACTGTATCTACTTATTTCAGAATACAATGGTCCTAATAAAATATTAAACCTTTCTCTCATATAGACGCTTTCTGACGCCTCTGCAGCCGACGGCTTTTTGAAAACATAGTTACAAAAGAAGAAATTGCTCAAAACGACTTTTAGTCATAGGTTATCCATTCAATTATGGAGATTTTCTAGTTTTTGACAAAATCTGTTCAAAGTCGACTGCTGCAGAATTGTCGTATGAGGGAAAGGGTTAACCCTTTCCCATGTACAACAAATCAGCAGCAGTCGACTTTGAAAAATACAGGCCAAGTTATGAACAATCTCCATAAAGAATAGGTTAATTATCTAAAGGAATTGAAAAATATTGTGGCAAAAGCAGAAACTGTTCATTATGAATGTTTTCAAATAGTTGTCTGCAGCAGATGTGTCAGCATGGGTCTCAATGTAGGGTTAAAGCCATATGGCCAGATTTTAACAGGTTTACAATAACAGCAATCATGAGTAATGAGAAAATATTTGTATTTTCATATCTTAAATCCATTCTTAGTCCTACTTTATAAAGGCACATCATTTCTGAAAGACCCCAGACATATAACAAGAGAGTTCAAGGGAACACAATTAATGTCCACCTATAAGTCACTAAGTGAGAGCATGATAGACAGATAATTGTGACACGATTCTTATATGTTAGTCTGATAAGCCATGCAGCACTTAATCCTTTCCCATATCCAGCAAATCTACAGCAGACGAATTAGCAAAAACATGGAACATCTTTATAAATGAAGGATTATTTATTGAAAAAAGTTAAAAATATTGTGGCAAAAAAAAAAATTGCTTGTTTTGTGCACAATATTTTTAAAATCCTTCTGCTGCAAAGGCGTCAGAAAACCTTAATCAGGTTTAAAAGAGTTAATCATGTTATTGTCAAATATCAAATTTTTTAGATCAACTTCAAATTTAGAAAAAAAGGCTTCTGAACTGATTATGCACAATAAATCAAATGCCAGTGTTTTACAACAAAGTCATTTTTTTGTCCTCTGACAACCGTTGCCTAGCAACACTATCTAGATTAACGTTGGGATCTCTGGGAGTTGGAAGTCCTGACACAGATCGACTGGATTGTTCAGGTTGGAAGTAAGTCTCATCTCCATGACTATGGTGACCATAGCAACACGTTGACTGGGACCTGTAATATTATATATCATTGATTATTGTTTATACCTTTCACCTATACAGATTGCTTTCAATGCCAAAGAACCACATTTCTTCTGCCGAAAAGATGTGAACAGACATTAACCCTTTGTTTGCTGTAACTCATTTTATGAATCAAGTACCATCAGTATAGAAACAGGCCGGCGAGCCAATGTGTGGCTGCTCAACTCAACATTTTTATCTTGATATTTCTAGAATTTGCTTTAACCTCTTCCAATTGCAAAACTGAACATATCCATTTTAAATATTCTGCATTGAAAGGGTTAACCCTTTCTCACATACAACAAATCTGCAGCAGACGACTTCAAAAAACAACTCTGCAAAAACATTGAAATCTCTATAAATCAAGGTTGAAAACATTGTGGCAAAAGGAGAAGTTGCTTGTTTTGAGCAATTTCTCCTTTTGTCACAATGTTTTCAAAAGTCTGCTACAGACGCGCCTGAAAGCATCTATATGTGGTAAAGGGTTAAGTAATTTTTCCTTTCCCATAGTTCTGTCTGTATCAATGTAGAGTCCAGTTTCAGTAGTTCTGTCTGTATCAATGTAGAGTCCAGTCCCAGTAGTTCTGTCTGTATCAATGTAGAGTCCAGTCTCAGTAGTTCTGTCTGTATCAATGTAGCGTCCAGTCCCAGTAGTTCTGTCTGTATCAATGTAGAGTCCAGTCTCAGTAGTTCTGTCTGTATCAATGTAGAGTCCAGTCCCAGTAGTTCTGTCTGTATCAATGTAGAGTCCAGTCTCAGTAGTTCTGTCTGTATCAATGTAGCGTCCAGTCCCAGTAGGTCTGTCTGTATCAATGTAGAGTCCAGTCTCAGTAGTTCTGTCTGTATCAATGTAGAGTCCAGTCCCAGTAGTTCTGTCTGTATCAATGAAGAGTCCAGTCTCAGTAGTTCTGTCTGTACATGATCAATGTAGCGTCCAGTCTCAGTAGTTCTGTCTGTATCAATGTAGAGTCCAGTCCCAGTAGTTCTGTCTGTATCAATGTAGAGTCCAGTCCCAGTAGTTCTGTCTGTATCAATGTAGAGTCCAGTCTCAGTAGTTCTGTCTGTATCAATGTAGCATCCAGTCCCAGTAGTTCTGTCTGTATCAATGTAGAGTCCAGTCCCAGTAGTTCTGTCTGTATCAATGTAGAGTCCAGTCTCAGTAGTTCTGTCTGTATCAATGTAGAGTCCAGTCCCAGTAGTTCTGTCTGTATCAATGTAGAGTCCAGTTCAAGTAGTTCTGTCTGTATCAATGTAGAGTCCAGTCGCAGTAGTTCTGTCTGTATCAATGTAGCGTCCAGTCTCAGTAGTTCTGTCTGTATCAATGTAGAGTCCAGTCTCAGTAGTTCTGTCTGTATCAATGTAGAGTCCAGTCCCAGTAGTTCTGTCTGTATCAATGTAGAGTCCAGTCCCAGTAGTTCTGTCTGTATCAATGTAGAGTCCAGTTTCAGTAGTTCTGTCTGTATCAATGTAGAGTCCAGTCCCAGTAGTTCTGTCTGTATCAATGTAGAGTCCAGTCTCAGTAGTTCTGTCTGTATCAATGTAGAGTCCAGTCCCAGTAGTTCTGTCTGTATCAATGTAGAGTCCAGTTCCAGTAGTTCTGTCTGTATCAATGTAGAGTCCAGTCTCAGTAGTTCTGTCTGTATCAATGTAGAGTCCAGTCCCAGTAGTTCTGTCTGTATCAATGTAGAGTCCAGTCTCAGTAGTTCTGTCTGTATGAATGTAGAGTCCAGTCCCAGTAGTTCTGTCTGTATCAATGTAGAGTCCAGTCCCAGTAGTTCTGTCTGTATCAATGTAGAGTCCAGTCCCAGTAGTTCTGTCTGTATCAATGTAGAGTCCAGTCCCAGTAGTTCTCTCTGTATCAATGTAGAGTCCAGTCCCAGTAGTTCTGTCTGTATCAATGTAGAGTCCTGTCTCAGTAGTTCTGTCTGTATCAATGTAGCGTCCAGTCTCAGTAGTTCTGTCTGTATCAATGTAGCGTCCAGTCTCAGTAGTTCTGTCTGTATCAATGTACAGTCCAGTCCCAGTAGTTCTGTCTGTATCAATGTACAGTCCAGTCCCAGTAGTTCTGTCTGTATCAATGTAGAGTCCAGTCCCAGTAGTTCTGTCTGTATCAATGTAGAGTCCAGTCCCAGTAGTTCTGTCTGTATCAATGTAGAGTCCAGTCTCAGTAGTTCTGTCTGTATCAATGTAGCGTCCAGTCCCAGTAGTTCTGTCTGTATCAATGTAGAGTCCAGTTTCAGTAGTTCTGTCTGTATCAATGTAGAGTCCAGTCCCAGTAGTTCTGTCTGTATCAATGTAGAGTCCAGTCCCAGTAGTTCTGTCTGTATCAATGTAGAGTCCAGTCTCAGTAGTTCTGTCTGTATCAATGTAGAGTTCAGTCCCAGTAGTTCTGTCTGTATCAATGTAGAGTCCAGTCCCAGTAGTTCCCTTGATAACAATGAGAGCTATGCGTTGAAAGTTTGAACACCGGCTTGGCCATTCATTCCTTCTGATGATTGATAAAAGCTATTGTGACAAGCGTCATCAATGGGCTAAATTGTATATGTGGGACGATAGCCAGTTAACTGGGAAGAATGTTGTGTGGAGGACAGGTTTGAGAAAGGAAGGAGACACATATTTGGTGAACTGTCAGCCGTGATATAACTGAAATACCATTGATAACAGTGTTTAACTCAAATCAATCAAGCTAAGACATATGTATTCTTACATCCAAGTTTCTAAACCTTACAATTTTCCTTATATGCCTTATATGCAAATAAATATTCCTTGCTCTTGCAATTAAATTCAAATAAAACAATTATTTAGATACATTGTTTTAAATGACGTCATGCACGCGCATGACCAATATCTTAGATGCGTGTGCCATGTAACAGTATACTGTTAACCGGTCAAAATCGTACTGTTATCATGAGAGAGTAAGAAATTGCCCATGATCAGTATATGAGAATTTAACATTACAAGGTCATGTGAAGTATAATAATCTTCATAATACATTTGAACACTTGTACCCTTTCCCACATACAACAAATTTGCAGCAAACGACTTTGAAAGCATTTACACTAAAATATGAAAAACCTCTTTAATTGAAAACATTGTGGCAAAAGGTGAAATTGCTCATTTTGAGCAATTTCTCCTTTAGTCATATTGTTTTCAAAAGCTGTCTGCTGTAGATGCGTCAGAATGCGTCTACAAGTGGGAATGTGTTAGAACTTTTTCTTACCGTAACGTGACATCTGTCAAACCATTCCTGTCTTTAAAGTCAGAATGGAGCACACTTAGCATTTGTTGCAGGTGAGCTTCTCTCCTTTTTACAGTGGTTTCCTCTATATTGGCTGTAAAAATATATATGAGTTATGGTTTGATAAAAAGTAACCATAATGCATTTGCAACCAACAATCTGACTTCTATTTATGAAACTATTCCATATTTTTCTTCTAATGTTTTCAACGCAGACGACTTATATTATATCAGGGCAACCCATGAAGCAATGTTTAGTTTAACCCTTTCCCACATATAGACGCTTTCTTACGCCTCTGCAGCAGACGTCTTTTGAAAACCTTGTGGCAAAAGAAGAAAACGCTCATATTTTTAACTCTATTTAATAAACATACTTTCATTTATAGAGCTTCCATATTTCTGCCCAGATGTCGTCTGCTGCAGATTTGTTGTAAAATGGTTAAAACATGAAGCACACTGAAAAGTCAAAGCGAGGATGCTTCCTAAAAAGTTTCATCCCAATTGGCCCTTTGGTTACAGAGGAGAAATTGTTAAAACCAAACGTTTACGCACCGACACATAACAGACAATTGGCCATGAAGATAAAAGTTACTTATGAGCTTTTTCTTCTTTTGCCACAATGATTTTCAAATCTGTTGTCTTCTGCAGATTCTTTTTATAGTGGAACAAGATGTAACTTACTGAGGAGTTCAGAAGAGAAGGCGTCAAATCTTGCATATTTATAGTGTACATCATTATCCGAACTTTCATCATTTTCGATACATTCGGTTATATAGTAATCCAGATCTGCAAGGTGAGACAGGGAACCTTTCCACTGAAATAAATAAATAATACAAATATAACCTATAAACCCTATTTACTGTAATAAATAATTACAATATAACCTATAAACGCATACCACTGTAAATAAATAATTACAATATAACCTATTAACGCTTTCCACTGTAATAAATAGTTACAATATAACCTTAAAACCCTATCCACTGTAATAAGTTTTCATTAAAGCCATATAAGGCAAAATAGCCCCGCCCCCTGGTGGCCATGTTTTTTGACCAATCAACATGGCTTGAAGGAATCTGATAGAGGGTCATCCAAGGAACATTTCTACAACATTATTTGAAAATCTGCCAACCAGTTTGGGAAAAGAATTTTTTTTTGTTTCGTTGCCATGGAAACCAGAATTCTGCATGGATCCCAACAATTTGAAGGAATTCTGTTGAGGTCATAAAGAGGATGCTTTCTATGAAGTTTCATCCCAATTTACCCACTAGTTACTGATGAGAAGAAGTTGACGGACGACGGACGCTTGACAAAAGGCGATCACACTAACTCACCTTGAGCACTTCATGCTCAGGTAAGCTAAAAAGGCAACAAAACCTTTACCCTTTCCCAAATGCAGACGTATTTTTTATGCTTCTGCAGCAAACGACTTTTGAAAAAATTGAGCCAAAAGGAGAAATTGCTCATAATGAGCAATTTCACTTTTGGCCACAATGTTTTCAATTCTATTAAATTTTTAGAGATTATCTATATTTCTACAATGACATTGTTGGAGCAAGTTTGTTGTCTGCGGTAAAACTTTAATTTATCCTTTCCGTCATATAGACGCTTTCTGAAGCCTCTGCAGCAGACGGCTTTTTGAAAACATAGTGACAAAAGGAGAAATTGCTCATAATGATCACCTTTGCCACAATGTTTCAATTCTATGAAATTTTTAGAGATTATCTATATTTCTACATTGACATTATTGAAGTCATCTGGTGCAAGTTTGTTGTCTGCGGTAAAACTTTAATTAACGCCTTCCCTCATATAGACGCTTTCTGACGCCTCTGCAGCAGACGGCTTTTTGAAAACATAGTGACAAACGAAGAAATTGCTCAAAACGAGCAATTTCTCCTTTTTTGCAACAATGTTTTCCACTTTTATTCATAGGTTATCCATTCAATAAGAGATTTTTTATTTTTTGACAAAATATGTTCAAAGTTGTCTGCTGCAGAATTGTTGTATGAGGGAAAGGGTAAGTAAATCAGTAAAAGCAGCCAGCACCAGCCAACAAATAGGCAAGGTAATAAATAACATATTTACCAAAGAATGAAAGAGATTTTCTTCATAGTGTTCGGGGTTTTCCATGATCAATAAGAGGGAGATTTCGGAGTGGCACTGTATGTATAGAGTGACATCGTTAAGTCCTTCCATTTCATAGTTCCAGTATCGTGATATCGTACTGTCTGTGGACACATCGCTACTGAACGAAGACAAAGCAGCCTTGTCAGTCAAAGTGTCACTTTTGGCTGAATAAAAATGTCGTCCTTCTACGTCACTCGGAGTTTCGGGTTCATCAGAGTCGGAATCGATTGCATCATTTTTACGACCAAAGTCCATAACTTCCTGTCGTTCCCCTGTTTTAGCAATAACCTGTTTTACAGATGGTTGGGCCTGACACTTTTTACATTTTTGTTTCAAATTTTTACCAGTGCTAGACAACTGTTCCCTGTGAAGGTCAAGACATGCTATACATGGTGTGAAACTGTCCACTACTACCTCCAGTTCATCCTCTGTCTCTATTTCTGATTCACTAACTAACCGTTCTTTGCTTTCTTGTCTTACATTTAATAATCTACCAACACTTTCTTTTTCACGAATTTGCTTGTCAATCATATTGTGAACACCCATCAGGCTTTTATCTGATAGTTTATGAGCATTTTCAGAGTCTGTTTCGGGTTTAACCCCTGCATTCATGTCAGTGGCTTTCTCCGCTTTAGCCCCAACAGTTGTGTCAGTCGCATTATTGGATTCAGATCTATCACCACAGATTCTGGAGTCAGAATTGTTTTCATCAATTTGTTGAATACTCTTAGATTGATCAGATTTCTCTGATACATCATTTTTTGTTTTATTACCTTCAGTTTTAGCACCAGTTTGTCTCATATCAAGTGTTTCCTTCTTTTCTGTTGAAAGACTAGATACGGGCGTTTTCAGAGTTGAACTGTTACTTTGACCTATGGTATCTTCATGTTTAATCAAGTTCACATTCGAAGTCTGTTCTACATGTTTTATATCAGATATAGCGTCAGGATCAGAATCGCTTTTTGATTTATTTGTTACGATGGAATTCAATCTTTTATTACTAATAATCATATCTTTCTCCAGTTCACTAGTATTAAAATCTTGAAGAGTTCCACCGGCGTTATCAAGAACCTCACCTTGAGGTGTTTTATATTTCTCCAATTCACTAGATAATTTCCCCGGTGCACCAACAGTAAAGGAATCTAAACGATGATTCAGCTCTAATTGCTGATATGACTGCCCAAAGCTAGGGTCACTGTTTGTTCTACCAATGTTGTCCCCGTCATCTGCGGACAGGGATTCCCCACTCCGACACTCCACAAGTGGAACATGGGACAAATTAACTCTCGAGTTAATTTTACCCCAACTCGATTGTTCCACACCCATAGCATCTGGTTTTCCATAATGCGATTTAAACTGTTCATTAGAAAGATATCTCGTCAATGTTTGTTCAGGATTACTAGTCGCTGATTTTGTTGCTTTATCAGGCGGCACAATGGTTGGTACCGATGAACACGTTAATCTCCTTGTTAATTTCCTTCCAGCTTTCTGTTGAGAATTGTTGTTTTTGCTCTTTGGTGGCTGATGGAAGTTGGTGCTTTTACAGTGTCTGCTGGAATTTGGATGTAATGGTGTGATTTGGTTTAGTTCATCGTCTGTTAAAAACATGGTGATGGTCTTACATCCTTTGGGCATATCAGACTCTACAATATAAAGATATACGAGACTGTCAGTGATATAAGTAGGCATTTCCGAACAGTGTAAGTTTACATCATCCAGACTTCTCTGTCTTATTAGAATCTGCACAAGTTGACAGAATCTTGTAACACGCTTGTGTAAGCAGACGGCGTTTTGAAAACATAGTGACAAAAGAAGAAATTGCTCAAAACAAACAATTTCTCCTTTTGCCACAATGTTTTCAACTTTTTGTCATAGGTTATCCATTCAATTATAGAGAATTTCTATCTATTGACAAAGTATGGTCAATGTCGTCTGCTTCAGAATTGTCATATGAGGGAAAGGATTAACAGAGGTTATCTTTATCAGACTATGAGGATTCACAAGTTGATCTGGATATAAACTGTTCAAAAAAACCAAAGGCAAGCCCTTTCCCTCATACGACAATTCTGCAGCAGACAACTTTGAACATATTTCATAAAAAAATAGAAAATATCTATAATTGAATGAATAACCTAAGACTAAAAGTGGAAAACATTGTGGCAAATGGAGAAATTGCTCGTTTTGAGCAATTTCTTCTTTTGTCACTATGTTTTCAAAAAGCCGTCTGCTGCAGAGGCATCAGAAAGCGTCTATATGAGAGAAAGGGTTAAACAAGAGCACCACTGGAGGCTCATCTTATTTTATCCTTCTACGCTCAACTTATTTTTTATAAAAAATCATCAAGTTGGAAATGAATATTTAAGTTTTATAATAGCCTCACAGAACTGCTTTTTTTGAAGTATCAAAACAAGATTTACCATGATTAGGAAGATCTTCAAGTTGGAAAGTGAATGTCACAATCTGTCAAGATCATAAGCTGAGTCTTGTGTATGGACAGCCAAATGAGATAAGCTGATTGATGTCTGTTGACCAATCACTATATATTTGACAAATTTATCACTTTTATCTAGAAAATATGGCCAGTTCAATATTGTAAGTTTCTGAACAAATAGGTGGACAGATTGGTGTACAAAACATAGTTTTTAAAATATTTAAATCATTACTGGGCTGGACTGCATGTTGTCCAAATAGGTTTGTGGTTGGAGAAGTAACTCTCAAATACACCAGTATTAATGTTTTTTCTCTAATTGTTGACCACAGGAGCCCTTAACATAATCCTACAAAATGTTTTCAAAAATAATAACTACACACTAAGTTTGGTCACAATAATTCAAATGCAACTAAAGATATTGTATTTTTCCCATTAATCTATTTTTATAAAAAAAATCCTTGAACTTGACCCCATGAGCCCCAACACAATCCCAATAAAAGTCTTTATTTATATGTATTACAAACTTAATAATTACGTTAAATTAGGTTAACTGTTACTCGAGATGTTGAATAAATTACCAATTTCCTCTTTTAAGTAACAGTGACATTGACTTTGACCCCAGGAGTCCCAAAACACAATCCAATTAAAGAAATTCATTAATACTTCCAATACACTAAGTTTGGTGGCATTATGTTCACTGTTACAAAAAAAACATATTTGTTTGAAAGTTAAGAAGGGTCAATAATCCAGTCAAAATACATGACAGGTTTATGTAAAACTTTTCCTTCATTCTATTATACATTTGATAGTGAACAGGTTTTCCAAATTGTAGAGTGATAGCCTTGATAGTTTGCATGTAAGTGACCTTAACCCTTTCCCTCATACAACAATTCTGCAGCAGACGACTTTGAACGTATTTTGTCAAAACATAGAAAATCTCCATAATTGAATGGATAACCAATGACTAAAAGTGGAAAACATTGTGGCAAAAGGAGAAATTGCACGTTTTGTGCAATTTCTTCTTTTGTCACTATATTTTCAAAAAGCCGTTTGCTGCAGAGGCGTCAGAAAGCATCTATATGAGGGAAAGGGTTAACACAAAACTTATAATCTGGAGAGCTAAACATTACAAAGTTAAAAAAAAAAATGTTTTTTTTATTGCTACAACTATTTCAGGCAAATATTTCCATCAATGACAGTAAAACATGCCCATGACTTACCAGTACTTCTGGCTATGTAAGGAACCTGAAAAAACAAACGTCAAGTAAACCTATAAGTAATCTATTTTGATTGCATTGACAACAGAATTGAATGAGAACATTTAGACAAGGTCAATAACAAAAAGCAACTTCATTAAAATGATATCTGCTGCTACTAGAGATGATAACTCCAATGTTTCTAGAGCAATCATAGTGAGCATTGTTGCAGGACATTTTGGCTAAGGAAACCACAAAATAACAAAATAACTATGTAATCTGTTTACCAAGGCTTCAACTTATGTTGTGTATATATTTGAGCCACATCTAGCAAGATTGGGTTGGCAATTTGATTATTTCTCTTTTTGTAGATGTTTCAAAACTGTCTGCTGCAGAAATAATGTATGTGGGAAAGGATTAACCCTTTTCCACATATTGTCGCTTTCTGACACCTCTGCAGCAGACGACTTTTGAAATCAGTCTGGCAAAAGGAGATATTGCTCTTAATGAGCAATTTCTCCTTTTGCAGTAATGATTTCAACTCTAATCGATAATCAAACATCATGTATCATTTATGGAGATTTTCTATATTTTGGGCTTGATAAGTATAAAGTTGTCTGCTGCAGATTTATTGTATGTGGGAAAAGCTTAACGTATTTTGTCAAAAAATAGAAAATCTCCATAATTGAATGGATAACCTATGATAAAAAGTGGAAAACATTGTGGCAAAAGAAGAAATTGCTCGTTTTGAGCAATTTCTTCTTTTGTCACTATGTTTTTAAAACGCCGTCTGCTGCAGAGGCGTCAGAAAGCGTCTATATGAGGTAAAGGGTTAACACAATGTTCCACCCAGGTAACTGACTACCTAACACACAGTTTAGCTCAGGGGTGGAGGACCAATGATACTTATCACAATGATATATGTCAATGATAATCTATGGGGAAAAAACTGACAAAACTCATTACAGTTGATTTATCCCTTTCCCACATCAAGAAGCTTTCTGATGCCTCTACACTATAGCAGATGACTTTTGAAAACAATCTGGTGAAAGGTAAATTGCCCTATAATGAGCATTTTAATCTTTGCTCTTTGCTACAATGTTTTCAGGTCTATTGAACTTTCATTTATATCCTTTATAGAGGTTTACCATATTTTAACATGAAGTTTCCAACATCGTCTGCTCCTGATTTGTTGTATGTGGGAAAGGGTTTCAAGGGCTGAAGGTAGGAGAAACATAATGAACCAACCTGGTTTTGTAAGAAAGTGAGGTGCCGTGTCAGGACAGGTGAGAGCTGTGTACACAATACTCTGAAAGTGTCAATAAACCACATAAACGTACATCTATAGCATTGTTGTGTGATAACATTGATAATCTTAACACATTCCCTCATACAACAAATTTGCAGCAGATGACTTTGAAAACATCAAGGTAAAAATATGGAAAATCTCACAAAATGGAACTTCAGATTCAGAATGAAGTAGAAACTATTTTTCCAAAAGAAGAACTTGCTCTCAATGAATCATTGTGAGAAAAAAAGGACTTATTCATGTGAGCCATTTCTATAAACAAATACATCCTGGCAAAATTTTGAGAGTTTCATTTTTAAATGGTATTGAAAACATTGTGGTAAAAGAAGGAATTGCTCATTATGATGAAAACCACATTTCGCCACAATGTTTTCAAAAGTCGTCTGCTGCAGATGTGTCAGAAATGAGTCTACATGTTGGAAAGTATTAATTGAAGAACATGGCCTGTGTTTACGCATATAACAAATACTAACATCTACCTGTAAGTCTAAACATGCTGCACCCAGGCGCATAGTTACATTTATTTACTATGATATACTAATAAGCCTAAATGTGAAGTGGAGTTTAACCCTTTCCCTCATACGACAATTCTGCAGCAGACGACTTTTAACATATTTTGTCAAATAATAGAAAATCTCTATAATTGAATGGATAACCTATGAGCAAAAGTGGAAAACATTAAGGCAAAAGGAGAAATTTCTCGTTTTGAGCAATTTCTTCTTTTGTCACTATGTTTTCAAAAAGTCGTCTGCTGCAGAGGCATCAGAAAGCGTCTATATGAGAGAAAGGTTTAACCCTTTCCAATATACAACAAAACCATAGCGGACAACTTTGAAAACATCTAGACAGACAAATAGAAAATCTTTATATGTGAAAGTGTAATCATTTAATAGAGTGAGGGAAAATGAGTAATTGCTTATAATGATCAATTTCTTATTTTGTCACAGTGTTTTTAAAAGATGACTGTGCTGCAAATGCATCAAAAAGCATTTTCAAATGAAAAACGGTAATAAACTCTTTTGATATTTTTTTTTTAATGCCAATTTGAACAAAAGTATCTTCCTTCTATTACTTTTCCCTAAAAAACAATATTTCATCTAGTTTACAACAGAAAACGTTTAAAAGTATTGTAAGTGAGAGTTAAACCCTCAATTTTTACACTTAGATGTTTATGTTCATTTTTTCAAATTAACTTCTCTATTTCTTCATAAGTTTTGAATGTGGAACTGTTCAAAAATAACATATATCTTCATGCATTATGGATTTAACAACGTTTTGTACAAAAAGAGAGTTAGAACCTTTTTGCATGAAGCCCACAGTAAACAAAGGTAATTCATGAAACCTTACTTGTTTTTGTAAAATATCGCTCCAGCGAGAACAAAAGGTCTTCTTTGACTGGCCTGCAGTAAATGTGATGCTTGTTGAAACAGATTGGAACCACTCTGTGATAAATGCAAATTGTACAAAATGTATATTTAAATCAATTTTAATGAATATAGATTAAATTAAAATCAACTGAGATTGTGACTGTGATAAAGATTATTTACATATAGACAAAACTAAAGGTCACACTTCAATCTTATTAACCCTTTCCCACATACAACCAATCTGCAGCAGACGACTTTGAAAACATCTTGTCAAAAATGTGAAAAATCTCCATAAATAAGAAAGTTTAATGGTTAAATAATATTGAAAACATTGTGACAAAAGACGAAATTACTCATTGTTTTCAAAAGTCATCTGCTGCAGAGGCATCATAAAGCGTCTATATGTGGGAAAGGGTTAAAATAAGACCAAAATACTGCATATATATTGGATCTGATGACGGCGCATAAAAGGTCTTCTGGAATTGACCCTATACACTTAAACATTCATCACAAGGTCGTCTTTTTGTCCAATGAAATTGTACAACACAACCAACACTTGGTTCTATACAATCGTGTCACACAGCAAACGCCACTTCTCTATCTCATTTATTTATATGGGCTCTCTTCCCTATTTTATTCTTTATCAGTTTGTAGGAGACAATTTGTTTTAATGAGATTGGTTGCACTTAAGAGTTAAGTCAATTATTTGCACTTAAGAGTTAAGTCAATTATTAAGTTAATATTGACAATGACTCCTGTACTTTGACTTTCAATTTTGTCTTTAAATCTTCAATATTTCATAATGAGGATATAAAGAAATGGCTATGGCAGCTGATATACACTTCTCCAAATTCTGACATAACAGTTTTTATCACATAAAGCCCTCTCTGAGAATGTTAAAATCCCATTACTTATATATCATATGACATGTCTTCGTTAGAAAGTGGAAATCAAACTCTGAAAATGACGTCACGTAAGCTGTTTGTATATATATTGGTCACTTAGGCGCCAAAACAGGCAAATTTCAAGTACATTTTCTTGGAATACTCCCCATAAATCACTTAATGTGATAAATAGAATATCTCATTTAAGTTTATTTATTATGACTTTCAATAAACCTGTTAACTAAGCTGAATATGATGCTCGCCAAAGCTCGAAGGATATTATCTTTGTAACCTGGTTTATTAAAAGTGATAGTAAATAAACACAAATGAGATATATCCTCTATGTAGCAGACAGCAAAAAGAATTGGCATACCTTCGGAAGATGAACACAGGGTACATGATTGAAGGTCTGTGACAGGGCCGAGTGTAGGCTCACGTTAGATACCTGTAGTATCACCCTCCAAATGTTACTGAACTCCGTCAGAAAATGGGCATGACTCTCTTTAAAGCGCTGTAAAATCACAAGGACACTCAAATTTAATATTCAGTAAATCTTTAAACACAAATATTTAATGAAGTTTCTGGGTCAACATCATTAAAATTTCTGACAAGCAGACACATTATGACCCATCTGCAGAAGATGATATCTAAAACAATGTGGCAAAAGGAAAAATTGTCAAAAACAGCAACTTCTCCTTATGCCAAAACGATTTTGTAATGAAAGTATAAGAAATAATGAGATTAAATAAGACCATGTTTATTTATTAAAATTTCATTTAGTCTAGAAACGATTACAAAATTGCTTTTACTTTTAGATTACCCCTCATCTTTTGTCCGACATTACATTGTTACATAACCCTGCCTGTGCTGAACCCAAATATATTTAGATAGGGAGAGTCAGCGAATAGAAATCCTTGGTTAAATAATCTTTAGTGTTTTTGGTCTCTATAAACGAAAGGATTATCAAATGTCATCTGCTTGATCAAAATGTACATGGTAAAGGGTTAATTATTGGAAAAACAAACACCTCAACACAGGTTTTATGAGTATGAGTCTAATGGATCAACTTACCAATCTGACACTGTCCACACTGCCGTGAAATGTCACAAACACTTCATAGAGACTCATCAACTGTTCACTTACTGTAGAGTCCGGGATACACACACTCGCCTGTAAACCCTGGAAAATAAATATGAACTTTTACTGCATTGTTTTCGTTTAATACTTTCCCACATATACCTGTAGATGCTTTCTGACGGCTCTGCAACCAAAGACTTTAGAAAACATTGTGACAAAAAGGCAAATTGCTCAAAACAAGCAATTTCTCTTTTTGCCAGTGTTTTCAACTTGTTTCAGTAATTAAACCTTTATTTATAGAGATCTTCTATGTTTATGACTAAATGTTTTTAAAACTCGTCTGCTGCAGGTTTGTTGTATGTGGGAGAGGGTTAATATCAGAACATCATTGAAAGCAGGACGAATAACTCTTTAAATATGCAATTTCTACAAAACTTCATTTTAAATCTACTGAAATCAATAATCATATGGTATGTTGGTGCAAGGACAGCATATCGAATTCATATTGTTGATAAACCTTTCTCACATCCAAACTTGTCCTGAGGCATCTGCGGCAGACACATTTTAAATTAATGATAATAAATCATTTGAAAGATTTCTCCTTTTGCCACAATGTTTTCAACTCTATTCAATAATTTTTCACTTTTATCTGTAGACATTTTCTACATTTTCATTTAATGTTTTCATAGTCAACTACTGCTGCAGATTTGTTTTAGGAGCTAAAGGTTTAACCCTTTCCCTCATACGACAATTCTGCAGCAGACGACTTGGAACATATTTTGTCAAATAATGAAAAATCTCTATAATTGAATGGATAACCTATGACTAAAAGTGGAAAACATTGTGACAAAAGGAGAAATTGCACGTTTTGTGCAATTTCTTCTTTTGTCACTATGTTTTGAAAAAGCCGTCTGCTGCAGAGGCGTCAGAAAGCGTCTATATGAGCTAAAGGGTTAAACATCTTTGACAATTACTGGTAAAAGCACAAGTCTGTATTTTACAACATAGACAACACACTGTAGATGATGGACACATGATGATCACAAAAACTTGTGTTGAGCACTTTGTGTTCAGGTAAGCTAAATGCTGTACATGAACTTTTCTTCTCTTTGGTTTTATGAAGGGGCATTGTTTATGGTTAAATCTCTGCCAAAGAATAACAAGAGCGCCCTCCGCAAGCCAGTCTGCTTCTTTCTAAGTCGGAAAAGGGGCATTTCTGAATAATTATTAAAGCTTGAGTTATGTGACTTGGTATAGACATGCGTATTGTTCCCAGGAACATGTGTACCAAGTTTCATTTGAAAATATTGAACGTTATTTGAGTTTTGATGTAAGGTAAAAGTTTTGTATCAACGCCAAGGGTATCACAATACCCCAACTTTTTTTCTTCGAAAGACAGACGAGCTAAAAAGGTATCATTCAGTTTAAAGAGAAATATAGCAATGACTTCAAGCAAGAGATTAAGTCATTTTCCAATTTTTTTTCCAAATTTATCATTGTAACAACAATACTGCACAACGACTTACAAAACTATATGAGCCAATCCGTTTCAATGCAAACTTTTCTTGGTCAAACTTGAAGAAGACCGGGGCTGACTGACTAATACATGCAGTCAGAAATTCGGACATTCCCATCAACTGACCACACAGTGCACATTGGTCATCAGCTGACATCTGAAATATACAAGATTTTATTTCATTTAGTAAGGGGTATTAACCCTTTCCCTCATATAGACGCTTTCTGACCTCTCTGCAGCAGACGGCTTTTTGAAACCATGTTGACAAAAGAAGAAATTGCTTAACGCAAGCAATTTCTCCTTTTGTTACCTTGTTTTCAAGTCTATTCAATTATTGTACTTTCATTTAAAGGGAGTTTCCAATATTTTTCGGTTTGATTTCAAAGTCGTCTGCTGTAGATTTGTTGCATGTGGGAAGGGTTAAATTTTTCAACAGTATTTCAGTTAATCATGCAACATTCAACTCACACATAAACGCAAAAATGAAGTTTTTGGCAAATTTCCATGTTTATTGGAAGCCGCCAGGAGGCGGCTTCCTGTAGGGATGCTTTTAATTTTCGGTCAAGGAGAATATTTAGACCTGCCAGCGTGACCACATATCTTGATTTCTCTTTGTCCTTTCTAAGTACATTAATTTAAGGTAATGACTTTTAAAACATCCCTTTTACACTCTGTATACATGTGTGAGTTTTACAAATTAAAAACAAAAGACAAAGGCCAGTATATTAATTGAATATATGTACATTTTTATTTAAGCGAAATTCATACTGTATCTTGTCTAAACAGTAAACTGAATTGGTTACATGCCTCATAGGCTTTTTTTAGTTCGATAGTATGTTAAACCGGGAACCTAGAACAAAAGAAGGTACACAGTAAATGTAATCTGTTTCTTGTTGTTGTTGTTTGGCGTTGTTTACCGTCGCGCTTGGCATTAATGCCATTCCGTTCCTTACATGCTATAATATATTACGCAGTAATTCTAGATGAAGAAGTGCAGACATGAACAAAATATCTGTTTCACAATAAATGTTGCATGTATGACGATTTAAATAAACAATTTAAAGGGAATACAAATATTTAACACAGTTAAACATTTATTTAAGCGAAAATCATACTGTATCTTGAACAGTGAACAAGAGAAGGCACGCAGTAAATGTAATCTGTTTCTTGTTGTTGTTGTTTGGCGTTGTTTACCCTCGCGCTCGGCATTAATGCCATTCCGTTCCTTACATGCTATCATATATTACGCAGTAATTCTAGATGAAGAAGTGCAGACATGAACATATATAAACCACAGAAATATCTGTTTTAAAATAAATGTTGCCGTCTAGTTGAAATGGAAATTTTTATCAAACTTATTCATACGAATCACAAGAAAAAAATTGTAGTAGTACTTAAAGGGAGGTAATTTCTAGTATATACGCACAATTTAACTAAGTTCTCATTTGGTCTGACACCTTTGTCTAATAATACACATGTATGACGATTTAAATAAGCAATTTAAAGGGAATAAAAATATTTAACACAGCAGCTAAACATTTAAATACATGTTCAGCAGCTAACCGTTTCCCACATACAACAACCAATTTGGTAGAGGAAAGTCTATGTCGTGCCGGGTTAGCTAGTCGCAATATAAAATCGCAAATATTGAAAATATACTTATACACAAACGGACGTTTCTAGTTTCAGTACATACAAAAACGGTTCATACTTTAATTTACTTTAACATGTTGGTATATATTGAAATGGGTGTTTCTGTGAGATTCACAGACTTAGTACATTGAAATGAAAAATTGTTTATAACATTATAAATTTTATATTCATACAATAGGGTATCTACAAACAATTTATGAAATGTGTACACATTTATCTTGGCTTAAATTTGATTTTGATGTTGTTACTAATTTAAATAATAGTTTTCATTCATATAATTTCAATGTTTATTAATCTTAATCATACGAATCACAAGGTAAATATCCTTGTATTGCTTAAAGGGAGGTAATTTGAACTATCAACAGTCTTCAAAGGGATAAATATGTCAGCGTATTACCGTCTACTGTTGTTTGTGGATTTAAATGTTCTTTTTTCTTATTTCTACATGAACAACGAAAAATTGCGGCTTCTCTTTGACGCTTTGCATCAAACATTCGTCTTGTTCACCGAAGGTATATATAACAACAAAATCAAAGCATCTTCTTATGCCTTTGATGTCTGATTACAATAAATAATCAAAATGCTTAGTCCTTTTCCACATACAGACACTTTTTGATACCTCATTAGCAGACGAGTTTTGAAAACATTGTTGCAAAAGAAGTTCTTTATTGCTCAAAATGGGCAATTCCCTGTTTTGCCAGTGTTTTCAACTTTTTTTCAGTATTTACACTTTCATTTTAAGCGGTTTTCCATACTTTTGTTCAGATGTTTTCAAAGTCGTCTGATGCAAATGTGTTGTACATGGTAAAGGGTTTTTAAACAGCAGGTTGTGTTTGAATCTTTTAACAAGTGTGTTAAGATCAACTTACGAATTCTGGTGAAAAGTACAAAATGGCATCTTTAAGGTCATCTGTCTCCTTCTTTAACATATTGTGATCATACACAAAGAAAACAGGATCATCTGATAACCTGTAATTAACACCAATTTGATTCATAGTAATTATTGAATCCTTTCTTACATACACATATGAGAAGGGTTAACGCTTTCCCTCATACATCAATTCTGCAGCAGACGACATTGAACCTACTTCGTCAAAAAATGGAAAATCTCTATAATTGAATGGATAACCTATGACTAAAAGTGGAAAACATTGTGGCAAAAGAAGTATTGCTCGTTTTGAGCAATTTCTTCTTTTGTCACTATGTTTTCAAAAAGTCGTCTGCTGCAGAGGCGTCAGAAAGCATCTATTATTTCAAAAAGATTGTGGCAAAGGAAATTACTCATGATGAGCAATTTCTCTTTTTGTCAAAATGTTTTCAACTTTATTCAATAACAGTTACTGTTCTTTCATTTAAAGAGAGTTTCCATATGTTTGACTAAATGTTTTCAAAGTTGTCTTTTGCAGATGTGTTGTATGAGGAAAGGGTTTAAAAGACAGTTTAGTTTACAGGCTTGCCATAGTTCTTACTATAGGCACTGTAAATGCACATATCGAGGTCTTGGCGTGAAACGGTTGTAACTAAAAACCTATTTCGAAAACCCTGGTTTAGGAACAATTTTGACCCCTTTGTAAACAATGCAAATTTAGGTGCCATTGCTCAGAACGAGCAATGGCACCTAAATTTCCATTGTTTACCAAGAAAAATGATTTAACGCTATTAAAGACTTTATGGCGAGGTGATTAACCTTGGTAACAAAATACCAATTTTAGTTACAACCGTTTCATGCCAAGCCCTCGATATATGTATGAATGAAGGATAAGATGTATTGACATTAAACCTATGGAAGATGTTTAAGATAATCATATTTACCTGTTGTTCAGTGCTTGTGAAAGTGTATTGTCCTTTGTCATATTTGTCGAGTCATTGACAAATGTTGAAGTGCGAGGGAATGGCCAAGACTGCATCAGTCAACTGCTTACAGTTCTTCACACCGTCTCAGCAACTGTATTGTAGTGGTCACCAATATGAAAGAAATTAACTGTAAATGTAAACCATCATGGAATGACACATGAAATTTACCACATCAAAGCGAAATCAACCTCATGGAATGAACCACTTAGTAAAGATCAAGATCAGCTTGCGGCTCTGCAAGGTCTGATCGGCTATCCTGATTATTATTAACCCTTTCCCTCATACGACAATTCTGCAGCAGACGACTTTGAACATATTTGTCAAAAAGATGGAAAATCTCTATAATTGAATGGATAACCTATGACAAAAAGTGGAAAACATTGTGGCAAAAGGAGAAATTGCATGTTTTGTGCAATTTCTTCTTTTGTCACTATGTTTTCAAAAAGCTGTCTGCTGCAAAGGCGTCAGAAAGCATCTATATGAGGGAAAGGGTTAATAGCTGTCCTGATGGCCTCTTGAGAAGGGTCATGACCAAAAACTGATTTCCAATTTCCCACATTCATCAAATTTGCGGCTGAAGACGTTGAAAATATCTCTGCCAAACTATGAAAAATCTCCACAAAGATGAATGCACTCAAATAGTGTAGACACTATATAAGTCAGTGTCCATTCCAGGATTTGAAAACAAGGGGGGTATTTTATCAGAAAATATGAACCAATTTTAGACATTTTTCCATCTTTGTCCATGTAAACAAATCCCCGCTTCCGTACACATTTGGGGGGAATATTCAGAACAATTTGAGAATTAGGACGACCTCCCTCTTAGATTGGACACTGTAAGTATGAATGGCGTACGTTAGCCGTAGAATATATCCTAACCTATCTTGTTAGGCTACCCTTGTACTGCCAGTATTGAAAGAAAAGTCAAGTTATGAAATTAGAAAAAGAGCTAAATGTTGACAACAAAAAGGGACTATGGATTTAAGAATTATTTCTGGAGATTTATTTGTAAAATCGAATGTTAAATACACGTTCATTACCAGGTGTCATCAAGGAATACACTGTTATGCTACTATGATTGTATCACCGTTTTATTCAGAACTCCCCTCAGTCGCCATTTTGTACCGGAAAGTCACATGATATGAGATCACATGGGGTGCCGGACAGGTAACTAATTGTTTTAAAAGGCCTAGTAAGATTGATCGAATGGGCAATATAGGAATATGATCCTTTCCTTTGAAATCGAGAACTGTTGACCTCTCTTAAGAAGACGGTGTTTGAAAAAGCCATTTTGGAAAGGGGAGTGCTGATAATCTAAGGCTTTTATTAGTAGGCCTAGGCCTACTTGTGCTCATGATATTGGGAAACCTTCCTTTTTACAATGTTTATTTTAGCATGTAAAAAATCTGTCCAGATTACCATTTTTCTGCGTTTGTTAATAGTCTGGAAGATCACAACATATTAGGTCAAACCAGGGTCTTTCAAATAGTACTATTTGAAAGACCCTGGTCAAACGTACTTACTAGATCTAAAGTTTTAATCAAAGCACTGAAATGACTGCCAGCAAGCGGCTCACTGGAAATCACGGATATGGGTATTACCGATTACAATAGTCTACCAGGAGCACTTTGTTATGTCAGTTTAGTATGTTATAGGAGTTGAACACATTAAACCTTTGAAATAAACTGTATTAGTACGGCATATTTACACTATGTCTTTGTGTCTAACAAAAGGACCAATATCGCTCAACTGCCATTAGGCTAAATAACCCTACATGTACTATGGGCATAAAGAGTAAATGGGAACAATTTGTTATGAGATGAAGATTGTTGTCTTCAATCTTAAGGCATACAGAGTAAGACAGCCCCTACCCTAGATGTCATATATAGTTTTGGTAAACAGCATGGCGTTGATGGATCTGGAAGAGGGTAATCGAGGAACTATTCTAAAAAATAACTTGAAATTCAGACCAAATTGTTCAGAGGAGAAGATTTTAAAGTTTTCACTATAGCCATGTTATCCTTTTAAAATAGCCTAGTCCCGTTCCATGGCGACCGTGTTTGGTTTTTACTTGGCAATATGACTTTATAAAATATGGCAAAGAGGAATATTTCCTCAAATTTTCTTGAAACTCGACCAAATAATTTCGTGTATATCAATTTTTGACGTTTATCTTTCTTTCTTTTTTCATTTTAGTTGTCATGGCATGAATCCATAAGTTTGAATGAATTTTAGGAGAGACCATTGAGGGGATGCTACCTAGGAAGTTTTGTTACAATTGACCTAGTTGTGACAGATGAGAAGTCGCAAGATTTAACGCACGGACGGACGGACGCCAACTGACAATGCACCATGACAGAAGCTCGAATGGATTTCAGCCAGTGGAGCTAAAAAAGAATGTGGTGCATTGGGCTTGGAGATTATTTTACGTAAAAACACTTCTAAGAAATGATCGAAAATGGCCATTTTAGGGATCCGTCTTGACCGGGTTTATAAATCTCACAGCTTTTTTTTAACAAGAGAACATGGTCATGGTTCAATAGTGTTTCGCAAATCGTAAGTGAAAATTTAAATGCATTGCTTTTTTTCCTCAAAGTGTTTGAAGGAGTCGGTTGCAGTACCGACGTGGCGGAAATTGTGTGACAAAATATGAAGTAATGACTATGAAATATATATAAGGCAAAAAAAAAAAAACCAGATCGGAAATATACGTCATGAATCAGTACCATTGCACCACCCTGCTATTTTCTTCAATATTGAAATTTATACAGTTATACCTTTCGATTTGGCAATGTTCGGTATTTTTAGTAAAATGGATGCACAGAAGCCTCTGTTTTATTAATAGCTCATCGGATTTATATAGAATTGTCGACGATTATATTTGTTACTGTTTGCGATATCACTAACTAAAGCAATCGGCTCTGACGAATCCCTTGCTATTTTCAAAAATGCTGATGGTTAACGTCATTGGACTCATATGAACGCCTGCCGTTTGAAATGATACTTTGAGAATAGACTCGCTTTCTTTTATTTGTTTTGTTGTGATTTTTACGCCGTCCTCATCAGTATGATCATGACCACAGTGGCCTTATTAATGACACATGGATGACAACTATGACTAGACTAGGATATGAGCCATGCCCAAAGACACACATCCTTGACCACCGTGTATGCACTATGATAAGCCGAAGTGAAGAGTGTAATATGTCGTAAATTGTGAGAATCATTTTTATACAGAGTCTTTTCCTTTTCCTACAATGTCGTCAAAATGAATAACTTCCTCTTCTTGTTTCGTCTGTACCTGGGAATACACATTTATATCAGAATGGCAAGGTCCAGTCGGTTCACCGTGTGGTCATTTCAGCTACACATTGAGGTCAAGTCGGTTCACCGTGTGGTCATTTCAGCTACACCTTGAGGTCCAGTCGGTTCACCGTGTGGTCATTTCAGCTACACCTTGAGGTCCAGTCGGTTCACCGTGTGGTCATTTCAGCTACACCTCGAGGTCCAGTAGGTTCACCGTGTGGTCATTTCAGCTACACCTTGATATAAGAATGGCAAGGTCCAGTCGGGTGACCGTGTGGTCATTTCAGCTATACCTTGAGGTCCAGTCGGTTCACCGTGTGGTCATTTCAGCAACGAAGAGGTATGTGAAGAATTGTTTTGTCAAGATGTTCTTCTAAAACAGAACATATAGTTGTTGAAAGTGAAATATGACCCCTGACCTTTCAGAAAAAAAAAAGAGCCGACTCGGTGATGTAGTGGTTAAATCGTTCGCGCCGAGAGCGAGAGACCAGAGTTCGATCATGGGTCAGGTAAGACCAAAGACCTTTAAACATCGTAAAAGTGGTTTCCCTTTTTGGACTTCAGGGTTGCGGGGATAGCATAACGACTGTCGACTCATGCGCTGGTGTCAGGATAAGCTTACGATCAATGTACACCGTGATATGAACCGTTATGCGAGAAAATCAACATTGTGAACTTTGTGTAAAGTATCGACCCGGATCAGCCTAAGCATGCCGCGCAGGCTAACCCGGACTCACACTTTTCGCGTCCTGTGGATTTGCTGTGTCAGGACAGTTATTCTATACATCTATCCCACTGAGACGGAATGTGTCAGCCCGGATAAGCTTAAGCTGATCTGGGTCGATACATTACGGCGAGTTCATAGTCCAGGGGCGTACCTCCCTTTAGGCACTGTAGGCACGTGCCTACACATTTTTTCTAAAAATGCCCCAAAATGCTGCTGCGGCGATAGACATCTGCGTAATGTATCGACCAGATAGGCCTGCGCTGTCCGCGCCGACTGATCCGGCCGACACAATCCTTCTTAGGGGGATAGATGTATAGAGTAGAACAATGTCTATCCGGGTACGCCTCTGTGGCATGCTTAGGCTGATCCGGGTCGATACTTTACGCAGAGTCCACACTGTTGATTTTCTCACGAGACGGCATACACATTGATTATTGCAAAGCTACGCCCCTGCATACTGTTGGTTTTCTCGAAGTACCATTGAAAGCGGTTAAAACCACCATACATACACACACGTGTTGACCAGGTACTTCTGAGGGATAGCAGACACAGGCCGTTTACCCCTAGATGATGTATCACCTTAATTCACCCCTAGATTATGTATCACCTTAATTCACCCCTAGATGATGTATCACCTTAATTCACCTTCAATAACTGAACTGCGTTTGTCAACTTGGGATATTATTGACTCTACGGCTTGTCATCATTTACATTGGCGTAACAGTTTGTATTTTGGTCAGAATATACGTCTTGGTATATAATAACTTATAGGCGGATAGTGTGTGCTTTGGCGAGACTGTGTGTATAGACAGGGTCATCCGAGCTGTTTGAAACTGCATTAAGACCTTCGCTTCAAACTGATTCAAACATTCGTTATGACCTAATATAATTAAAATAGTGTAAACCATATGGTAAAAATAAGCATTTCAAAGCATGAATTACATCTACTTTATTTATATATGTAAGTTGAGATAAATTCTGGTTTATTTCTATCAGTTAAAAGAAGGATCATTTTGTACTGTTCAGTTGAACTTCAGGAAAACCAACCGTGGGGAATCTGTGACGGATGTGTATGAGGATAAAGATATATATATATGCATCCATTTTAATGTAAAAAACATGTACAGTGTCTGCCAGAGAATATCTTTCAGATATATTTGGAGCTGATGGTCTGGAATCTCAGTTGATGCACTGTGGTTGGTTGTCGTAAATGCACCGTGGTTGGTTATCGTTCATACACCATGGTTGGTTTTCGTAGATGCATCGTGGTTAGTTTTCGTAATTGGACCGCGTTTACTTCTCGTTGATGCACCGTGGTAGGTTTTTGTAAATACATCGTTGTTGGTTTTCGTTGATATACCGTGGTTGGTTTGCGTAAATGCACAGTGGTTGGTTTTCGTTGATACAACGTGATTGGTTGTCGTAAATGTATCGTGGTTAATTTTCGTTGATGCACCATGGTTGGTTTCAATTGTACTGTAATACTGTAAACGATGTCATAAAATACACAAAAGATGGTGTCATAAAATACACAAAAGATGGTGTCATAACATACACAAAAGATGGTGTCATAAAATACACAAAAGATGATGTCATAAAATACACAAAAGATGGTGTCATAAAATACACAAAATGTCATAAAATACACAAAAGATGGTGTCATAAAATACACAAAAGATGGTGTCATAAAATACACAAAAGATGGTGTCATAAAATACACAAAAGCTGGTGTCATAAAATACTTCGATTTAACGACGTGATCGAGTGATCTCTCGGTTGGCTAAATTATTTGATGTATTTTCAGCTTCGTAATTCATTATACTAAAACGTGTTTATTATTAAAAACGCGTCAATGATAAAAACGAATCAAGAAAACAGCACAGCAGCAATTCTGATTGCTCATCTGAACAATCAGAACTGATGCTAAAGTGATTTCAAAAAACAAATCCCTTTTATGAATGTGTCCGAGTTAAATGGCATGTTCGAGTTTACACATGTTCGAGTTGTTAAGAGTTCATCCCTAGAGATCGATGTATCTCTAAAACTGGTATCTGTTCCGCACTACTTGTTTACTCGTCTGTATAGTCTCGTACATTTGGCGTCATTAGCTTCCATTGTCTGCGGATAAAGAAAAGACGTATGATCATTTGGGCCACGTCAAACGAAAATCGATCATCGACACTTGGCGATCAGATCAGACTGCACATCCGCGTTGTTTATATTAGGGTCTTCCCTGAATGAACATGCATCGTGATAATTTGGGGGGAACGGTTATGAAAATCAAAGTACTAAAAGTACTTAAAGTCAGCTCACATGAAGACTTGTTGTAAAGAAACAAGAGCTACAACGCAATCAGATGTCATTATTCAACGTCCTTTTTAAAGTTCGCGAACGACAATATATTCTTGGCAGAGATTTGGCCCTAGCAGCACAACATAGCCGCACGATGATGAATATGTTTTAAAACCATAGCGTGTACAGTGTGTCAAAAAGGTTTACCGAAACGAAATACTTACTGAATAGCGTAAGTCAAATAAGGGCCAAACTGCAAGCAAGATGCATAAAAGAGCTATGACCCATTGACGTCTAATTTGGCATCTAATAGTATTTTATCTGATTTATACATTCATATAAAATCAGAATTCAGAAAAGAAAATAACGTTTAGGAAAAACAGAAATTGTTTTACAAAATTACGCACCTCTTCTCATAATTTACGTATAGAAACCGGTAGACACGTGCGAGTAAGAATTCCGAGAAATGAAAGAGTAACGACGAATACCACTTTATTATCGAATGCCTTTGTCACCAGAATCTTCGAGAAATATACATTAAACGTTACTATTACGTCAAGCCAAGCATGCAAACGTTTATACATCTAATGAAAATTGAAAATCCAGCCACATTATTAAAGCTATGTAAATTCATAAAATATGCATTTGAAGAAAGAAATAGTCACATTCCTCCGTGAGGTATTACACGATAACATAAACAGAACAATATTTTCTCTTAATCAATTCTTTTCAATGTGTTCTCGAATAATATTCTATAGAATCCTATTGTGATTAACTAGTATATATGTCACGATATGAAATTGAATTTGTATTTGTATTTGTAACAATGATGTACTTATTTTGTACAAGTTGAAAATAAAGTATCTATTTATCTTGTAGGATACATACACCAAACATCAAATGAGCTTAATATTGAACTAAAACGCTTTCGTACAACGCTTTCGTATAACTATCTAAAAGTCAACAGGAGTTAAATAACCCCTTTTTGTGTTTAGTTCTTTGGGTTCCATATTGACCTAGAATTGCTCAGTCTTTGGCCTGGGGCTTTAGCCCCTGGTCATATTGGTAAATCCGTTATTTTTTCCGGATTTGGCAGCCTTTCAATTACTGTTAATACCCTATTACGCATTTTAAGGTGAGATTGCGCCAGAAAAATAGTTCATCATGGATTCAACAAAACTGCATTTTCACCCCCCAAAAATAATTATAATGTTGTTGGAACATCAGTAAAAAACTTAACGCGTGAGAACCCAAATATAAGTTCAACAAATGCCTAGAAATTAATGCGCCGAGAGGTCAAATATGAAAGCTTATGGAAAAATAAATTGTTAACAAAGATGGCGCGTGATAAATGCAGTTGCGGATTTACCGGGGAAACCCATAGGGCCCGTGTGACGAAAAATAAATGGTAAACAAAAAATGCAGTGGGGCCCGTGCCTCCCAAAAGCATATTCATGAATTAAAAATGTAGCCTACCTAGTATCACTTAAACCCCAGTCACAATTACCTTGCGAGTAGTTTGAGGCGGATTTCTAGGCATTTTCGGCCGGAACCCTTCGGGACTCTTCGCGGGCATCGAGTAAATTTTAAGTCTGATTTAAAACCTCAGCGCGAACTGATCGCACATTAATCGGCTGATGCCTAGCCGATGTTCGGCCGGGCTTCACACATACCGGGCGAGCGCAATCCCAAAGTTTGGACTACCCAGACAATCCAAACGCCGCTCAGAGCCCGGCCGGAAATCGGGCAGGCAGAATGTTGATCTAAATGATATCTAGGCCAAGTTCGAATATGGGTCATGCCGGGTCAAAAACTAGGTCACTAGACCAAATTGAAGGAAAATCCTGATAACACTCTAGAGGCCGCATTTTATGCTTCAGCAGCTTGAAATTTTGTCTGAATTATATTTAGGTCAAGTTGGACTAGTGGTCATATTCGGTCAGAAACTGGGTCACTACGTCAAATTGAAGGATACTCTTGTTAACACCCTTGATGCTGCATTTTTAACTTGATCATGTTGAAACTGTTTCAGAATGTTAGTCTTGATGATATGTAGGTCAAGTTCGAATATGGATCATGCCGGGTTAAAAACTAGGTCACTAGCTATAGACAACTTGAAGGAACATCTTGTTAATACTCTGGAGGCCGCATTCTTTGCTTCAGCAGCTTGAAATGTTGCCAGAATGTTTGTATTGATAATATCTAGTCCATTTTCGAATATGGGTAATATCAGGTAAAATAAGATAGATCACTAGGCCAAATGAAGGAAAATATTGATAACACTTTGGAGGTTTCATTTTGAATCTTTGTCAGAATAATTGTCCTGATGAGTTTTGCATTGATCAAACACTTTCTCCCAGTCTAGTACATGGTTTAGAGACTTATTTCTACTTGATGGAAATTGATTTAACATTGACATATTTCTCTATATAATAAGGCAGAAACTTCAAAATATTCTGCCTAAACCTGCTGTCAAATTTTCCTTTAATTCGTTATGTCTTAAATGTGTAGACTTGTGAGCTCTTGCACTCAGGTGAGCGATATAGTGCCAACAAGGTCCTCCTGTTTTCAAATTGTCAGCTTCATAATATTTACTATTTTTGATATGATCTTTCAACTTCTTAACAATAAATACATTATTTCCTTTTACATTTGCCCTACTTCTCCAACCTTCCTGCAGCCCCCAGGCCCTCAGAACTTTCAGTGCTTTGATTTTAAAACCACTCACGTGACATCAAATTAGCCGAATTACTTTTAACATGCGAAATAAAGCACTTTTAATCCAAAACATTTTTATTCTGCATATTTGTGGTTGTGAGTTCGAACCACAGCTCGGCCAACATTCTTTCCAACGTTTGACAAAAGTAACTGTGTCAACGTCATTCTTCTGCCATGAATAGGCCAACAGTCTACGTGGAAAAGCAGCCAGTAGTTTGGAAAGACTGGTGTGAGAAAACCAGGATACATACGACTAGCCGAACTGGCCGCCGTGATATGACCGACAATGTGTTGTAAGAGGTGTTAAACCACAATCAATAACCGCCCCTCATTGCAATTATAAGGGTTAAATATGTATGTTGTGGTGCAGAAGGGCATTATGTCAGCTGTGTTATTTGGCAATTTCGTCTTATACTCCTATAACTGCACCAAAACATACATTTAACCCTTGAAGAGAGTACATGCTAGGTTCATTGTATCGTTTGCAAACTCCCTAGTGATGGTTGAATCTGGGTCTCCTCTCTCTATGGCGGTTAACGTGTTTCCATTTAAAGTCATTGTCGTCTGTTAAACAAAAAAATCATGTTTTATATTGTTTGAATTAAGTTGAACCCTTTTCAATATAACATACGCATTCGGACGCCTCTACAGCAGACGACTTTTGAAACCGTTGTGGCAAAAGGAGAAATTGCTCATAATGTTTTCAATATTAAAACATTTATTTGTCGAGTCGTCTGCAACAGTTTCTGCGAGAAATGGTTAATAAATAATGTATGGTAAATGTTTAGCCTTGTTCATTGTAAGACTTAAGCAATAATTCTGTTTTGGTAGTCTTTTTCATTATCGCTACTTTTGGGTTAGGTTAATTTTCAGACAAGCTCATTTAACCTGTCAAAATGAAATACTGTGTGAACACATAGAAACCAACCCCAAAAATCCTCTCAGAGGCTCAGAGCAAGTATGGAGGGCTTCAACCAATGAATGTATTGGTTTTGTTCTCTATCAGACTGGGGGTAGAATGCTTAAACCATAACCTGGTAATCTTGTTCTTGATTGATTCCACGGGATATACATGCAAAATTCTTGCATAACCTAAGTATCATTTAGAGTGTTCAAAGGCCCAAAACAGCTGTAGATTTTGACTCAACCGTAACACTATTTGAGTTACATCCCTTTTATGATTTCCAAATTCGACACAAATCGCAGTTTTTTCATATCATTTTGGCCTGATGAGGTCAAATTAAAGCCTTTTCAAGTGAAAATGTATTGCATATTATTTTGGGATTGCGCGGCAGGAAAAAAAAGGCCATTGGATATCTGCAACACATGTTAAATCCTTGGAAAGTATGCTGTGTTATGTCTTCATACGAGTAGATGAACTGGCCGCCGTGATATGAATGAAACAATGTTGAAACTAGCGTTAATCCCCAGGCAATCATATAATGCAATGAAATATAGTTTAACCTCTGTGAAATCCAACATTGGGGACTCTCAGAAAGTATCGACCGGATCAGCCTAAGCATGCCGCGCAGGCTAACCCGGACAGAGACTATTCGCCTCCTGTAGATTTTCTGTTTCAGGAATCATTACTCTATACCTCTTTTCCCCTAAGACGGAATGTGTCGGTCCGGACTAGCCTGTGCGGATTGCGCAGGCTGATCTGGGTCGATACATTACGCAGAGGCCATAATGTTGGTTTTCTCGTGGGACGGATCAATTATAAAAAAATAAAGCAACATAGGCACATTCACTTTTTGATGCCAATCAGAAAGTATCGAGGGTCACACTCGAGATTCGTTTATATTGTGAGATTCTGAAATAGCTACCTTTACGTCTCTGCCATCTGCGGTCGTCTGGTCAAACTCCTCACCCAGAAGAAAGGTGATTTTTGTTGTTCTAAACCAGCTGATAGTCTTAATCGTCCATGTATTGCCATCTACCTTTATTTCTGATTGTGCTTTGAGTGAAACAGCTATTTTTCTCATCACCGGTCCGACACCTGAAGCGGACAGATATAAGGTATAAATTCATCGCTTGGGATATTATATATCAAAGATATATTTCACTGGGTCGCAAAAAGTTATATTTTCACTAAACTGTTCCGCTGATTTCATGCTTTTGTTTATTCATGACATGTAAAACCTGGATACAGAAACAGTAAACAGTGAAAAATCATTAGTTTTGTACGGTGGCATGTGTATGTTTTTATTTATCTCGTGCACACGACATACTAAGTCGTGCGCACGACATAGTAACTCGTGCGCACGACTTAATTATCTCGTGCGCACGACATAGTATAAAAATAATAAAAACATATACATATCACCTCTGTGCCACCGTAGTTTTAACCTTTGTCTCATATAGACGCTTTCTGACGCCTCTGTAGCAGACGGCTTTTTGAAAACATAGTGACAAAAGAAGAAATTGCTTAAAACGAGCAATTTCTCATTTTGCCACAATGTTTTCCACTTATCCATTCAATTATAGAGATTTTCTTATTTTTGACAACGTTCAAAGTCGTCTGCTGCAGAAATGTGGTATGCGGGAAGGGTTGATAGTGATAACAGGATAACATAACTATTTCAACGTAACATGTAGGCCAACACCGAGTTCTTCAATGTATTATAATTCATAATATGAGCCGTGCTGTGAGAAAACCAACATAATGGCCTCTGCGTAATGTATCGACCCAGATCAGCCTGCACAGTCCGTGCAGACTGATCCGGGCCGACACATTCCGTCTTAGTGGGATAGCGGTATAGAGTAATGATTCCTGAAACAGAAAATCCACATGAGGCGAAAATTGTCTGGCCGGGTTAACCTGATCGGCATGCTTAGGCTGATCCGGATCGATACTTGACGCAGAGTCAACAATGTTGGTTTTCTCGCGGGACGGCTCATATTTTTTAAATTTTAACCCCTTTCCCACATACACCAAATCTGCAGCAGATGACTTTGGAGACATTTAGTCAAACATATGGAAACTCTCTATAAGTGAATGAACAAATTGTGGTTAAACATTGTGGCTAATGGATTGCTGACTATGAGCAATTTCTCCATTTGCCAAAATGTTTCAAAATCCATCTGCTGCAGAGGGGTCAGAAAGCGTCTGGATTGTTTTGTTGTGACCGCTGGGGGAATGGATTGTTTTGTTGTGACCGCTGGGAGAATAATGGATTGTTTTGTTGTGATTGTATACATGATGTTATAACCGTTGGTTGATTTAAACCTCAGTAACGCAGGATACAGAAATAGTTGCGGATTGACACTTATGGTCTGTAAAGTAAAGTAAACATTGAAACCACCTATACGTCCCGATATGAATTACAGATGTCTGACCTCACACGTTTATTTGCTGTTCAGTTATATGAACTTATATCACGTCATTTCCTGGGTAAGTTACCAATACTACTGGTACATTTATAGCGACACCAGCGAGACAGTCGTAATGCTAACCATCTTTTCAAGAAGATTGAACCCCCTCACCCCATAATAAACAATATATACTCATTCATACACACAATCAAAGCACTGAAGTGCTGACGGCCTGGGGGCTGCAGGAAGGTTCATAACCCCCTCACCCCATAATAAACAACATATACTCATTCATACACACAATCAAAGCACTGAAGTGCTGTCGGCCTGGGGCTGCATGAAGGTTCAAGAAGTAGGGAAAAAGCGAAAGGAAATAACAATTGAAGCTTATTTTTATGTATTTATTGTTAAGAAGTTGAAAGATCATATCCAAAATAGTAAATATTATGAAACTGACAATTTGAAAACAGGAGGACCTTGTTGGAACTATATCGGTCACCTGAGTGCAAGAGCTCACAAGTATACACATTTAAGACAGTTTCTGCCTTATTATATTGAGAAATATGTCAATGTTAAATCAACTTCCATCAATTAAAAATAATTCTCTAGACCATGTACTTGACTGAGAGAAAGTGTTTAAACAATGCAAAACTCATCAAGACAATGATTCAAAATGAAACCTCCAGAATGTTATCAAGATTTTCCTTCATTTGGCGTAGTGACCTATTTTTGTTTACCTGATATGATCCATATTCGAAGAAGGACTAGATATCACCAATACAAACATTATGACAAAGTATCAAGCTGCTGAAGCAAACAATGCGCCTCCAGAGTATTAACAAGATATTCCGTCAATTTGGCCTAGTGACCTAGTTTTTAACCCGGCATGACCCATATTCGAAATTGGCTTAGATATCATTAAGATAAACATTCTGACCACATTTTAAAAAATGTGGCTTCTGCAGTGTTGCTAAGACTTTTCTTTAATTTGACCTAGTGACCTAGCTTTTGAACAGACATGACCAATATTCAAACTGGGCCTACATATTATCAAGACAAACATTCCGATACAGTTTCAACATGCTCTAGTAAAAAATGCAGCCTCCAGAGTGTCAACAACTTTTGCCTTCAACTTGGCCTAGTGACCTAGTTTCTGACCCAATATGACCCATATTCGAACTTGACTTGGATATCATTAAGACAAACATTCTTACGAGAATGCCGTTGATACCTCCACAGCGCATGCGGGCAACTGCACAGCGCGCAACCGGGTCGCTTGGTTGAGGGAGAGTTTGGCGTTTGCGCGCTATCGCTACAACATTTCTATTTGTGCATTGGTGGCTGAAGAGGAGAGGCATGGTCTCATTCACTTCACTGCCACCCTCCTGTTGTGGTTCCCTATCCTTCTCCTTCGGTCCTCCTTTCCTTTCTAGGGCATCTTGTAGTACTGTTACTCTGACACTTTAGGGATAAGCTGTGTAAATTGTTATCTTCTGTGACGAGCGCGACTGTATAATCTGATGAATGATGCGATGAGACGCCGGCCTGTTCCCGGTCAATGTCTGCCCGATTTCCGGCCGGGATCTGAGCGGCGAATTTGGCCCGGCGCCCGCCCGATATTTGGGATGCCCGACCGGACATCGGCCAGGCATCAACCGATTATTGTGCGATCAGTTTGCGATGAGGTTTTAAGTCCGAGTTAAAAGTAACTCGAAAATGCCTAGAAATCCGCCGCAAACTACTCGCAAGATAATTGTGACTGGGCTTTAAGTGATATTAGGTAGGCTACATTTCTAATTAATAGATATGCTTTTTAAAACAATATATATATATCTGCAGCAGAAGACTTTTAAAAACATGAAGGTTAACATCCATATCTCTATGTGCAGACATAAGTAACATTCCTGTAAGCATTTTCTCCGCCATTGACGATCACGAGGCCAATAAATGAAATTCTGTCTTCGAATTCGCAGCTTGTCACCAAAAATGTGATCGCTATCCAACGAATTGTGTGGACATTCGGATCGCTTGACTTCTTTAATCAAGTCGTCAATGGTTGCCTGGTCGGTAAGATAAGGGTGATACACCACCCCATTTATTCCTCCATCTCGGACGTTACACCTTGAGTGTATCGTCCGATGGCAGGTCCTCCCTTATAAAGTTTTTCGACTCGACGCTATATTAACTGGCGGGAACAGTACAGTCTGGCACGGCCCGCAAACTCCGACACTGCATTTGTCACGACACTTCTTTGTTTAACTGGGTTTTGTTCGTTGCAATTTTCCGGGAATATTATGTTTGTGTTTGTAAAATAAATTATGGAATATACAAGACCGGGATGTTTGATGCAAAGCATCAAAGAGAAGCCGCAATATTTCGTTTCACATGAAGAAATAAGAAAAAAGATCATTTAAATCCACAAACATTAGAACAATTTAATCTGTAGTCAGTAATGCTGATATCGATTATTGAAGATATAAGTTTTATGTAGGATATTTAACCTGGCAGGGTCTGTGTTTTAAGTGAATGAGATAATTTAGAGTTAAGCTGATCATAAAAAGTCACATATAATACTAAAGATAAATTGACAAGAGGTTATGATAAATTTAAATTAGTACCAAAAACAATCAACTATTTGTATTGAACACACGCCCTGTTATGATAATGTTTTATCAAATAATGCTGACACAGAGAAAATCTGTTTTTCGTTTGTATCGGTAAGTCATGATAATGGATAAGGGTTTCCCACATAAAACAAATCTGCAGTAGACGACTTTGAAATTATCAAGTAAAAAAAAAATCTCTATAAATGATCGTATGATAATTGAAAAGTGTTGAATTATTGTGGCAAATGCAGATGTTGCTCATTATGAGCAATTTCTCCTTTTGCCACACTGATTTCAATGATGTTTACTCTGATAGACTTTAAAATCATCAAGTACAAAACATAGAAAATCTCTATAAATGATAGTTTTTTTTTTTTTTTTTTTTCAATTCAATTTTATTCAGGCAAGTCGGCACATAAGTACCATTGGCCATTTACAAGTATATACACGTGAAGAATATGGCTCAATGACGTAAAATACATTACAATTACATAATTTATATACATGAATACAAAAGAAGAAAAATTAGTTATAATATTTCAGATAAGTACTATTATGTTTAGATAACCAAGAATCATTTTCAATGAATACAATTGGCAAATAATTCTTAGTTATTACTAAACACCATATTTTGATTAATACAATATTCTCTATACTCAGACGCTTTTGAAATATAATTTGCAATATTCATTTGAACTTTTTTACTTTTTGAAGATAATAAGTTAATAAATCGAGAAATAGAAGGCCATGAAGTTGATATATATTGTGTACGTATGTTTCTATAATTCAAACATACAAGAAGAAGATGATATTCGGATTCTAAAACCTTTTGCGAACAAAAAATGCACGTTCTATTGCTCCGTTCGATTCCTAAATATCTACCCGTTTCGATGGCTAATTTGTGTCCAGAAATTCGAAAGAGTGTTAATTGTTTTCTTAGTTTGTCATTTTGAATATTTAGTAGATATGATTCAAGTTCAAAAGTAATCTTAAATTTGCGGTAATAATCAAGTTTTGGAGATGAATCAATAACTGCATGCCAATTTTGGATATAGTTGTCTCGAATTCTCTGTTTAACTAGTTTTATTGTTCCTGCAGATATGTTCTGTTCTAACCATAAGTTGCTCATACCTAATCTGTCTAAATACCGTTTCACTTTGGTCGACCACAAAGTATTATTGCTATTTGAAATAGAGCATTGCTTAAGGAAAACATCATGTAGTATTGAATTCTGATTATTTTTCATTTTTGACCAGAACTTAAGTGTACGTTCGATGCCTATAATCGATAACGGAAATCTCCCTAGTTCGCCTAGTACTGCTGCATTTGTTGTTTGTTGTTTAACGCCAAGGATATATTTGCAAAACTTAATATGTAATCTATCTATTTCAGAAAATTGATAAATACCTAAGACTTCGGAAGCATAAAGAAGAATAGGTGTTACCATACTGTCAAAAAGAAGTAATTTAGTTTTGATGTCGAACTTTATACGCTTAAATAGTATAAAAAGACCATTCATTGCTTTTAAGGCTTGTTCAGAAAGGGCTTTTGCAGCGCTATTTAAATTTCCATTCTTTGTAAATTTGATCCCAAGATAAGTGAAACTATCCACTACTTCAACTTTTTCATTATTGATAAACCAATCATAATTTAAGGATTGTCTCCCTTTTTCAAAAATACAAATTTTAGTCTTTTTCACATTTATGGTTAGGCCCCATGCTGTAGAATATACGTACAAACTATCTAAAAGGGACTGTAAACTAGACTTATCAGTTGTAAAAAGAGCAATATCGTCCGCAAACATCAACATATATATAGATAGAAGATTTAAATCAGATTCAGTGAGATTATTAAAATTCATATTCTCGCTTATGTCATTAACAAATAAAATGTATAAAATAGGTGAAAGAGGTTCCCCTTGTTTCAAACCTATCGAAACATCAAAGAACTCGGACAAATTGAAATCTGTAGATCTTACACATGAAGACAATTTATTATATATTGATTTTATGATATTTACAAACTTGGTGCTAATACCAAGTTTCAGTAGTTTTTGCAATAGATAGCTATGAGGAACAGTATCGAAACATCTTTTGTAGTCCACAAAAGCGCAAAATAATTTGCTTTTACTTGCTAGGATGTTTTGTATGATGCTATGGAGAATAAAAATGCAATCAACTGTGCTCTTTTTATCTCTGAAACCAAACTGGCAATCATTGATTATAGCTTCATTTTCACAAAAAGCATTAAGTCTATTCCTCAAACATAATGAGAATATTTTACCGAGAGCACATATTAATGTTATTCCCCTATAGTTAGAAGGGTCATCCGAGTCTCCCTTTTTGTAAATTGGAACTATTATTCCTTTCGTCCATAATTCTGGATATTCTCCGCTTTCATAGATATGGTTAAATATGGTTACTAAAAAAGGTGAAATAAATTCATTTGCATCTATAAAAAAATCTGGAACAATTTTATCGTATCCACTACTCTTATTACGCGCAAGATGCTTAATGGTATTCATAATCTCTGTTTGGTCAAATGGTTTATCTAAAAGATCTATGTTTATTTCAAAATCAGACGAATTATCATCACAAGAAGAGACGCCCTCATTTAAATTCATTTCGCTAAAATACTTTACAAAATCCTCTGCGGTTGGACCTGATGTAGATGATTTGCTATTTCGAAGTTTTTTAACATATTTCCAAAACTTTTTCGGATTTGTTTTACATATAGAAGAGAAAATATTACCCTGTTTTACATTGTGTTTATATTTTGCTTTTTTCTTGGTAGATGCATATTGGTTTCTGCTGCGTAAAAAATCATGTCTACTGTTAACAGTAGGATTAGTTTTAAACAATCTTTTATATTTAAAAAAATCACGTTTAGCGTTTTTACAATTATTATCAAACCAAGCATTATGCTTGGTATTACTGGTATAGGAATGGGAAGCCTCGGCATTGTTATACCGGTAAGATTTTCCAAAAACTGAAAAGGAAATGTCATGAATCAATTCTGATAAATGATTAATACAATGATCAATAGAACAGTCATTATTTACAAAATCATTATGCAACATATCAAACGACTCACGTTTGCTTTCAAGTACGCACAACAGATCACTTTTCTTTTCACAGTCCCACACTATCTTCTGATAAAAAACAGATTCATGGCTATTTGTGTCATTTAAATCCGTATCCATAGAAAATACAATCGGACAATGATCAGAATGTTCCGTAAGGTCCTTCACTTCAAATGACTTAATCATATCAAAATTATGGTATCCCGTGATTAAATAATCAATCAAACTCGCTCCTGAAACACCACGTTTAACTGAATAGCATGTACATAAACCATCGTCTTTTCTACCGTTAACAATTTGTAAATCGTGCTCCTTACAGAGGGTGAGCAGTTTTAACCCAAACTTGTTTACAACTTTGTCATGTGATTTTCGAGGTGACAATGAACTAACGTTTTGCTCAGGTAAATCAATATAGTTGTGTAATTCCAAATTTTCAACAAAATCATCACGTTCGCTAAACTCTACTATTCATATCTCCCGTTACGTAAATTTCACCCAAATCACAGTAGCTCCTTATGTCATCACTAATCTGTTCAAAGAAATCATAGTCAAATATATTTGATTCCACATTTTTATATACATTCGAATCTTCTGGAGGTATATACGTTACACAAAAAAATAAGTCATTATCAGCATTAAAGAGACTTTTGTGTAACCTAAACCATAAAATTCCATTATGATTCACTTTCAAAAGGTCAATTTTCCCACTTAACCATGTCTTGTAATATACTATAATACCACCACTAAATCTTTTAGCCTTTTTGTTCGATCTTGGTCTATGACAACTAAATTGATAGTAAGATAATTGAAAAGAGTTGAAATTATTGTGGCAAATTGAGCAATTGAAAATCAAAGCTGTCGGATTACAAACGCACACTCTCGAGTTGACGAAACTGATGTGAACTCGTGTCGTGATTAGCATTCAGAAAATCAAGTAAACGTATTTCTATGTACACGTAATCCGAAAGACTGACAATAGCTGCAGCGACTTTTGAAAACATTGTGACAAAAAGAGAAATGGATCACGAGGAATTTATCCTTTTGCTACAATGTTTTCTACTTTTTGTCCATAAATTATATCTTCATTTAGCAAGATGTTCTAATTTTTTACTTAATGTGCTACGTATAAGGGAAAGGCTTAACATAGGAACTAGTTTCAATTTTTAAAAAAAAAGGTTAAACCAGTGCTTGAAAATTTACTTGAATTTATTTCTCAAACTGTAAATTTACCAGTTGATATAAGAGTTGAAATGCTGTCTGCATTTACAGTGATAAATTAAATACAGTTCAGTTAATCCGATCACACTTTGTTTGTAAGAACCAGAAAATTTCATTTCATTTAAGTATTCTGGATGTTCACATCGCATCCGTGATAATACACCGATATCGTGTTTACCGCGATATTCATGAAATGTGGAACTACAACAGCGAAAAAGAACGAAATTGATCTTGAAACAGATATTTCTGTGGTTTAAATATTTTCATGTCTGCATTTTGCGATGACAATTGTACTCAAAGTTAACTTTGAATCCAGTATGTACTGAACATGAAAGTCAGATTATTAAAAGCAAAGCAAATGAAAAATGTATGTGAAATTGCGATAAAAATGAAAATCTATAAATAGACTATAGATGAATGGTACTGTCTTTTATTTTAGCTCTTAACTTGATTCGGGAACCAGAGTCGCTGCGTGGCCGCTTACGACATTTACACACTAGACCAAATTGAGATCGGTTTAAAACGCGTTGGTGAATACGGATTAAATCTAAAACGTGGACTAAATATTAAGATTTATATTTAGACAAATATCTAAATTGAAAAGTTTAGTGAATACGGGACGAGGCTTCTTCGTCTAATTACTGCGTAATATATCATAGCATGTAATTTTAAGGAACCAGACTACATTTACAAATTTAATAGAAGAGTTCTCTATTTTACTGTCTAGAGTAGATACAGTATGAATTTCGCTTAAATAAAAATGTTCATACATTCAATTAATATACTGGCCTTTGTCTTTTGTTTTTAATTTGTAAAACTCACACATGTGTATAGAGTGTAAAAGGGATGTTTTAAAAGTCATTACCTTAAATTAATGTACTTAGAAAGGACAAAGAGAAATCAAGATATGTGGTCACGCTGGCAGGTCTAAATATTCTCCTTGACCGAAAATTAAAAGCATCCCTACAGCATCCCTACAGGAAGCCGCCTCCTGGCGGCTTCCAATAATTGCAGAATATAAAAAATAAATAAAATGCGAAACCATAATGGTAAAATCAGGCATAAAGATTTGTTCCACAATGGCAAATTACTCTATTTAAACTGAATTGGACAATCTCCGTAAGTACTCGAACATAGTCATACTTTTCCGTTCCACTTCTCGAATTTTAATAAGCTTCCATATTTAACCTCTCGGTGCATTAATTTCTAAAACATTTGTTACACTTATATTGGAGTACTAACGCCATAAGTTTTTCACTGATGTTTCAACAACATTATATTGATATTTTTTTGCGGAGATCTCTAACATTTTAAATGTAGTTGTTTTGAATACATGATGAACTATTTTTCTCGCGCAGTCTAACCCTAAAATGCGTTGGTTTTACTACTATGACCAGTGGCTTGCTTCTAAATATTTAAGGGAAAATATATCTAGAAACAGGCTAGAACACATTGGAAAAGGATCGTTAATTAGTAAATTCTCTTTTTTCAACAATGTTTTTTCAAAAGACGTTTGCTGTTAGATGCACATTCGTCGTCTGATCTAAGTTTACTAAGATGTCTTTACCTTTTAACTGTTGCCCGATATGCATTGTTAACCCTTCTTAATTCTGAATTGTTTAAAATGGTACAACTTTTGGCATCCAGGTACTTTTAGGAAAACCATGCTAAATTGTTGCGTACGGCAGAAATTGGAAGATTCGTTTCTACAGTTGAGAACAAAAAAATATGACAAAGGAAGAACTTGCTCATCTTGAAGAAATAAAAATCCTCAATCATTTTTAAATGCGTCGTTGTTGTAATGGTGTCTTATGCCGTTTGTATTAGGGAATGTGATTCAGAAAAGATAACTTAGTTAAAAAGTCTTAAGACATTATTCATTTTCTTCTATAATCTCAATCAACAGTTTAGATGGTTAACAACGAAGACCCTGATCATACTGCACGAGGGTATGCTGGTCTTTAATTATTTGATCGAAATAATCAGAGACAGACAGACAGGACAGACAGACAGAGAGAGAGTGAGACAAGAGAAGAGAGAGAAGAGACGAGAGATAGAGAGAGAGAGAGATGAGAGAGAAGAGAGAAGAGAGAGAGAGAGAGAGAGAGAGGAGAGAGAGACGAGAGAGGACTGAGAGAGAGAGAGAGACATAGAGAGAGGAGAGAGACAGAATAGAGAGAGAGAGACACACACAGAGAGAGAGAGAGAGAGAGGAGAGAGAAGAGAGAGAGAAGGGATAATATATATATATATATATATATATATAGAGAGATGAGATGAGAGAGAGAGACAGAGAGAGAGAGGACAGAGAGAGACAGAGATGGAGAGACAGAGAGACAGAGACGAGAGCGCGCGCGCGCAAGCGAGAGAGAGAGAGAGAGAGAGAGAGAGATGAGAGAAGAGATAGACGAGATGAAGAGAGATAGAGAGAGAGATCGAAGAGAAGGAGGAGAGAGGAAGAGAGAGACGAGAGAGAGAGAATTTGTTTTAATTTTGTTAACCCTTTTCAAAACTGAAGACGCTTTTGTTACGCGTCTACAGCAGTCTGAAAACACACTTTGCCAAAAGGAGAATTTGCTTAAAACGAGATCTTTTAAATGAAATTTCAAGTATTGAAACGAATTAAGCAATTTCTCCTTTTGCCACAATGTTTTCAAAACTACAGAGTTTTCTTGTATTAACAGTTACACATTTAAAAACAATATAAGCGTTCATAACGTACCAACTGCTTTCATATATTCAGCAAAGTTATCCGAACTTTCTAATGTCCATGTTCCCGTCGCAAGGTCTGCCATAGTTTACCTGGTCGAACTGTCCAATGGTTATGAACTCGCTCTTATACCGGTGGTTCGGTAACTCTTGTTGATATGTTCAGCGTAACATTAGGAAAGTGGGAAAACTGAAAAGATGCTACGAGGGGTGATCAATATTTAAGAGGACTTTTGTAATAATTTTGACACAAATCAAACTTGTAGAAAAATAAACCTGATTTTGTTTCTGTTACATTCATGACAAATATGAAGCGGAACAAGTTGGTTTCAAAACGTGGATACATATTTTCATAACAGTTATATCAACACACTTTTTGCATCAACTTTCCCAATAGCCATTGCTTCAAAAAAATGCCATTAATACTGTAACATATGATTATTCTTATGTTGAAAAAGGACACTGGCACTGTTCCTTTCAATGTCAGAACTTGCCCTCTTGCAAGTGACATTAATTTCCCACTGATTTCTCTCCTCCAATCATGTATACATCGCCAGTGACTGCTTGGGTCCTGCTGAACTCCACTGAATTATCACTTCCAATTATTATTTTGTTTGTTTTCTAAGTTGTGATATAAGTTTAATATGTAGCATTTTGTCAATGTTTCAATCGACGTCGTTGTATTTGTGACGTTTTTACACGTCTCCTAATAACTTTACTATTATGATGGTAATCGTGGAATAAGAACAATACAACTTTGTAATTAGAACAACGTAATGTTCAACAAAGTTAATGTAATGCAAATTTTCGTGATCTTTCGTTCAGTGTAAATTTGATAAAATGCACAGTTTAAACTGATATTTTTCTTGTAAAATTACCGTGTGGGGCCGCCTATTCCTCAACTCGTTTCTTTAACAACGATTTATTATTAAAGTAATGACAATATTAAAAATGTTAAGTCACCATAAATGTCGCCGGAAAAGACTGCATTGATTTATTTTTTAACACACATGTATTCTTGACTTTCATTAGACTAAACATACACATAATGTTTTCATAAAGACTGATTTCAGGATTTTTGAAATTCCTCATAGATCTACAAATTTCAGGATTTCTTTTGGTCAGGATTTTGGATGTTTTGTATTTGGCAATAAAACCACAACAAATACATGTTGGGCTTTAAATCTACATGCAATAAAAAGCTATTAAACCCTTTCCATGTCTGAAGCAACAATGAAAACCTTTAAACGCTTAAAACATTGAGAAAACGGTTAAATTGCTGAAGACACGAACTTCCTCCTTTTTAATAATAATTATAATAAATATTTCACAGATGTTAAAAATTATCGTCATATGTTTAAAAAGTAGACCACACTTGAAACAACATATCAGCTAAATTGTTTATCTAAATCGTTGATGCATACAATATATGTTTGGCGCAAGAGAAATGCCAGTTGCGAGTCCCATTACTATTTAATAGGTGGCAAGTATGAAATTAATTGGGTGCGAAAGAGCAGATTTTCTTTATTTCTAAATCTATTGTTTATCAGAGTTTGTTCTTAATTTGTTTCAAGCCAAATAAACATTTAGTATCACATATATTTAATCATTTAAGTGTGTAATATTAGCTATCTATCTGTAATAAGGTGTTTGAGCATTCTTTCGAAATGTTGACCCTCGTAGTGTCAGACATCGAAGAAAGTGAATAAAAAATCAGGCAAAGCTTTAGTGCATGTTTTATTCCAATGCATTCGAGAGAAAAAAAGCATTTCTATATTTTCTTTATTTCTCCTACATTTGACCCATGCACTCGTTTCGTGGCGTTTAAGAAATCAATTTGTCGTGCGACATTTTTTGTCTACATAAACTAGTCACTTTTCTAAGTTTACATTTTACTTCCGGTTACTTCCTTTACATTTTGGCAATATGAAACTAGGTCACGAACTGAGGAAAAGGCGTTTCGACGTTCACGACCGATAAACAGGTTTATATTTGAGAAAATATTCCTTATTATGCGGGGGATTCAGCTATGCTGAATACCTCCGTATATTGTCATGCCCAGCTTACAGGAAATGTAAATTTGTAAAATGTTTGTGCTGCCCTCTATTTTTTCAAAATGGACAATTTTTCTTGATTGTCCAGGGATCAGTTAAATACGTTTCACAACAAGCTAAACAGTTATGCACATTATACAAAGTAAACGTACACAATGTAAAGTTTTAATCCATGAAGTTGTATACATAATTTAGAAATTTAAGTTAGACATAAGGATCTTAAATTTGTCTTTTAAATATATGGAAAACGATTAGCTTGAAAGCGGGTAGCTCAAAAACCGTATGAGAAAATCCCTGCAATGAAAATTACGAAAATACGGCTGTCGTGCATCGTCAACATTTTCCCTTGTTAACACTCTACAAGCTTCATTTTGCATCGGATCTTCATGACAGTTTATCAGAACATTCATCTCCATCATATCTTGGACAAATTCGAAACTGGTCCATTTCAGGTCAAAAACTAGGTCACTAGGTCAAATTGAAGGAAAATATTGTTAACACTCTAGAGGCCTTATTTTCAACTTGAGCATGTTGAAACTTTATCAGAATGTTTTTCTTGATGATCAAGTCCGAACATGGGTGATGATGGGTCAAAAAGTAGGTCACTAGGTCAAATTGAAGGTAAAGCTTGTTAACACTCTAGAGGCCGCAATTTTTGCTTCAGCAGTTTGAAATTTTGTCAGATTGTTTGTCTTAAAGATATGTAAATTAAGTTCGAATATGGGTCAGAAACTAGGTCACTAGGCCAAATTGAAGGAAAATCTTGTTAACTCTGTAGAAGCATCTATTTTGGCTACAGCAGCTTGAAATTTGGTCAGAACTCTATCTAAATGATATCTAGGTCAAGTTTGAATATGGGTCATGCTGGGTTAAAAACTAGGTCACTAGGCCAAATACATACATTTTTAGGTTGAGCATGTTGAAACTTTAGCAGAATGTTTTTCTTGATGATATCTAGGTCAAGTTCTAACATGGGTCATGTTGGGTCAAAACGTAGGTCACTAGGTCAAATTGAAGGAAAATCTTGTTAACAATCTAGAGGCCGCAATTTTTGGTTCAGCAGTTTGAAATTGTGTCTGAATGTTTGTATTAATAATATCCAGGTCAAGTTCGAATATTGGTCACATTGGGTCAGAAACTAGGTCACTAGGCCAAATTGAAGGAAAACCTTGTTAACTCTGTAGAAGCATCTTTTTTGGCCACAGCAGCTTGAAATTTTGTCAGAATTCTATCTAAATGATATCTAGGTCAAATTTGAATATGGGTCATACCGGGTTAAAAACTTGGTGACTAGGCCAAATCAGTGAAGGAAAATCTTGTTAACACTCTGGATACTGCATTTTTAGCTTGAGCATGTTGAAACTTTATCAGAATGTATCGTGATATCTAGGTGAAGATCTAACATGGGTCATGTTGGGTCAAAAAGTAGGTCACAATGTCAAATTGAAGGTAAATCTTATTATCACTCTAGAGCCAACAACCCCCGCATTTTAGTACTTTCGGTACTTTGATTTTTGTTTCTGTTACCAGTTTATGTTGATACTTATCTATTAAAAGGAGAATTCGACGTGATTTTCATATCGATAGTCTGCTGCAAGCAGGTGCGCGTATGTAAACAAATTAGACTGTGCGACGTAAAGGTTTGTAGTTATCGCCTTTTAATTACATAATAAAGTATCCCAGTCTAGCTAATAGGGACTGTTTTATCTTCGTAAATAAAACACAAAAACGTAAATGCCAGTCAAAATAAAGAAACTGCACATACTTTAAACATCGGAATATTTATTTCATTTTAGATGTGTCATAACTAAGTGTTTTTAAACAAACGCAATTGTAATATGTTCAAGACATTTAAAAAATAAATCTAATAATAACGCCCCCTCCCATGTCATTTCCGAAAACCTATTAAAAATAGAAGTCGTGGGCTTCTGCTCGGCGACTAATAAATGACTAAGAAAGTCCTATTACTTTTGGATCACACCTCGTACATTCCATGTTATCCCTTTTTAATGTGAAGCTACCAAACTGCCAATCGCCTTGCACTAGAAATGACGTCTAAAAAGTGTTTACACATACTCTGAACTATTTTCCTTCGAATAAAAAAGTGATAAATGTGACTTGTATTATTTGATACCACTTTTGATCAGTATATACAGTACAACCGAAGGGTTTTGCATTGTACACTATTTCACCGAAGACCAAAGACCGAGGACTGGGAATACATCGTTCTGTCCACTCAGGCATTGTACTAAAAAAATAGGTAAACATAATCCCTGCATGAATGTTCATAATACGCAGTCCCCTCTATGTTAACCAAGTCATGAACATTTACGGAAATACCTTGACTACGGAAATACCGTAACTACGGAAATATCGTGACTACGGAAATACGGTGACTACGGAAATATCATGACTACGGAATTACCGTGACTACGGAAATATCGAGACTACGGAAATACCGTGACTACGGAAATACCGTGACTACGGAAATACCGTGACGTCGGTAATACCGGCACTACGGAAATACCGTGACTACGTAAATACCATGACCGGGACTACGGAAATACCGTTACTACAGTAATACCGGCACAACGGAAATACCGTGACTACGTAAATACCATTGACCGTGACTACGGAAATACCGTTACTACGGTAATACCGGCACTACGGAAATACCGTGACTACGGTTATACAGGGACTACGGAAATACCGTGACTACGGAAATACCTAGACTACGGGAAATATCGTGACTACGGAAATACCGTGACTACGGAAATATCGTGACTACGGAAATACGGTGACTACGGAAATATCGTGACTACGGAAATATCGAGACTGCGGAAATACCATGTGACTACGGAAAAACGGTGACTATGGAAATACCGGGACAACGGAAATACCGTGACTACGGTTCAACAGGGACTACGGAAACACCGTGACTACGGAAATATCGTGACTATGGAAATACCGGGACAACGGAAATACCGTGACTACGGTTATACAGGGACTACGGAAACACCGTGACTATGGAAATACCGGGACAACGGAAATACCGGGACTACGGTTATACAGGTACTACGGAAATACCGTTACTACGGGTAATACCGGCACTACGTAAATACCATGACCGTGACTATGGAAATACCGTTACTACGGTAATACCGGCACTACGTAAATACCATGACCGTGACTACGGAAATACCGTGACTACGGAAATACCGCGACTACGTAAATACAGTGACTACGTAAATACCATTACCATGACTACGGAAATACCATGAATTCGGTAATACCAGCACTACGGAAATACCGTGACTATTTAAATACAGTAATATCATGACCGTGACTACGGAAATACCGTGACTTCGGTAATACCGGCACTACGGAAATACCATGACCGTGACTACGGAAATACCGTGACTTCGGTAATACCGGCACTACGGAAATACCGTGACTACGTAAATACCATGGCCGTGACTACGGAAATACCGTGACTATGGAAATACCGGCACTACGGAAATACCGTGACTACGGTTATACAGGGACTACGGAAATACCGTGACTACGGAAATGCAGTGACTACGTAAATACCATGACCGTGACTATGGAAATACCGTTACTACGGTAATACCGGCACTACGTTAATACCATGACCGTGACTACGGAAATACTGTGACTATGGAAATACCGGTACTACGGAAATACCGTGACTACGGTTATACAGGGACTACGGAAATACCGTGACTACGGAAATACAGTGACTACGTAAATACCATGACCGTGACTATGGAAATACCGTTACTACGGTAATACCGGCAATACGGAAATACAGTGACTATGGAAATACAGTGACTACGTAAATACCATGACCGTGACTACGGAAATACCGTGACTATGGAAATACAGTGACTACGTAAATACCATGACCGTGACTAAGGAAATACCGTGACTTCGGTAATACCGGCACTACGGAAAAACCGTGACTACGTAAATACCATGACCGTGACTACGAAAATACCGTGACTTCGGTAATACCGGCACTACGTAAATACCATGACGGTGACTATGGAAATACCGGCACTACGGTTTTACAGGGACTACGGAAATACCGTGACTACGTAAATACCATGACCGTGACTACGGAAATACCGTTACTACGGTAATACCGGCATTTCGGAAATACCGTGACTACGGAAATACCGGCACTACGGAAATACCGTGACTACGGAAATACCATGACCGTGACTACGGAAATACCGTGACTTCGGTAATACCGGCACTACGTAAATACCATGACCGTGACTACGGAAATACCGTGACTACGGAAATACCGTGACTATGGAAATACCGGCACTACTGAAATACCGTGACTACGGAAATACAGTGACTACGTAAATACCATGACCGTGACTACGGAAATACCGTGACTTCGGTAATTCCAGCACTACGGAAATACCGTGACTACGGAAATACCGTGACTACGGAAATACAGTGACTACGTAAATACCGTGACCGTGACTACGGAAATACCGTGACTTCGGTTATACCGGCACTACGGAATCACCGTGACTACGGAAATACCGTGACTTCTTATCTATCGAGTGCAGTTGGCCGAATGATGTCTTTCTAGTTCTCGGTCAATCCGATATCAATAAAACCATTCATAACTTTCGCTCGCTCGTATATAAATCTCATGATTTCCTCATACAGATCGTCTGAGGTTGACTTTTGCGCCAATCAAATAGTCGCCTACAAAATAGTTATGTATAAAACAGGGATGATAACCCGTAAAAATAAACGAAATGGGGGAAGTAGTGATGTCGACTGTTCCTATTGCATAACATCGAGAGTAAGTATATAGTATAGTGCAAGTTTGTTGGATAAAAAAAAACCACCTGGCCATGATTCAACTCGAGACGATACTTGATGTGGTGTCGTCAGTTCAAATGTTAACGAGATTGCGGTCAATCAATCGTCACAATATAATCTAGATAAAGTTCTCTCTTGCTTGAATTATCAAAACATGAAATCTAAACAGAGCAGTTCAAATAGGCATGAAATGAGAACTATTACCCTAGTACTGACAGTACTTAAACTCGCCGGAGTGTTACGATTTTGTGAAATGTTAACACTGAATGCCCGGCAGCATCATTCACAAAATATCGACTCTTAACACAAATTCTATTACTAGGCAAATATGTACACGAAGACTACTTACTTACATAACAGATCCGAAAACGATGAAAGGTTTTATACCGGATATGTACCAGATCACTGAAAAGTATCTAATGACTGACATTTTATATTGCTTTACAGAAAACGCGGAAACTCTTTCTAAATATGCATGGAAACGGCGCGTTCGTCATGATATAGCGGAACGTGAACAAAGATTATGCGAACAGCGTATTAATAACGATTTCGACTTTACTCTATTTAGGCGAATACATACATCTATAAGTCCGGCAGTTGTTTGGTCATTTTCAAAAAGAGAAAAAGATAATAGTCTCTTAACATTCATTTCAACTATTTGGGTTCAAAAAGCTGTTAGAAGCAATGCAGTGTGTAAATTCTTTAAAGATGTTTATGTAAACAAATATGTGCATATTTTATTAGAATATTTAAATTTTAAACAAGCAAGAGAGACGTTAATTAACGATATATCTCGAACATTTCGAAGGGAAAATGCGATGCACTTAACTAGGCTAGGAAAAGTAGATTTGGCTTGTGCATTACTAGGCGCAAGGCAGGAGAATATTTCCATCGAGCAGAACTATGATTTTTACAAATGTTTATTCACATTTGTGAGAACCACAGTATCTGAATATGATTTGCAACAAGTTATTGTTGATATATAAAGCTCTGCTATAATATCATCACATCATAACCAGTATATTTATATATTGAATATCAGACTCATCATGTCGCTATAAGCATTAGACGCTAGTTGTAACTATATTTTCTTTTCTTCAATCATATTGTGTATGTATATATTATATTTTCTTTTGATGTTAACAAATCTCCCACGAGGAGGATGAATACATAAATAATAATAATAATTAACCCTGAATTCCCGGCAGCATCATTAAGACCATTGCACTTGAACATTGGTGGATACGGTTCAATCGTAAATGTTCGTATAATGAACACTTTGAAGACTTATCCTTATAATACTGTTATATCGTGCTTCGTTTAAGACAGGTTAATCGTTTACTTCCGAATGTATATATACCACGAACATTCACGAACGAACCGTATCTACATGTACCTATTATCAAGTGCAATGGTCCGAATAATAGAGTCATATCTGCATAATGAAATTGAAGTAAGCACCATTCATCGTTATATAATCGAAATAATCTGAAAAGCAGAGTAAAACAGCATCCAACATAGTATAACTGAAATATTGTTGAAAGCATAGTTAAACACATTTCGCTCTGTTTTAACTATAACACTTACAAGCACAGTTAAATTGTTTATCAGATATTTGCAATAGATACAAACTCAAAGTAAATGAGAGTAAAACTAAAGTTGTTGTTTTAAGAAAACGATTGATTGGTTGATTGGTTGATCGGGGTTTAACGCCATTTTTAACAATTTCTCAGTTATATCACGGCGGCCAGTTCACCTACTCATGCATTTCCTGGTTTTCTCACACCAGTACTCCACACAACAATCTTCCCAAGCAACTGGCTGCTTTTCCACATAGACTTAGTAAGAATTCGAAAAAAGGGACATATCAAAATACAAAAGTTTAAGTAGTACATGTATCTTCTTTTAGCTATGTAGATCTTTCATTTACAAACCAATTGCCATTAAACTCAATGGTTCACGATCTTTGTATAATATGTAAAAGAACACTGATATCGATTCTAAAATGTTTGTATAATAACGGACAAATGTATAGAAAATAATTCTTTAAAACACTAAGATACGTCCCCAGCTTTTTTATTGGGCAGAGATTTGGGATATGAATCCTTATACTGACCTAGAAAGATGTCACTATTACGCTTTTAAGCGAGATATGTGTGCAAAGCAGAAGGCATGTAATTAGTGTGTACTTGTTGAGTTTGAACGATTCCCTATGTATATAAATTCACCAACAGAGATACTTTTATACTGGCTCAAAATATTAAAAATGGATGAGAATCGTTACCCAAAGAAATGTTATAATATGATGTTATTGGATGATCAAAATGGCAATGAAAATTGGGTTACCTCTGTGAGGAAGTCTCCAACTAACAGGTTTTAACTACATATGGATCAAACAATCTGCTGGAACTGAGCGGCATTTTATGACCTTATTTGTCAATAGATTGAAAGATATTTTTCTACAAAATTAGTCAAAGTCTATAAATACAAATGCAAAACTTGAATGTTATAAATCATATAAATGCACTTTTGAATTTGAGCCATATCTTGATGTACATAAAATATAAGGACATTTAGATTTGTATATGTTAATTTGAGAACTTCTTGTCATGAGCTAGAAATAGAAACTTGAAGGTAAAGTAACATACCAAGAGAAAATAGATTATGCAAATGTTGAGAACAAGTCGAAAATGAATACCACTTCCTTCTCGTCTGTGAGTTTTATTCAGAACTACATTAGAAATATATTCTAAAAAAATATTACTCACGTGTTTCTGGACAAAGTTCAAAATGTTAATGTCAACAACAAACGAAAACATAATACAATTAGTTGCAACCTTCTTATTACCAGGGGCGTAGCTCCCTTTAGACACTGTAGACACGTGCCTACACATTTTTTCTAAAAATGCCCCAAAGTGCAGCTGCAGCGATACACATCTGCGTAATGTATCGACCAGATCAGCCTGCGCTGTCCGCGCAGACTGATCCGGCCGACACATTCCATCTAAGGGGGGATAGATAGAGTAGAGATTCATGAAACAGAAAATCCACATGAGGCGAAAAGTGTATATCCGGGTACGCCTATGTGGCATGCTTAGGCTGATCCGGGTTGATACTTTACGCAGAGTCCACAATGTTGATTTTATCACGAGACGGCCTACACATTGATTATTGCCAAGCTACGTCCCTGATTACACGCAATAAGAAAAACGTAGTAGTTACCTAACTGGTATAAATGTCTGACATTATTAGTATTCACCTTACTTGTAATAACAAGTTGAAATAACCCAGAAACCTATATTCAATTAAAGTTCATTATCAATTCTACCAAAAAAGCACACAAAACTCGCATGCTATCCCTCTTTTTAGATCACCTGAGCTTTGCTCAAGGTGAGTTATTGTGATCGCCTTTTCACAGAAAGCATCCTCTCAATGACCTCACCAGATTTCCTTCAACTTTTTGGGATCCATGCAAAATTCTGGTTTCCATGGCAACGAAATAAAAAAAACTTCAAAATTCTTCTTCTCCCAAACTGGTTAACAGATTTTCAAATAATTTTGTAGAAATGCTCCTTGGATGACCCTCTATCAGATTCCTTCAAGCCATGTTGATTGGTCAAAAAACATGGCCGCCAGGGGGGGCGGGGCTATTTTGTCTTATATGGATATAGTGAAAACTTAAAAAGTCTTCTCCTCCGAAAGTGTCAGGCCGATTTTCAAATAATTTTGTAGAAATGTTCCTTAAGTGATCCACTTTCAGATTCCTTCAAGCCATGTTGATTGGTCAAACAATATGGCCGCCAGTGGGCAGGGCTATTTTGCATTATATGGCTATAGTGAAAACTTAAAAAATCTTCTCCTCCAAAAGTGTCAGGCCGATTTTCAAATAATTTTGTGGAAATGTTCCTAGGGTGACCCTCTATCAGATTCCTTTCAGCCAAGTTGATTGGTCAGAAACTATGGCCGCCAGGGGGCGGGGCTTATATAGCTAAAGTGAAAACAAAATCAGGTGAGCGATTCCAGGGCCATCATGGCCCTCTTGTTTGTTTAGCTATGAAGTCAAATCAAAGGTCACCCTTATTCCGCAGTGAATTTTACTTTCAATTTAATAAAATTCATGTTGTTCTGAAAATGGCTCCTAAGCTGTCAACTAAAAGCAAACACTGTTTTGATCACAAATCAGTCAAAGGGTATTCAACTTTATTAAAAAATACTTTCCAACTTATTGTCCAATGGGAGACCACTTCAGCCTTATGAATTCATCTGAAATTGTCTCCCCGGCAAGCCGATCCGATTTACTTCCCTTTGACATGTATCCTCACTGGTCGCGGACACCCTTGTAATGAATTTTTGCTGAGTATCTCTCATTTGTTTTATGATCTACAGAGGCCAGGTTGATAAACTATTTTTAAATGTATGGATATGAATAACCTGATGGAGTATGTGTGTGTGCTCTGGTGAAAGGTGAATTGGCTGAAAGGATTATTCTCCTTTTCCCAGAATACTTACTTTTGCGTAACATTAGCATGAATCCAACGCGAGCTAATTTACCTTCATATTTGAATGTAATAACATTTAGAAAAAATATATTTTGATCAAAATTTGTTGAAAACTTTTCAATTGTGTGTATGTAGGTGTATACATGTTTACATATGTATATGTACATATGTTTTAACATACTCACATACATGCTTGTATGTGTGTGTACATGTAAATGTATATATTTGACCTGAGGGATTAGTGTAGTGTAAAAGCTTGTTGATATTGTATCAATTCCAAGAAATATCGGTTTATGCTATATCTGTCATCAAAATAAGATTATCATTATTGCGTGTGAGTTTCACTTCCATTGCGAATGTCACGGAGTTAAATTTCCGATAAAAACTTTTCTTAATTCAAAATTATTTGGCAGAAATATTCCTTCGTATTCTCCAAATTGGAACATTTCTGCGACATTAGCTTAAATTAAGACAAGCAGTTTCGGATAAAAAGAAATTGAAAGCTGCGTCATTTAAACTGTTTTCTGAAGCCATCTGTGTCCATGTTGTTCAACCGACCGGTAATTATATCTTGGCATGTTATTTTTAACAAACTCCAATATTAGACTTTCTACAAATTATTATCAAACTCTCCTTGTACTACGGAAAGGGTCTTATTCTTAGCATCACCTGGTTTGAAACACAGGATTATCTTGAATATTCAAACATTCTGAAAAGAGACCTTTAATATACTGTCTTAACCCCCCTTTCCCACATACAGAAAATCTAAAGCAGACGAATTTGAAAAAGTCTACTAAAAATATGGAAAGTCTCTATTTTTATAGGTATAATTGCAGAAATAATATCGAGCAATTTCTCATTTTGTCATGATGTTTTATAAAGTCGTCTGCAGCAGATGTGTCAAAATCGGAATCGAAAGAAGAAATCCTATTGCATGTTAAATGTCAATATTAAACAAAACAATATAGATTATACACCGTAAATCGCCGACTCTTAAAGATTGTACATGGCGGTCCACGCTTAAACAGCTTCCTTTGCACATAGTTCAGTGTTGCAACTTGTCTATGTACATTTTGTATATTTCATTTTTATTTGTTTGGAACAAACAAATTTAGAGAGCTATAATTCTGAAGCCATACGTCTTATCAGGGACACTATATAGTGTCCCTGGTCTTATGGAGAATTCCCTAAATTTCATACGCGTGAAAGTAGTACTCAATACTTGTTAACAAAAGCGTTAGACAATCCCGAAATGAAAAATGTTTGCAGCATAAATTAATGATTAGTATCTGACTAGAAACATTGTACGTACTGTCACAATATTATCAACTATATATCTGAATCGCTATTGTTGTTGGCGTAATGAAGCTTTTAGGAATGTTTAGGTGCCAACCTTTCTTGTCTTTTTAACACGTTATTTTAAGAATTTCGTTTTGTTTTCAAAATAAACTATGATAGGTTTTTGTTAACATTATTATTTACCTAGTTTTAGTCAGGGACACTATATTACGTAATATAGTGTCCCTGTTTTAGTATACCTGTGGATCATAACTGTTTATACTAAGTCTTAGACATATATTGTTAGGTCAAGTTCTAGAAAGGGTAGTCCTTAACTCTTTGTTCTCAGTTTGATTCAATTTATTAATTCTAAGCCCATGTGAAAAGAAGTTATGTATGAATGCGATGCCCCTACGAACCTTACCGTCTCAACTGCATATTTCGCATAGACCATTTCAGTTATTCTTTTTAAGGGTTTTCATAATAAAAATAGCGTAGTTTGGAAGAAAATTGTGTGTAGGCCAGGTAATAGGTAGTCCGACGTGAATCGGGATCAAAAAGGCCCACAACTAAAAAAAAAACCTAAAAGGCCCACTTTATGAAAACAGTATTCAATTTCATATTTAAGATATTTTTGTAGGTAATATTGAGATACAGCCATAAATGTTTGGATTTGATTATAATCATTTTCGACTTTCATTAAGAGATTTTGTCCGTTCTCATTATTATTTGTTTAGAATTTCGCATGTAAAGGAAATCTGAAAGGACTATATATATATCATATATATAGATAAAAGAATAAGCACTTTTTTTTCTTTGGGTTTACATAATTACTGAAACAGAACTCAAACCCAGAATCATAATAAACATTTATATAGAAATTACTTTAAAGTCATTCTTCAATGTTAAAAGAAATTTGGAGTCGAAAGATTACGTAAAAGATGTAACAACTGTAACAATTGAGGCAAAGGGAAATAATTTATTAGTAATTTTGATCATAATTATATTATCAAAGTGGAAAGACAATGAAAGTTATCATTATTGGATGAATTGTTAAAACAAAGTTAATGTTAAAAGAATTTAGATAGGCAAAACATATCAAATAAAGCAAGGACATCGATTTTTGGATACGCTCTTTTTGAATTGTTGATAAACTAGCCCTTGATTAACGGGTAACACGTAAAGGATATACCACTTTTTATCATCGAATTGCAAATAAAGCCGTATTTTAACCTTAAATTATAGTACTTTGGCGGGTTATCAAACTTTATTGTAATGTTTTGACAATTTATGTATAAATAGGGTAGACAGTCCGGAATTCGCCCCTGAAAATCCACGTGTAAACCCTGTTCCGTCCTTTCCGTTCCAACATGGGTGCAAAGAAGAAGCCAGCTACCGAAAAGAAGGTTGAAAAAAGTCAGTATGAGCGTCAAATATGTGTTAAAATCATTAAATGTATATCAAACCGATTCATTATTGTTTAACAATTCATAAGAAACATTTATTGATCTTGGCACAATGGTGAAACTTGGAAAAAATTGATTGTAAACATACTTTATAATTGCAAAGGCATAGTATACGGATTGGATAGGTTTTCGGACCGTCCATGTGTTGGAATGTTTCTTTTAATCATAACCCTATATACGCGTTGACGTCTTAGGATTACAAGCATGAATTTCCATTTAAATGTCTACAATATTAATTTATAAAAAAATACTTGCTAACATGTTGCTAACCACAAAAACGATGCCCATGTGCAATATTCCAAATGGCGAATTTGCAAAAGACTACTTTTTGCTTGGATCCATTTTTCAAAATACTGGCTACTAGAAAATGTATTAGCAGTTCCCCAGAGGCTTCTCAAAACCTTATCCATACCAACATTGTTGTGTACATGGAATATTCTACTGCAGGAAGGCTTAGCATATTTTACACCCACATGTTTTGAAGTACTGTAAACTTGATCATAAATAAAATATATTTTTTTCTCATTTTCATACAAACTAAAAATATTCTAAAAAAAGAAACGGTTGCCTATGTGAGAATATTTCACCAAGGCTAGTGACAGTAATGTCTTTGCAAATCCCCCTAATCCTATTTACTAAAATCCACTGGAATCTACCAATATCCACCATAAATGCAATTATAGTAAATATATTGCTTATAACCATGTTGTTAAAAGGGAAAGGGCTTTCAGCTTTTTTAAAATGCATACAGTCGATCATTATGATGCGGATTTCGAAATCTATAGATTCATAATTTATGATTTTTTTTAAAACTTGTTAATAGAAAGATAATTACATTTTTCAATCGGGTTGAAAGGGCTTGCAACTTTTATAGACAATTTCAGTATTCATACAGCCGTATTTGTCATGCAAATACTTAACACTAACAGTAGTGCGAGGGACTGGAGCAGTATAAAATCCCTCATAATTGTTATGTATATAAAGTGACCCATACACAATCAATTGTATTGACAATAATATGGTCAATCACGAGATTTGACAATAAAATTGACCATTGGTGCGTGATATTGATGCAATATTTTGATTGAAATTAAACCTCGGTAGATATTTATTGAAGGTTGATCAATATTATTATGTGTCGAGTTAAAGCGGTCCATACATAATCAATTGCATTGAAAATAATATTGTCAATCACAAGAATTGACGCTAAAATTGACTGTTGGTATCAACAGAAAATACAACAGTTAGTGTCACTAGAGGATCCATCCGTTCACAGCAATGGTCAGAGGGCAAATGACTTAAAATATCGCGCAATATTATTGTGCCGTTGGTGGCCAACAAATATTTTTTAATATTATTGTCAATACAATGGATCGTGTATGGGCCGCTTTATAAGCAACAACTGTTGTATATTTTGGGGACTTAGGTATTTCTATGAACCCAAGTAATGTTACTTCCAGGAAGAATGCTGTGGGAAAGTTTGGAAAACTGGCTAGCAAGATCTAACGGAAAACAATTGTTGAAAATTAAATGACAAGTATTAAGGAATTTGTCCTTAGCTATTAAGCTTTTCCATGTTACGGATTCAATACAAACTGAACCGTTTCAAAGAATACCAATAGGACATGGAGTTTGCAACTTTTCAATGACAAGGAATTAAATACCTGTCCATTCATCAAAATCTGTCATAACATGCCTTTCTATATTGCATTTTACCTATTTATAGATAGAAGTTTTAGTAATAGAAATCAAGAACATTTCCTTTAAAAACATTTTAATTGATTTGCTTTTCAAAAGAGTGATGAGTATCGTCAGTATGACTTGTCTAAAATTTGAGGAATAGATATATACAAATGTCGGGTGGAGATGTTTGTAAAATGGAAACCTATCTAAAGCCACACAATTAGGAGCATAAGTCTTTTTCTTATCAATATATAACATGGATAAATACCAAAGTTGTACATATGTCCCTGGGGTCAGAATTTGCCCACCCAAAAGATATTATAGGAAAGTTAGGATGCAAGTTGAGTTTCAGTTAACCCTTTCCCACATGCTCTAAAACTTCAGCAGATAACTTTGAAACATCTAAACAAAAAACATGTGAAATATATATAATTGAAGTTATGATTACCAAAAATGGTTGAAGACATTGTTTTGAAATGTGTTAATCTTAAACTTTGGAAAAGAATATTCAAACCAAATTCTGGAATGGAACATGAATGTTTTTGTTAAATTAAAGAGTATTGGTTACTTATTCCAAAGAAAGAGGACATTCTTATGGTTAGAATTTATCAAAAGTACACTTTTGTTTCATAAGTATAAAATCATTCATTTCATGTAATTGCTTTCAGAGCCTGCAGAGAAGAAGGCGGACAAGCCTGCAGCAAAGCCTCTAGGTAAAGGTGGCAAAGTAGCCCCAAAGGCTGCAGATGCCAAGAAAAATGTACCAAGAAAAGCTGCAAATGATATTGCTAAGCCAGTAACAAAGGCTGTTAAAGCAAAAAAAGCTGTATTGCGTGGAGTCCATGATAAGCGTAAGAAGAAGATCAGGAACAAGGTCCGATTCAGGAGACCTGCCACATTAAAGCTTCCAAGAGCCCCTAAATACCCAAGAAAGAGTGTTCCAAGAACACCAAAGTAAGTATTTAACTGTGCTGTACACATAAAAAACAATAGTGAACTGAAATTTGAAGAACACAACTTATTTTGATGCTTTTTAATAAACAATATCTTGAAATTATCATATTCATAAAATTAAGTACCCACATTCATAAAATTAAGTACCCACCATTTTGATTTTCAGGTTTGTGACACAGACTTAAATTCAGATTAGTTTTATCAAGCTTTTGCGCAGTTTTCAACTGTGACAGTTGTATCATGGCTATTAGTATTACACATATATATATATATATACAAGATTAAGAGAGCATGGATGGATTGTAAGTTTGGTTTCTAATCTCTGATGTGAATTGTGCTGTCTGCTTAATGCTTTCTCACTAGCAGAATATGACGCATCATCAGCAGACAACTATTGAAAAAAAGACTCCTTTTATACGACCGTTTTTTAAAAATGGTACGTATTATGGTATGGTCATGTCCGTCCATCCCTCCGTCAGTCCGTTCGGGTTTTCCGCACTTTTTTCTTACATTCTTTGAGCTATTGAGCTGAAATTTTGTATACAGCTTTGTAGTGATGTGTCACAGATCAAGTTCATATTTCCTGGGATTTCGTCAATTTTTGAATGAGTTATGCCCCTTTTTGGACTTAGAATATTTGTTTTCCGCACTTTTTTTCTACATGCTTTAATGTATTGAGCTGAAATTATGTATATGGCTTTGTAATCAAGTGTCACAGATCAAGTTCACATTTCCTCGAATTTCGTCAATTTTTGAATGAGTTATGTCCCTTTTTGGACTTAGAATATTGGTTTTCCGCACTTTTTTCTTACATACTTTGAGCTATTGACCTGAAATTTTGTATATGGCTTTGTAATCAAATGACACAGATCAAGTTCACATTTCCTCGAATTTCGTCAATATTTAAATGAGTTATGCCCCTTTTTGGACTTAGAATATTGGTTTTCCGCACTTTTTTCCTACATACTTTGAGCTATTGACCTGAAATTTTGTATATGGCTTTGTAATCATGAGTCACAGATCAAGTTCACATTTCCTCGGATTTCGTCAATTTTTGAATGAGTTATGCCCCTTTTTGGACTTAGAATATTGGTTTTCCGCACTTTTTTCTTACATATTTTGAGCTATTGACCTGAAATTGTGTATTAGGCTTTGTAGTGATGTGTCACAGATCAAGTTCATATTTCCTGTCATTTCGACAATTTTTGAATGAGTTATGCCCCCTTTTTGGACTTAGAATATTTGTTTTCCGCACTTTTTTTCTACATGCTTTGATGTATTGAGCTGAAATTATGTATATGGCTTTGTAATCAAGTGTCACAGATCAAGTTCACAATGTTTCAATGAGTTATGCCCCTTTTTGGACTTAGAATATTGGTTTTCCGCACTTCTTTCCTACATACTTTGAGCTATTGACCTGGAATTTTGTATATGGCTTTGTAATCATGTGTCACAGATCAAGTTCACATTTCCTCGGATTTCGTCAATTTTTGAATGAGTTAGGCCCCTTGTTGGACTTAGAATATTTGTCAATTTCTGCATGAGTTATGCATTTTTCATAGTTTCCCATTATTCTTTAACAACATATTCCTGAACGACTTTATTAACTTTTTACAAACAAACAATATATCAAAACAAAGAGGAAACTTACAAGTTCCTGACGGGCGTATTATGTACCGTTTGCGGTACTCTTGTTAAACAATGTTTTCAACTCTATTTACCAATCTAAATATCCTTGCATCTGTAGATTTTTTCATAATTTTGCGTGCAAGATTTCTGCTGCAGAATACAATACCTGGTATATTTATTCAAGATATTTCTATGTAACGGCAACACATTGGTGATGTATTTGGTAATTCCTGAATGTTTTAATCTTTTGTTTGAGTGACAATGATGACTTTCCTTACCTACACAGAAAATGAATTCTGTTGAAAGTCTACATACTGATGTCACATTAATAATTGAATTGAATTGGACTTATTGACCTTTTCTCGCGTACAAAAAAATGCAACATGTGAAAAGTCTTGTGTAAAAGAAATAGCAAATTATTTAATCAAGTTGAAAAAATTGTGGCAAAAGAGAAATCTAAACAGATTTATTGTTCCTCTTTAAATTCTCTCTATGGGGTTCATGTTCCCCTGGAAAAGAAATCAGTGGGACTGTGGGAACCCACCTGGTAATTATCCAGGAGAAGTAGTTGCTTGTTCAATTCCTGAATGTCATAATCCTTTGTATAAGTGACTATGATGACCAACCTTACCTACACAGAAAATGAATTATGTTGAAAGTTTACATTCTGATGTCACATTGATAATTGAATTGGACACATTGACCCTTTCTCACATACAAACAATATGCAGCAGACAAGAGCCTGAAGAAAAGTATGTGTAAAAGAAATGGCAAATTATTTAATCAAGTTAAAAGCCTTGTGGCAAAAGAGAAATCTTGACTGATTTGTTGTACCTCCTAAAATTCCCTCTCTATTGGGGATACATGTACCCTTAAAATGAAATCAGTGGGAACGTACCTGGTAATTATCCAAAATTTTGAATGGAGAAATGATTGCTTGTTCAATTTCTGAATGTTATAATCCTTTGTATGAGTGACTATGATGACTAACCTTACCTACACAGAAAATGAATTATGTTGAAAGTTTACATTCTGATGTCACATTGATAATTTAATTGAACATATTGACCCTTTCTTACATACAAACAATATGCAGCAGGCAAAAACCTGAAGAAAAAAGTATGTGTAGAATAAATGGCAAATTATTTTTAATCGAGTTGAAAGCAGTAGCAAAAGAGAAATTTTGACCGATTTTTTGTACCTCCTAAAATTCCCTCTCTATGGGGGGGGGGATACATATCAAGTTGAAAGCATTGTGGCAAAAGAGAAATATTGACTGATTTATTTTACCTCCTCAAATTCTCTCTGGGGTGTACCTCTAGAAAAGAAATCAGTGGGAACACATTTGGTATTCATCTAAAATTTTAAATGGAGAATAAGTTACTAGTTCAATTCCGAAATGTTATAATCCTTTGTATGAGTGACTATGATGACTAACCTTACCTACACAGAAAATGAATTATGTTGAAAGTTTACATTCTGATGTCACATTGATAATTGAAATCGACCCCTTCCACCATAAGACAAATCTGCAGCAGACAACTTTGAGCTCCAATCCAGTTTAAATGTTTTCATTAAACATGAAATTGTCACGAGACATGCTGGAGTGAGAGAGAGATATGAGGTATGGAAAATAACGTCGAGAGTGAAATAAGATCATATTTTTTTAACATGGAGATTCATCTCAATGAGTCAGTCTGTACTGTTAACAAATGATTGTCAAAGTTTGCTTGTTGGCTCCGCAGAGCACCAATTTAAAATGAAGACTGGGTAATTGTGAAAGCTGATGATTTTAGTGACAATGATGACTTCCTTACCTACACAGAAAATGTATTCTGTTGACAAACAGCATTCTGACGTTCTGTAAAATCATAATATATATTAGTAAGTTGCATTATTTTGTGGTCCATATTTAATCCATGTATACTGTAAACTTAAGCTGCTATCTTAGTCTTACTAGAATTTGGTCATTTAGATAATTCTGGCTCTTGTAACTTTTCAAAAGTCACCTGCTTCATATTGATTCATAGACATCATGGTGAGAAAGGATTTACCAGAAGAATTGTATTTAAACTTTTATCGTTTCAGGTTGGACCAGTACCGTATTGTAAAGTATCCTCTCACAACAGAGTCTGCTATGAAGAAGATCGAAGACAACAACACTCTGGTCTTTATTGTTGACAAACGAGCCAACAAACCTTTGATTAAAATAGCTGTTAAAAAATTATACGATATCGATGTGGCCAAAGTCAACACATTGAACAGGTTAGTTTTCTATTATACAGTTTAATTAACCCTTTCCCACATACAACAAACCTGCAGCTGACGACTTTGAAGACATTTAGTTAAAAATATGGAAAATCTCTATTATTACTGAAAATAGTTGAGAACATTGTTGTAAACGGAGAAATTGCTTGTTTAGAGTAATTTCTCCTTTTGCCACAATGTTTCGAGAGTCATTTGCTGCACATGTTTCAAAATATGTCTACAGGGTTAAGTGCTCAATGTGATTTATTGTGATTGCTCTTTGTGCAGCGTCCATCAACATCTCCCTTCTGTAACCAGTGGGTCAATTGGGATAAAACTTCAAAGAAAGAATCTTCTCAATGTCAATTTTGCTGATTCATCAGAATTCTTGTTTAAACGGCAACCCATGGAAAAAAAACTTCAAAAAATTACTCCTCCCAAACCAGTTGGCAGATTTTCAAATGATTTTGTAGAAATATTCCTCGAGTCAGATTTCTTCAAGCCAGTCTTGATTTATAGAAAAACATGGTTACCAGTTGGCAATCCTGTTTTTCAATATATGGCTGAAGTGAAAACTTCTTCTGGCCCATTTGCAAATATGGAGCTTTGTCAACATGCATCTTCTTCTGGAAAAAGGGTCGAACTTTGAGAGATGCTTGACAGCAGTCACTGATGACATGATTGACATCAATCAATTTTTCAATTATCTTCAAACCAGGAATCTTTTTAGCAGTCACTGATGACATGATTGACATCAATCAAATGTTCAATTATCCTCTTTACTCCGCCCCCTTCCCCAAAGCCCCCTAACACCCTTTCCCACATACAAATAATTAAAGGTCAAAATATGTAAATAATTGTATCCGTAGATAAAAGTAGAATTATCTACAAGAGTTGAAATGAAGAATTTGCTTTTCATGAGCAATTTCCCTTTTACCACAATGTTTTCAAGTTATCTTCAGTTGCATTAAAATGCGTCTGCAAAAAGGGGCTCACAGTTTCCTTGGTATAGGCCGAGTCGTGGCAACACAATCTCTTAATCAAGGGGCTGTGAGTTTGAACCCAAAATGGGCCAACTTTCTTTTTGTTGTTTGATAAAAGTCACTTTGACAAGCGTTGTTTGTCTGCCACCAATGGGCTAACAGACTGGAAAAGATGCCAGTTGCACGGAAAGTCTGTTGTGTGGGAAAGCCAGGAAACATTGAATGAAAATGGCATTACACCTTAATGAACCACTAATACAGTTGATCATAAACGTAATATTTATCTTTCAGACCTGATGGTGAGAAGAAAGCATATGTACGACTTGCACCTGACTATGATGCACTTGATGTTGCTAACAAGGTAACTATTCTATATTATAAATAGCACTTTGTCAGTGTATGTAAAAGTTAAGTGTGGATTTTCAAGTGTGAGAAAGGGATAAAATAGATCTGTAATAAGATCTGTAATAACAAATTTATGCAATTAAAGACTAAATTGAATATCAAAGTGGCATATTTTTGTCATAAATTTCTTTAACCCTTTCCCTCATACGACAATTCTGCAGCAGACGACTTTGAACATATTTTGTAAAAAAATGGAAAATCTCTAACTGAATGGATTTATACCTAAAAGTGGAAAACATTGTGGCAAAAGGAGAAATTGCATGTTTTGTGCAATTTCTTCTTTTGTCACTGTTTTAAAATGGCCGTCTGCTGCAGAGGCGTCAGAAAGGGTTAAGCAGATAGCACTTGTATCCTTTGCCTTCATTGGATGCATTTTGACAGAAAAAAGTTATTAAAAACATTAAAAATGAAGAAATACTGTTGGATGGGGCAGTAGTTGAATTTCGTCATTTCTATTAAATAAAAATGACCAATGATGTAATATGATGATGCCAATTGAATGTCAGAATAATAAGGTTGACTAAATTAGCTCTAACTGATATCCCCTTGGTTATGTAGTGATAAACTAAGGATTATTTAGTACGAAAATAAAAAATATAGTGATCTTAAGATTTTCACCCCAATTTTTTTTAAAGTAAAACAATGTGAATTTTTATCTGTAACATAGAGGTTTGTAAATGTTTGTATTGGCTAATATCATAGTTTTGCTCTTAAAACACACATAATGTGAGTGAATCTCATGTGTGTTACAAACGTTTATCAATTAAACATTTTCATGAAGACAATCGACCTAATGATTTGATCCAATTCATCAATCAATTTCCTGACTTTGGTAATGAAATCGTTTAATTTTCAAATAGTTCGAAGATCAAAATATGCACAAAAATGAATAACTTTCAAAAGAAAAATGGTACATAAAGTAAACAACTTATGATGAACAGTATACTTCTAGGGAGCAATTTCTCCTTTTCCCTTGCTTTCTCATTAGTAAAAGTGGGAAATGCTCAAAACAAAGCTTCTAATGACTTGTCTAACCCTTTTGCATATACCACAAATCTGCATCAGACAACTTTGAAAACATCTGGTTTAAATATGGTTAATCTCTCTATATATATATGAAAGTTAATCATTGAACAGAGGTGAAAACATAGTGGCAAATGGAGAAATTGCTCATTATATATGTATTGGGAAGGGCCAAACACATAACACACATGATCGCAGTCTAGTGAGTCGGTGTATACGCAGATGACTTTTGAATACTTAATTCTGACCCAATGTAATATATATGGACAATAATATAAATTCAATCAAAAATGTGTCTTTGTTAGAACTTTGATCAAGGATGTAATATGATGATGCCAATTGAATGTCAGAATAATAAGGTTGACTAAATTAGCTCTAACTGATATCACCTTGGTTATTGAGTGGGTAACTAACAATTATTTAGTAGGAAAACTTCTTAAGAAGTATAGTGAACTTGAATTTTCATCCCAAAGAGAGGGTTACAAATGGCTACAAAAATAATTTACTGAAATTTAAAAAGTAAATGTTTGTAATTGTGTGTGAATTGTCTGGTTTCATCAGTTAAGCTCTTAAAACGCACATAATGTGAAACATGAGAGAATTTCATGAATGTTACAAGTGCTTTATCAATCATATTTTGAAGTCTTATCAACCTAATGATTTTTATTCCTATTCAATGACTTTTGAATTCTCAATTCTGACCCAATGTCTATATGGGCAATAATTTATATATATTCAATCACATATGTGTCTGTTAGAACTTAGACTAAGGATATAATATGATGATGCCAATTGAATGTCAGAATAATAAAAGGTTGACTAAATTAGCTCTAACTGATATCACCTTGGTTATGTAGTGGGTAACTAATAATTATTTAGTAGGAAAACAAGAAGTATAGTGCACTTAAATCTTCACCCCAAAGAGGGGGTTACAAATAGCTACAAAAATAATTTACTGAAATTTAAAGAATAGAGGTCTGTTATTGTGTGTGAATTGGCTGGTTACATAGTAAAGCTCTTAAAACACGCGTAATGTGAAATTTGACAGAATTTCATGCATGTTAAAAGTGTTCTATCAATTGAACATATTCATGAAGACAATCAACCTTATGATTTGTTCCAATTCAATGACATAACGATTATCAGATATATATTCAAAAATATGTCTTTGTTAGAACTTTTACCAAGGATGTAATATGATGATGCCAATTGAATGTCAGAATAATAAGGTTGACTAAATTAGCTCTAACTGATATCACCTTGGTGTTTTGAGTGGGTAACTAAGAATTATTTTAGTAGGAAAACAAGAAGTAAAGTGCACTTGAATTTTGATACAAATAAGGATTACGAATAGTGGTAAAAATAAATTCCTGATAGGTTAAAAATTATCAAGATTTTAACTATAATTCAAAGTGTTTTTAGAAAAAGGTAGTACATGTAGATCAGGGAGCGTTAGTCTGAATTGGCCAATTTAAATAAAAAATAATATAGCATCTTTCTGTGAAAAAAATACTTTTAATGGTGGGTGTTCTCGCGACTGTTTTGCTTACTTTTTTAATAGCCTATATTTGTTAGAGCAGATGAGCAAATATTAATTTATAAATGTAAACCAAGGTGGTTAATATGATGATGCCAATTGAATGTCAGAATAATAAGGTTGACATAATTAGCTCTAACTGATATCACCTTGGTTCTGTAGTGATAAACTATAAAGGATTATTCATTCAAGACAAATGATAACTATATTGTTTTCAACACTTAAGCTTAACAGGATTGTGACACAGAAGATGTTATAGTTCAGGTCTACAGATAAGAAGCTTTTTTGCTTAAAAAAGCAAAAGCATTGTAGAAAAAGGCAATTCTTTTTAAAATGATGTACTCAAAAGCAAATAAAAAGTAAATAAAGCAATCGTTTATAATTGTGTTGCTTAACTTTTTTTAGCTCACCTGAGCTTTGCTCAAGGTGAGTTATTGTGATCGCCTTTTGTCCGGCGTCCGTCGTGCGTCCAACTTCTTCTCCTCAGTAACCAGTGGGTCAATTTGGATGAAACTTCACAGAAAGCATCCTCTCAATGACCTCACCAGAATTCCTTCAAATTTTTGGGATCCATGCAAAATTCTGGTTTCCATGGCAACAACCGAAAAAACTTCAAAATTCTTCTTCTCCCAAACTGGTTGGCAGATTTTCAAATAATTTTGTAGAAATGTTCCTTAGATGACCCTCTATCAGATTCCTTCAAGCCATGTTGATTGGTCAAAAAACATGGCCGCCAGGGGGGGCGGGGCTATTTTGCCTTATATGGCTATAGTGAAAACTTAAAAAATCTTCTCCTCCGAAAGTGTCAGGCCGATTTTCAAATAATTTTGTAGAAATGTTCCTTGGGTGACCCTCTATCAGATTCCTTCAAGCCATGTTGATTGGTCGAAAAACATGGCCGCCAGGGCGGGGCTATTTTGCCTTATATGGCTATAGTGCAAACTTAAAAAATCTTCTCCTCCAAAAGTGTCAGGCCGATTTTCAAATAATTTTGTAGAAATGTTCCTTGGGTGACCCTCTATCAGATTCCTTCAAGCCATGTTGATTGGTCGAAAAACATGGCCGCCAGGGGGCGGGGCTATTTTGCCTTTTATGGCTATAGTGAAAACTTAAAATCTTCTCCTCCATAAGTGTCGGGCCGATTTTTAAATAATTTTGTAGAACAGTTCCTTGGGTGACCCTCTATCAGATTCCTTCAAGCCATGTTGATTGATCGAAAAACTTGGCCGCCAGGGGGCGGTGCTATTTTGCCTTATATGGCCAAAGTGAAAACTTAAAACATCTTCTCCTCCGAAAGTGTCTGGCTGATTTTCAAATAATTTTGTAAAAATGTTCCTTGGATGACCCTCTATCAGATTCCTTCAAGCCATGTTGATTGGTCGAAAAACATGGCCGCCAGGGTGGCGGGGCTATTTTGCCTTATATGGCTATAGTGAAAACTTAAAAAATCTTCTTCTCCGAAAGTGTCAGACCGATTTTCAAATAATTTTGTAGAAATGTTCCTTGGATGACCCACTTTCAGATTCCTTCAAGCCATGTTGATTGGTAAAAAAACATGGCCTCCAGTGGGCAGGGCTATTTTGCCTTATATGGCTATAGTGAAAACTTAAAACATCTTCTCCTCCAAAAGTGTCTGGCCGATTTTCAAATAATTTTGTAGAAATGTTCCTAGGGTGACCCTCTGTCAGATTCCTTCAATCCAAGTTGATTGGTCGGAAACTATGGCTGCCAGGGGGCGGGGCTTATATAGCTAAAGTGAAAAAAAAAAATTAGGTGAGCGATTCCAGGGCCATCATGGCCCTCTTGTTTACATTAACCCTTTCCCTCATACGACAATTTTGCAGCAGACGACTGATCATAATTTGTCAAAAAAAATTGAATGGATAACCCATGACTAAAAGTAGAAAAAATGTCATTTTTGGTGTGAACTGTTGTGTAAGCCAAATAAATGTTGAAGGGGTTGGGGGTTATGGTTTGTAATGTAAAGTATATACCAAGGATGTTAAATGATGATGCCAATTGAATGTCAGAATAATTAAATGTTGACATAATTAGCTCTAACTGATATCACCTTGGTTCGTTATGGATCCGTCGCTAAAGTTTAGTTGGTAAATATCCAGGCGTCACATGTTTGAATAAGGAATCGGACAATCATCCCTCCCAATGATGACAAGTATAGTGGGAGTTTATTAAGTTGCCTCGGAAGAAAATTAATTGAAGAACTGGTGCAATGTTTTGTTAAGTATTTCATGTCCAGTCAATAACATGATGTCAACCATGACCTTAAGTTGTGGTGTGGAAAAAAACCCAGGTTGTTCAGGTGAAAATCACTATTATCCTAACTGGAATTGAAACCCCAGTACGTTGAAGGAAACAATTAAAACCTTAGATAACTATAAGACATTAAGACTTGGACAGAAGGATAACTATTAGCACCGTCAGCTTTTCCCACAATGATTTTGAAAGTTGGCTGCCTCGGTCAACAAAACATTGCAATTTTCAAGGTTATCCAAGGTTATCCAACTCCCAGATTTTAGTTTGCTTTTTACTCAAATGTGTTTTTTGTTTCATTTCAGATTGGTATCATATAGATGTACCAGAGCAGATGCAATTGTTTGTACATATAAAAAGAATAAATGAAAGAAAAAAATAAATTTCTAGTTTTGATTAATTTAAAATCATTATATAGTAGTTAAGTCTGAAATTTTTTCAAAATACAACAAATTGTCTGCAGACGTCTTGGCAAAAAAAAAGTACAATTTCTAAAAAAAAAGTTGAAAACATTGTATGTGGCAAAAGGGGAAAAAATTCATTTTGAAACTACTTCATGTCATTTGTGAATGGATTTCCTTGATACTTCTGTCACTGGTTCCGTGAGCCCGGCCGGGTAGCTCAATTGGTAGCGTATCTGACTCGTGATCTGCAGGTCACGGGTTCGATACCCGGTTGCGGCGACATTCTTTCGGGCGATTTTTCCATCGCCTCTCACCTCTGATCTATGTGAGAAAGTAGTCAGTGGCTTCGAAAGAATGTTGTGTAAGTACTGGTGTAGGAAAGCCAGGAAAACATGGGTCACTGACCGCCGTGATATGACCAAAGCTGTTGAAAGCGGCGTTAAACTCCAAACAAACACTGGTTCCGTGTCAGAGCTCGAACGAGTGACTAATACGTTCGTAATATTTAATCCAAATGCTACTACTAGACTTCTTAACTGAATATCGGTACAACCTAGACATGCAAAGCAGAAAATGGTTTGGTGTCTAGAGAAAGGAATACATGCTTGACGTTATCGGGGATAATTTATGCAAACAAAAAATCCAGTTGAAAATTAAACTTGCCACGTTTATGAGTGACTATACGTAATTCCCACAACTACGATAATTACTCCCTGCCTTGTCATTTTGATCGGCAAATATGAGAATATTTAAAAAATAAATATAATTATAAGGAAAACGCCCAAGAAATTAAGTTTACAACCATATGTCATCGATGCCTTGGTAAGATCTGATTATATCGACTTCTTGATTTAATTATTTTTGTACATGCAATTTTTAAATTTAATTATATTTGATAATTCTCTGTTCAACATACAGTAAATTTTCTATCAAAATGGTCGACAAGGGAGATCATTGTTGTAGTTGTTGGAACTAATTGAACAGTTCTCTTTACTGGCATAACTAACGTGTGAACGAAGTTATCACTTTTCACATGAAACAAAACTGCATAGAACGAATTCTAAAACAAGAAAAAAGAAGACTGTCTATCCATGTAAGTGTTGTGAAACATTGTGGCAAAAAGGGAAATTGTTTTCAAAAGTCTGTCAATTTAATGAAATTGTCTCCCCTTGTGGATAATTGTAGTGAACTAAAGCTGTGGCGTCGGCTTGAATAAAGGTATGTTGCGTTATCTGAATTCAATCGAATTGACTTGCATTTCTATTCGTGAACATATTTTATTGAGAAAAGAAACGTGCAGTTATACAATTACAGCTTCCATGAAAATGCATTTAAAGTCGTTTTCGTGTCGCCTCCCTCAGCAGGAAGACCCATAGATACCCCTTCTCCGTCCGGGTTTGAATTACTGATTGACATGCACTCCTTCAAAGTACGGTTCTTTTTACCGAGCCGTAGATATAGGAATCTGCTTAGTTGAGTGGAAAGCGTGTTTATTCGATCGAAATAAAGAGCTATGCAAACTACCTTTTTACGACCTAAATGAAGACAATAACGGTGAAATTTGACCGGTCACGGGTCATAGACCCATATGACCGATACTTGGTAAATCAAATATTGACGAAATATAATTTTCTACGTTCGAGAAAATCGAATAAGAAGAACATTACTTTCCCTTGTTTATAAGGTAATAACCGCCAGGTGGCGTTATACGCACGAAGAAATCGTGCTTATAGATTTGAAGCATTCAGCTTTGGGGATCCGATGTGTCTCGGTACGGTTAAATTAATTGCTTACCTATTATACGAGTACACAATTGATAAAATGGATTATTCGCCTGACCATGAGGTTGTGAAAAAATTGAGATAATCAGATTTGAATAACGAAATTAAACAGCAACGTTTGGACGTGCAAACCTTGAGAGATGAAGAGAAGGCTGCAAATGACAGCGTGGCAAGCGAGGGGAAAACTTAAAAGAGTAGCGGCGAGTTATTGAAAGATGAGTACGCTTTTGACTTCAAAAGAATCACAACTGATTACTTCGAGTACGAACAAGGGCAGAAACACATAATTGCTAGGAGTAGGTTTAAAGAAAATTTGAGTTCTTGGAAAAGTACTGGTGCAAGTAATTTTGTTCTTGATTTGATAGAAAATGGGTATAAATTACCACTATATTCACTATATTCAAAATCGCCAAAATCATTTAATAAACATAAAAAATCGGCATTGCTAGAATCAGAATTCGTCGCTGAAGCTATACAGGACTTGTTAGACAGAAATTAGATCGAACAATGTTCTGAAAAATTCCCTATGTTGTTAATACTCTTCAGTACAAAACTCCGGTAAGAAGAGGTTAATTCAAGATTTAAGGGTTGTCAACAAACATATTTGGATACAATCAGTCAAGTATGACGATATAAAAGTTGCGTGGTCTTATTTAAACAATGGAATCGAACAAGTAAGATGTTCGAACATTGTATTTTCAGATGCTAGTCACATAGGTTCTGGTGGGTACGAGGTGTCGCATGGCCAGTGGAATGCTGACGAAGCAGGCAAATCATCGACTTGGCGAGAACTTATGGCGGTGTTTCGTGTATTACAATCACTTTGTCATGTGCTAGTAAACCAAAATGTCAGGTGGTATTCAGATAACCAAGGTGTAACATCTATTGCAAAAAAGGGTTCAATGAAAAAGGAGCTACAAGATATAGTTTTTGGTATTTCCAAGATTTGTATGCAAAAGTCAATCACACTTGATTTGGAATGGGTACCAAGATATGATAATGAAAGGGCAGATTATTTGTCAAGAATAGTAGATATGATGATTTGGGAATTTGTTTTGTAACTATGAGTATGATTACTAAGTGGTTCGGTAGCTTACAAGTAGATTGGTATGCATTAGAGCATAATGCCAAACTGCCGTTTTTTTCTCCAGATCTCGGAACCCGTCATCGATAGGAACAGATGCATTTCCTGAATCATGGGACGGGAAATTGGGCTTGTTTGTTCCGCCAATTTCCATGATATATCGAGTTATACGCAAACTTGAGATAGTTCAGGTACAAGGGTTTTTTAGTTGTTCCATATTGGAAGTCCGCAATGTTTTGGCCATTACTGTGTGCCGATGGAATTAATATTTTAAACATAGTAGATATGATAGATTTGCTTAGAAATCGCAGTTTCTATGTTAAATGCAAAAACTGTAGTAGAGGTGATTGCATTACGGGTAGATTTCAGGGGAGAGTAATCCGAACATTATATATCATGTGTTTCGTTACGATGTTGCCTCCCTTGATTTAAGAAAATTCCGAAAACGCAGCATATAGAATATGAATCGAATCAATTCACTTTTCGGTTCCAATCAAGCGGCTTCGCTGATATGTATGGCGACATCGTCAACGGGGAATACATGTATACATATGTTGTTAAAGTGTTATCGCTGATTCATAGGCGGCTTCGTCGGAGATGAATATCAAACTCGGTACATGTTGGAATCAACGGTACAAGTTAGTTCGTAAATATTTATTACGAGATTAAAATTGCTCAGTCAAGTTGAAACAAAGAGCAAGTATTATTTCTAAAACTGATTGCTATTTAGGAATATTCGATAACATATCATATGATATGTTCGTTTATACGTCTATTCATGCAGATTCACAAGGATGAAATAGATGCTTTACCGGAAGTTCTGGCGGGCAAAGTGGACCTTCTCCCGGAACTGCTACTGAAGTCCAGAGCCACAAACACCAGTCGTAAATACGAATACAGTTATATTCGATGGGAAAGTGGGCCTTAACGAACGGTTTAGGGAGAGGTGATATTTCGCCTGCTAAGGCTTTTAATGCTGAAATACATCTATGTTCTTTAGTGCTAAGGACAGAGTGTTTAAAAGTCATGGGCGGTGGTTAAGTGAATCCGCAAGAGATGGCTATGTGATAGATTCGTTAAAGGAAAGATTAACTGTGTCTGTGTCACTTGGTTTGTATACAAATACAAGATACTACTACATGTGAACACATGATGTATATATTAAAGTTGTTACCTGTCAAGAAAACATTTATCATATTGCTGGAAAGATTATGAATTGATTTCATTAACTAACCCGTTCTTTAAACTTCATCGGTTTCCCCAAGTGCTTTCTCTATCATGAGATTTCCAAATAATAATTTGAAATGAAATGATTGTTTTGTTGTTTTCTATAAAAGGGCATGGAATGGTATTCAGGGAACTTATCGTATCGACATATTTTCGTGAGTAGTTTGCCGAATGATGTTTTCTAATGCAGTATGTAGTATTGTACTACGAGGGGTTGTTGAACATTTATATCTCGCGAGATCGAGTAGACAATACTGGAACCTGTATCGTTACTGCAACATAATATCATATACCATGTTTAACTTTTAAGACCGAAAAAATAAAACAAATACAAATTTTGATATTCTAAATAAAGAAATAGCACAATTTACACATACAATATAATTTGGCGTGCGAACCACGCCCAACTACTACATTTTGAATGACATAAAAGCATGTGTCAATGACGTAACATCATGTCACAGTGAAGTACCGCTACCATATTTGGTAACGTATGTATTTCATCTAGTCAAAAACGGAATTTTAATCCGTCGTGTTTGCGCTGCGCATGACCATCTGTATGTAGTGCAGGTATATAATAAATATGTTAAACAAACATTTTAAGTATATATAGCTGTAATATTTAATTTAATCTTCAGTTACAATTTCCAAATTCAGGTTTGTAAGGAGAAAGATTTGCACAGAGAAAATGCGCTTAATCCCCTTCTTTTCACACAACAAATCAGCAGCAGGTGACTGAAAACATTTAGGACAAATTATGTAAACTATATCAGAGAACGTTTAATTATCCATAAAAGGTTGACAACACTGGGGCAAAATTCGAAATTGCTCTATGTGAAATTTCAACTTAAACCACAATCTTTTCAAAAGTCGTCTGCTGCAGAAGCGTAAATATGCGTCTGTATAGGACAAGGGTTAACTTATTGAACAAGCACGTGTAAATGAACTGGTTTAAATTAACAAATACAAAATGAGCCGCGACTCACAACTGTTCCTTAGCGACCAATGATCAGATATTTATTTGTTTGTCATCTAGTCGTACAAACATCCTGGAAGCCTCAGTGGACGAACCTTCAAAGAGTCGACTATACAAACTGGAAGCCTAAGTGGACGAACCTTCAAAGAGTCGACTATACAAACTGGAAGCCTAAGTGGACGAACCTTCAAAGAGTCGACTATACAAACTGGAAGCCTAAGTGGACGAACCTTCAAAGAGTCGACTATACAAATATGTAATGAACGTAATTGCTATTTAAAAAGTATTTATTGATAACATCTAAATGATAATTTTACAAGATGCAATGCGATGCTTAGATGTAATAACAACTGATTTTCTAAAGACATCGTAATTGCTATTTATCGATAACATCTAAAAGATGATTTCTCTAGATGCTGCCCAGATGTAATTACAACTGATTTCTAAAGAGATCGTAATTGCTATTTATTGATAACATTATAAAGACGATTTCACAAGATGCTGCCCAGATGTAATTACAACTGATTTCTAAACAGTGCTAATGATATTCCGGATTGAAGTGCATGTACATCACTCATTCGGCGTGTCATGTGTCTGTTACGATCGGTTACTGTATAGATACCGTCACTCTCACTCATCGGGTTTGTATTGGCTAAAACTGCTTCAGTATCGTTACTTGTTTCAGTCGGCTCATTGTTTAAATCGACTTCCATGAAATATTTGCCATGGAAGCATCGTGTTATTCTGTAGACGAGACATATAACCGCCAGTTCTATAAGCATCATGATGCTGTGCAGCTCGGGAAACACCAGATTCAGATGATAACTGTCAACCGGAAACGACACGGCCACGATCGTCAGACACAGTGCGATGCTCTTTACACTTGTAGTGATACCAATCGTCCGTCGAACTTGACCAGGCATGCGCATTGCAAGCGTTAAGAGATAGCCAATCAGATAGCTTATTGGACTGAACACAGATGCGGTAACCCATGTTTTCCAGCTCGATTGGTACATTTTTGGATACATGTAGCTGCTGAGTCCAATTGTGGCGAATACAAGAAGGCCTCCTACGGCACTGGCCGCCTGAAAAAGAGTTACATTGTATATGGTTTATTCGTTACGTACACATTTAGGTATTGTTTTAACCCTTTCCCACCCGTAGACGACTTTGAAAATGTCTACTAAAAAATATGGAAAATCTCTATAATTGTAGGTATACTTACTGAAAAAAGTTGAAAACGTTGTGGCAAAATTTCTCCTTTTGTCACGATGTTTTCTGCTGCAGATTTGTCATATGTGAGAAAGTGTTAAAACCAGTTCAAGAAATTTGTCATTAAGCGAGCCTTTGGCGCGAGCTTATTATCAAATTTCTGGGACGAGTATAATAAAACTTTATGAAATGACATCGAATGTCAGACGAACCACAGAAAGAAAATCGTGTTTTCGCGGTCAGAAAATAGTCCCAACATATACTACTTAACAAGAGTTGCTGCAAGATGCAGCAATTGGCGCGGAAATCAGCATTTTGTAGCTTAAAACATACTGTTTGATTCGAAAAACACGAAACCCGCTTTTAAATATATGTATATGATAACAATAGGTTAAATACGTAAAACGAAAACAAAAATACCTCTTCCCAACGTGTAGATCCGATCTCCCAAAATTATTGTAAATATTTGTTTGCGCATGTGCGTCCCTTTTTCCCTTAAATATATATCCCATTTTCCTAACTTAACGGGAACGGATATAGGTTTATGTATAAATATCACTTCTACAGCTTTGCCGAGGAAGCCGGCTTCATAGTGACGTTGGTAGTGGTTGACCTTTGTGTATTTAGTTAAGCAACGTTCATCGCGGTTAGTGCATGGATGGGTGACCCGCGATGGCCTAAGGTGGAATAAAAAAGTATGTTTTTGTGACAATAATAGCGTGGTTAAAGTAAACGCCACTGTCTTGTTTGAATTGGTATTCAAACACCAATAACACCGAATTATACAGTATAAAGTTACCTGTGTCATGATATAAATTTATTGTTTCTGCCATGACGATTCAGATAAAACAGAGACATATAAACACATATGTTATGTTTATATGTCTTTGGATAAAAGTACCCGATTTTTAATGAAAAATTCGCTGGAATATTTTTAAAGCAGTTACATCATTTTTAATTTACTAAAAATTTACCCCAGATATTTTTGTAAGAAGTACATATCATTACGATCACTCTTTTTACTACAAGTTACAAGAATTTCAAGAAAATCTGTCGAGCCGATTTTTATTAAATCAGAATGCCTTTTTACCGATGTCGCGCGTCGGAACGCCCATTGCGATATGTGCAATGCAGTTAGAAGAATTAAAATTGACAACCGGTTTTTTTCCACAATAATCATCAGCTTTATGGTATCATGAATCTACTCCCTACTAAAAACGGATATTTTAATTTATTTCTTTCGGAATAGATATTTTACTGCAAATTATACAGTAAATAAATAGACCTAAAACAGGATACGGGGTAATCATACTTGGAAATCTGTATATATATAATATATATACGAGAGGTAATCCAAAAGTAATAGTGATTCTTGTATTAGTTAATACATATTTCGGAAATTCATACCATATGTTTATTTGTTTTTGCTCTACCTTATGGCGAATTAATAGTTCTAATATTGTCATTAGTTTAGTTATAAATCGATGTCATTTAAAGGCGGGCCACAGCGTAAATTTACAAGAAAGAACAAGTTTAAGCTGCGTATATTTCAAATAAAACCCCCAGAAGATACCGAAAATGCGCATGACATTAATTTTCTTTAATGTTGTTCTAATTACAAAAGTTAAATGTTGTTGTTCCATAATAACCATCACAATACTTAAGTTGTTTAGCGACGTACAAGAACGTCACGTAAACAAGACGTCAAATGAACAATTAGTAAAATTTTATCACGACGTAGACAAAAATCAAAATAGTCATTTCAGTGGAGTTCACCAGGAGTTAACTAGCAGTCACTAGCGATGTATACATATAGGATTTGACATAAGTTGTCATTTCATATAAAGTTTTATTAAACGAGTTCAAGAAATTTGTTATTAAGCAAGCCTTTGGCGAGTTTAATAAAACTTTATGAAATGACAACAAATGTCAGATTCCTTTTATCACAAGACGAAACACAAAAAGAAAATCGAGTTTTTGCGGTCAGAAAATAGTCCTAACATGTAACACTTAATAAACTAATCACAACAAAACTTAATTTTATGACCGATAATGGTCCCTTTACCTCGTCCATCTATCGTGACATTTGTGTTCATAAGATACACGTTCTCAGCCATTGTGTAAACATTCGCGGATGAATACAAACATAATGAATCGGTCATGTTATATTACACATGGGTATATACAATCGGATACAAACATTGTCATGTGATAAATGCACTTTTGTGAAATCAGAGGGAAACGAATGTCACTTGCAAAGGAGCCAGTTCTGACGTTGAAAGGAACAATTTGAGTGTCGTTTTTTCCCCATAATATTTTTTCATTTGTAATGTCTTTAAGTAATGGCTTCTTGGGAAGTTGATACAACAATTGAGTTGATATAACTGTTGTTAAAATATTTATTCACGTTTTCAAACCTGCTCGTTTCCTTCCAAACGGCGACGTCAGAGTTACAAACAAATTTTCATAATATCCCAGAAATGTTATTTATCAACCGATTATTCAAATAGTTGTCATGTATGTAAGAGAAATGTGGGTTTTTGACAAATTAAGGATTATTTTCTACAAGTTTGATTTGTGTCGAAGTTATAACTAAATTCCTGTTACTTCTGGATCCCCCCTCGTACATGCATATACTGACACATCTATTTTGCTGTGTAACTGTTGTATACCTGAAATGCAATTTTCTTCGCATGAATAAGTATCTACTCATTAATTCACGAAAGTTTTATATGTTGCGTTATTGATGCACGATAGGACATATCGATATTGTTGAAAATATCATAAATTGCAATATCGTAGCTACTTTGAATCTTTAAAGAGAAGCAAATAAATACAACCTGCCATTATTTATAAGGGGGTAGCTTACTTAAAAGATTGAAATTGATGAGTATAATGAAAACATGTATCTATAAATCTGCAGTGTACGTTCCGAAGCGCGACAGACATTTAACAGCATTGTGATTTATTAAAATCGGCTCGATATATGTTCTTGAAATTTCGGCAAATAGTAGAAGAACATGTGTCCTAAATTATTTGTCTTTTAAATAAAAATCTCTGGCGAATTGTTAATAAATCAGAAATAATCTTATAACTGATACAATGTTTTGGCGAAACTTTCCTTTTAATTCGCATTTAGTTATCTTAGTTGTCATGGCAGATGTATGTAATTGAAATCAGCACGCTGAAAATTATATTCCCTACTGTCTGCCGTCTATTTTATCCGAATACCACTTCAAACAAATGATGGCGGTTTCATTAACCACACTATCATTGTCGCAATGACATACGTTTTGACGTCAAAAACGACGTTATTTCAAAGGTATGAGTTCACCTTAATGCCGGTACACGTTACAAATGGTGGCAGCGGTGGGTGTTATTAAAAAACTATGGTTTTAATTTACATTTTAATTATAAAAAACTACTCGCATATAAATAGACTGGTTCACTAATCTTAATCTTCTATTGCAAAATCGAACGAGAACCAGTCTAGTGACGAACTGCTACGGAAATATCCGAGAGCTGACGGTAAAATACGGCGCATGCGCAAACCCATTGTACCAGTGACAGTTTTTTCGCAACCAATATATGCAATGGTGCTGATTCACCCGCGCAATAAGACTGTTAACTAATCACACAAACAAAAATATTTTTATGACCATTAATTGTCCATTTACCTCGTTCTTCTATCGTGACGTTTGTGTTTACCGGATACACGTTCTCAGCCATTTTGTAAACATTCGCGGATAAATACAAAATTAGTGATTCGGTCATGTTACATATAAATAAATACGTAATGGGTATATAAGATCGGATACAAGCATTGTCATGTGATAAAAAGTTATTTTATTCAAGCAGACGCCACATGTTCACTTCACTCAATACATAGGTTTCCTATTGATTGACATAAACCTGAAAACGAACTTCTTAAACTCGTTTAAACTAATTTTTGAACACGTTTAATAAAACTTTATTTGAAATGATAACACATGTCATATCCTATATGTATTATCTTTAAACAATCGATTTTATTCGTCAACATATTTTATTTAGAATAGAAACCTGCAGTTAGACGAATACATCAGCTTTCATACAAAACATATGAAAGCATTCGATGTCCTTTTAGTGTCGTTTGCCTTAACAGGGAGGACCATCGAGATCCCTTCTCCGTCTTCCGTTCTCTGTTCGCCACGCTTTCACTGACTGACATAATAGGCAGGCGACACATGCGTTCCTTCAAACACTCTTGTAGGTAATCAAAAACTTACACGAGATAGCCATTTCGCAACCCTCGGGAACCATTTGAGAACAGCCATACCGATAATGACAGGAACCAGTGTCATGGCAAGGGAGATTACCGTCTCAATGTATGGTATCTTTTGTGGTTGGTCGACCTGGCCGAACATCCAGAAGTTTAAAGGCATGAAAATTAGTCCAATTAGTGTGGACAGCGCTGTTACAATTATGCTGAAACAGAAAAATAAATACATATATGTATATTGGAAAGATCACGTTTTTGCCTTGCATTTAAAAAATAACATTAGTTTATTAACCACAGGATAAGGGCAATATCAAATTGCATTTCCGACTTGTTTGGTCTGCCTCTACAACATTCAACACTTGTTCTCAGACGCTTTCAATAAACATTAGGATAAGATCAGAAAGCATATCTCCATCTGCACTTGTCATAAGTAAGCTTAGGCTAGTCTGGTACTCGTATTACAATAGTAAATTAGTACGTGTGACATGAACCCACAATGACGATCAAATTGGTCATCTACCCTTATATACCGCCATCGTAAATAACTATAAATACAGGTCTACAGCTGACCAATGCAACTTCATGTTCGGAACCAATACATGATTCAAGCGCACTACTTTCGGTGTGATAAGGTTAAACCGGTTGATCTACAAGGAGGTTGTCTCTATAGCCTTTTGCTTACCACACCACGTCCAAAAGGCGTCTACTATTGGTGTATGCCTAACCCTTTAATGTAAAGGTTGATTGACTGTTTGGTGTTTTACGCTACTTTAACAAATATTTCAGTTATATCACGGCGTTTCCTTGGTAAGTTACCAGTACTACTGGTCCATTTATCCTGACACTAGCCTGTCAGTCATAATGCTAACCGCACAACCATAAGGGCAGCCATTACAAGCATTTTAAAAGTCTTTAGTATGACCCAGCCGGGGATCGAACCCGCGACCTCTGTAATGTAAAGGAACGGGCAGCTCAGTCCAGACTAAGTTAAACTGGTTTAACTGAAGCAGGGCTAATTGTGTTGTAGTGCAAGTTCTCAGAGCAACATCGGGCGGAGTTTCAGAACTGTTGTTACACTAGTAAAGAGAGCTGTCTATCTGCATAGGTTTATATGTGTTAAATATGCAAAAATAATGGAAAATCCCAATAAACGAATATATGAACACTGGAAAGAGTTGAAAATATTGAGACAAAAGGAGAACTCACTCATATTGAGCAATTTCACCTTTTGTCCGAGTTTTCAAAATGTCGTCTGCTTTACAGGCCTTGATATGCGTCTTCATATGAGATATGGTTTTAAACGGTTATCTATCTATCTATTTTTACATTTTATTCAATTGCTTTTATCACATATTACGTTGAATAGCGCATTAGGGGTTCTCATTTTAAATTCCCATTTCCTGTGAAAATAATGTAACACTTTTTTACAAATAAAAATCTGCAAATACATGGATAATATACATGTGATATGTTTGGAGAAGAAAGCAATTACGGGCGGAAATTATGTTCTGTATAAGACTTTTTTTCTCTCGCTCTACGCATGTTTTCTATTTGTATCGTTTTCGGCAGATGTTTAAAACCTCGAAAGAAGGACAACAGCCCTTTCCCTTATTGAATATTTTAAGTGATATCTGGCTTAAAAATATTTTGGTGGAAATGCGAAAATTTGTTACTGAGGGGGAAATTGTTTATGTTGAGCAATTTCTCTTTTTCTTAAAATTCATGCTTTTAAAAGTCGTCGGCTACAGACACGCCTTAATGCCGTCTGTCACAGGTAAAATGTTAAAAGCTTACCCTAGAGCAATGTCACCATCAGCCCAGTTGACGTATAGGTTTGCCACACCCCCGGCCGGGCACGTCGAAAGAATCATAAGACTAGATTCATCATACTCATTTAATCTCATTGCCTTGTTAAATCCATAAAACATATAAGGCACAAGAATGAACTGGCACACCATTGCTATAGAAACTGAAATCGGCTTTGTCACGTGGTATTTAATGTCCTTGACCTTGATCGAACATCCAAACGAAAGCATGAGAAAGACAGTCAATGATATTAGCATTATGTCCATTACGATTCTCAATTTTGCGACGAGATCATCAGAATTGTTCAAAGTCATGATAATACCGGTTGTTGCGTTCAGCAACGAATTACCCCTTGAATCAGTTTCCATTCTTATCGTTACAGTTCTTTAATTAATTATGTTCACAGAGTCCATTTAAACATTACAGTTGAAAAAGATACGATACATTTATAATTTATCATTTTTATATACATGTATGCATTTATAAACTGGACATCTTTATTGTCTACGTTGTAAGCTATAATATAGTCCTGAATGGTCGTTTATTAACGCCTTTTGTATATACTCATCCGGTCTTAAAGTGTCACCTACAAACTCCGATTGAAAACTACCATCCTAAGCGGTCGTTTCCAAAATATGTTGCTAAACTATGATCCAGTCCTAAGTGGGGTTTTACAAACTTCGTTTGTATTCTACAATCCAGTCCTAAGTTGGCGTTTTTAAAGCCAATTATATACTATAATCCAGTCCTTAGTGGTCGTTTAAAGACTCCGTTTGCATACTATCATCACCCAGTCATATCTGGTCGTTAACAAACTCCGATTGTATATTTTCATCCAGTCATATCAGGTCGTATACAAACTGCAATTGTATACTATCATCTTGTTCTCAGCGGTCCTAAGTTGTATTTCATATCTACATTATCTTAACAAATATCATTATATATGTAATTTTATTTTGCCATGTATACTAGTTACAATCCCCCGAGGAAAAGAATGCATAACCGTACATGTGCGTATATGTTCCTTTAAACTGAAATATATTTAGAATAACTATGGCGTCCTTTGTTAAAACATATTCCATTCAAGTCCTTTGCGAGTTCAATTCTTTTCAAACTTAAATACGAAGTAAGCCTATCCTAAGTAAACTCATAGTGTGAATAGGACAAACTATCCGAATGTCCCTTAGAAAATATATAACATAGAACGTATCGAATGTACATTGTGTAAGTACTGAATGACCTTCGGTACCTTTCCCTCATTTAGACCAGGGGCGTGGCTCCCTTTAGGTACTGTAGGCACGTGGCTACACATTTTTTTTTGTTCTCAAAATGCCCCAAAATGCAGCTGCGGCGATAGACATCTGCGTAATGTATCGACCAGATCAGCTTGCGCTGTCCGCGCAGACTGATCCGGCCGACACATTCCGTCTTAGGGGGATAGATGTATAGAGTAGTGATTCCTGAAACAGAAAATCCACAGGAGGCGAAAAGTGTCTATCCGGGGAGGCCTGTACTTTACGCAGAGTCCACAATGCTGATTTTCTCACGAGACGGCCTACACATTGATTATTGCAAAGCTACGCATTTTGATGCATCTGCAGCAGGCGACTGTATGAAACAATGCGCATCAGTCGTGTTTCCTTTTTTTACAATGTTTGCAACCTGTTCAAATACTTACACTTTCATTTACAGAAATTTGCAATTACTCTGCCGATTTGTTTTAAGAATCGTCTGCTTCAGATGTGAATGATTAACATTTTCCCACATACAGAAAATCTGCAGCAGACGACTTTGAATACACTTAGTAAACACTATGGAAAATCTCTAAAAATGAAGGTATAATTATTGAAAATAGTTAAACACATTGTGACAAAAGGAGAAATTGTTCGTTTTGAGCAATTACTCCTTTTGCCACAATGTTTTCAAGAGTATTCTGCTGCATATGCGTGGAAATGCGTCTATAGATGGGAAAGAGTAAATTAAGTATACGTACATGGGCCTCGCCCAGAATACATGTATGAGGGTTGATCCAGACAAAACAGGACGTTTTCATAACATTTTATTAATACAAGTATTAACTGATTTAATTTAAAATTCGTTTCTCGTGAATGTCTTGCAATGTTCTTTATGTAATATTAAGAAAGAAGATGATGATTATTACGATTCCCCAACCAAACAACATTTGGTTGGGAATTGCATTGTTTTTATACTGTTTTTTCTTTTTTCTTTCTTTCTTTCTTTCTTTCTTACTTTCTCTCTTTCTTTTTTTTTCTCCTATCCAATCGTTGTCCGAGCCATATCTTGTGAGCGAATGGTCAGTTAATATTGAAACTTGGAACATAGATAGATGGCAATGAGAAGTTGTGCACCTTGCATGAATTATAGCTCTGGGCCACTTTGTTGCAAAGTTATCTCCCCTTGTTCAATATTTTAATAGTGTAAACTTTGTCCAGAGCAGAACTCATAAACTACCTGATGGAATTGATTGAAACTTGAAACATAGATAGATGACAATGTGAAGATGTGTACCTTGCAATAATTATAACTCTGGGATACTTTGTTGCAAAGTTATCTCCCCTTGTTCAATATTTTAATAGTGTAAACTTTGTCCAGAGCAGAACTCATAAACTACTTGATGGAACTGATTGAAACTTGGAACATAGATAGATGGCAATGTGAAGTTGTGTACCTTGCATTAATTATAACTCTGGGCCACTTTGTTGCAAAGTTATCTCCCCTTGTTCAATATTTTGATAATTGGTTGATTTTTTGAGCTTCTACTCGATAACGAAAATTGATAGAGACTTAAAACTTAGTACATGTGTTCCCAATCAAGTGATACTACTTTCTCACGTGTATTTGTGCATGACCGAATACTCGCTTCTGATTGGTCGATTTTTCGGACTTGTATTACTCAATAACGACCAGTGATAGAGACTTGAAACCTAGTACATGTGTTCATCCATCCTCGGTACCCAGGCTATTCATAAAATATATGATACCCTGGGCAAATTGGCTAGCGAAATTTCGTAAAGCATGCGCCACGATTTCCTCCGTAACAACACTGTAATTTTAGTATAGCAAAAGGTTTGTGTCATGCGGCCAATCAAAAGGCTGCATTTCACCTGATAAATTATTCATGAGTACGAGATTTTTACATCCAATTTGCCCAGGGTATCATATATTTTATGAATAGCCTGGGTACCGAGGATGTCTTTATCAAGTGATACTACTTTCTCAAGTGTATTAACGCATGGCCCAATCCTCGTTTCTGATTGGTCGAAATTTTTTGGCCTTGAATAACTCAATAACGACAAGTGATAGATACTTGAAACTTTGTACATGTGTACCTAATCATGTAGGTCTATTTTCTCAAGTGTATTAGCGCATGACCGAATACTCGTTTCTGATTGGTCGATTTTTCGGACTTGTATAACTCGATAACGAAAAGTGATAGAGACTTGAAACTTAGTACATGTGTTCCCAATGAAGTGATACTACTTTCTGACGTGTATTTGTGCATGACCGAATACTCGCTTCTGATTGTCAATTTTTCGGATTTGTATTGCTCAATAACGACCAGTGTTAGAGACTTGAAACCTAGTACATGTGTTCCTTATCAAGTGATACTACTTTCTCAAGTGTATTCACGCATGACCGAATCCTCGTTTCTGATAGGTCGAAATTTTGGCCTTGAATAACTCAATAACGACAAGTGATAGAGACTTGAAACTTAGTACATGTGTTCCTAATCAAGTAGCTCTCTCAAGTACGAAAAGTGATAGAGACTTGAAACTTAGTACATGTGTTCCCAATCAAGTGATACTACTTTCTCACGTGTATTTGTGCATGACCGAATACTCGCTTCTGATTGGTCGATTTTTCAGACTTGTATTACTCAATAACGACCAGTGATAGAGACTTGAAACCTAGTACATGTGTTCCTTATCAAGTGATACTACTTTCTCAAGTGTATTCACGCATGTCCGAATCCTCGTTTCTCATTGGTCGAAACTTTGGCCTTGAATAACTAAAAAGCGACAAGTGATAGAGACTTGAAACTTAGTACATGTGTTCCTAATCAAGCAGTGCTACTTTCTCAAGTGTATAAGCGCATGACCGAATACTCGTTTTTGATTGGTCGATTTTTCGGACTTGTATAACTCAAAAACGACAAGTGATAGAGACTTGAAACTTAGTACATGTGTTCCTATTAGAGTGTAGGGAATCGTTCGCAATTGTTGCTACAGTTACAATGTCTAGTTATTATTGTTTTACAATTCTTATATAAATAGTAAGTTCCCACGTGAATTCCTTCAATATCAAACAGTAACTCAGTCTAGATTAGACATTTTACTTTTTCAGCGCCATTTTTTTTGTTTTTGTTTTTTGTAAACTAAACAGATTCATGTGTGTCGGCTCAAAACAAGCTGAATCACCTGAAATCCGCATTGTTTGTCTTTTATTTATCAAAATATCCCAAAATACATGAACAATGGTGTATGTCGATTTTGAACATTTACGAGACTTCTTAAAGGTGCTGAACTCCAGATTATAGACACTTTAGTCAAAGTTTTAAAACTGTTTAAAAGTTGTATTGAAAATTGAAATTGAAATATTAGAATCATAATTCTGAGATAAAATTAGAGTAATAATTTCACTTTCCAGTACAATACACATGTAAATATTTATCGTCTATGCTTCATTTCTACTGGAGAGACATATCCAGTAAGCCAAATGTTGTACATTTTCATGACTTTCATTTGAATGTTTTTTAACATTATTGCTTAAATAGTTTTGAACTTTTATTTCCATACTTTGTTGTCACTTTTAGTAATATTTGCAGAAGTTTTAACATTTCAAAATTTTGATCTCCACCTTTAAGGAAATTCGGCGCTGAAAAAGTTAATGGAAGGATAAACGGTTTACAAACGATAGTCAGGACCATGTTCTGGGCCAAGGACTGCGATAATTGATTTACATGTATATCTGTTCAAAGTAAGACATATATTTCTTCACATTTTCATATCTTTTGTATACACAATTACAACTTTTAAAAACTCTCAGTGACAAAGTCAGGATAGAAAATGTAAGAGTTTCCTAAAAATTACGCAAAAATCCATTTATTGTTTTTTTAAGTATATTCAATAACCTATGATTTTTTCTGAAATGGTCCAATCTCGCCGGTAGGGGCCGCCATTTTGGATATGTATCAACTAGTTGTTGCCTAAAAATCCGCAAAAATCCATTTATTGTTTTTTTTAGTATTTTGAATAACCTATGAATTTTTCTGAAATGGTCCAGTAGGGGCCGCCATTTTGGATATGTATCAACTATTTATGATTATTTTCCATTGGACAGCAAAACGGTGTCCAAATATAAATAATGGTCACACTAATTAAAAATAACTTTCGTCTTTTCAATCATTTTTAAATTTGACATTTATGGCCATATTATGCTGTTTTTCGCAACTAGGTAGCACCATATATATATTATGAAATAGAATAATACGCACACTCCGTTTTAACTGGTTAATGATTTTTCGTGACATTTGGGCGTTTCTATCCCATGACTCAGTATTTCAAACAGTTCCGGGTTGGTGCATGTACACTTTAAATTGTGACATCATTCGCCCGAACTACATATGAGCCGTTCAACGAGAAAACCAACATTCTATACTCTGCGTAATGTATCGTTCCAGATCAGCATGCGCAGTCCGCGCAGGCTAATCTGGATCGACACATTTCGTCTTAGGTGGATAGAGGTATAGAGTAATGATTCATGTAACAGAAAATCCACAGGATGCGAAAATTGTCCGTCCGGGTTAGCCTGCGCGGCATGCTTAGGATGATCTGGGTCGATACTTTACCATAGTGTTGGTTTTCTCGCGGAATGGCTCATATCTGTCATGTAAAACACTTCCGCTATGTTGTTTTTCAGTATTTCTCAAGATTAACATACCCCAAACACCGTTATATCTACGATGTTTATATGTTCAAAAATATATATCTTGTTTTTTACACTATACAAGAAATCTGCAGCAGACGGCTTTAGAAACAATTACGCCTAAGTGTGAAATATTACTTTAAATGAGAGTTTAATTATTCAATAGAGTTGAAACTATTGTGAAAAAAGGAGAACTTGCTCAAAATTAGCTAATTCCTCTTTTGCCATAATGTTGATAAGACTCGTCTACTACAGAGGCGCCAGAAAGCGTCTGCATATGGGGAGGGGGCCAAGTGTGAGTCCCATCTCGCTAGTGTAACGAACGTTCGATTAATTCGGGATTACCCCTTGTATTCAACCCTTTCCCATCAACCAACAACCATCCACAATTAATCTACTCCTACACCGTTTGGATACAGGGAGTTTGAAGCATGTTTTGATCTTACACTTTCCCGATGGAATGTAAATTTGAATACACTTACACTAAACGCTGAGCTCTTGATAAGGGTCATTTTTGATGTTCTAAACTTTCTTATTTCACACTCAAACTCTTTGTTGTAGGTCCTTAACTCTTTTCCACATATATACGCTTTCTGACGCCTATGCAGCAGACGATTTTTGAACTTATTGTGGCAAACGTAGAAATTGCTCATGATGAGCAATTTCTCCATTTGCCACAATGATTTCAACTCTTTTCAATGATAACACTATAGAGATTTTCTATATTTTAGACTTGATAATTACAAAGTCGTCTGCTGCAGTTTTGCTGTATGTAGTAATGGCTGCTGTCTACCTTTGCGTTCAGGCTTGTGGGGTTAGCATTACGACTGACTGGCTGGTGTCAGGATAAATGGACCAGTAGTACTGGTAACCTACCAAGGAAACCCTGTGAAATAACCGAAAAATTGTTGAAAGAGGCGGAGGACACCAATCAATCAATACGGGTGTTATAGGTTTGTATAGCCAAGTTGATTTAAACTTCTTGGTGATATCATAGATAGATCCATTTCAGCGTATATGTTTTTTTGATAGACATGACGAATTTCAAATATTGAAGATTATCGAATTTCGGTGGTTTGCTTTTTCAATTTATAGCTATCGTCCTTTTTTCGTATATAATCACTAAATTCACACCTGGGTTTACTCCCTTAACGCTGTCCTTCTGACGCCTTTGTAGCAGACGACCTATGAACACTTTGTGACAAACGAGGGAATTGCTCAAAACCAACAATTTCTCCTTTTGGCACAATGTTTCAACTCTATTCAATAAGAATGTCCTCATTTAGGGAGATTTTCCATATTATTGTTGAGATGTTTTGAAAGTCGTCTGCTGCAGGTTTGTTGTATGTGGGATAACTCCCTTAACGCAGTGAGGAAATAGTGATTTCAGCAATCTAAAAAAGAATGCAGCAAAGTAGTCATTGCTGAATAGTACTCCAGCATCCACGATGATGTTCCTTATTGAGCGTTAATTTACGTGTAGAATTTTGTGTTTTTTTATCTTTATTATTTTGTGTAGGCATGGTTTGTATTATTGATCCGTATAACGTGTCTGTATGAGAGAAACATGCGTGAATCTTTGCAACAGACACTTTTTTTAAAATATCGTAGGGAAAAGATAAATTACTACTTATGAGCAATTTCTTCTTTCTCTACGATGTTTTCAACTGTGTATCAAAATTTTTCCTCCAAATTTTACAGATCCTACCTTTTTTATCATATGATTTTTCAAATCAGACGAGTCCGTTCAAGTATTCAATTAATATATTCCACGGTATTTTAAACACCTGTATTTTTTCTCAATTATATTTTACACCTAAATACCTAATATCATTCTGTGAAGCTATATAATTTTGAAATTGATAAATATATTTAATTTAAAATAATAAATCTTTTTTTCATTGCTTTCACTAACCTTACTCTCACCCTTTCCCCCACGTGTAGACGAATTTTGACGAATCTGCAGCAGAGGACTTTTGAAAGCAGTGCGGTACAATGAGAAATTGCTCATAATGAGCAGTTTATCCCTTTTCCACCATGTTTTCAACTATCAACACTACTTGCACCTTAATATAATATAAAGAGATTTTCAACTATTTCGACGAGATGCTTTTAAAGTCATCTAGTGCAAATGTGTTGTATGTGGGAAATGGTTAAGACGCCTCGATGCACAAGCGCTTTATTTAACTCCCTGCTGAGAATGCATGGATCTGAGCAAGCCTACGCTAGCCGCCATGTCGTCCGATGATTAGCTGCCGTGTCTGACTTTGCGGAGAGGTTCAACTCTTTATTGTATGTGTCTGCTATTTTCCTCGATGTTGTCGTGGTAGAGCGTCCGCCTCGGCTGCTGGAGGTCGCGGGCTCGATTCCCGGCCGGGTCGTACCATATATATCAAAATAGAACAAATGGTTTTCCCTCCTTTGTGCTCAGGATTGTAGTGTCAGTATTACGACTGAGACCTTTAGTCTGGTAACTAACCAAGGAAACTCCAAGGTTGAACTGAATAACAAGGCTACAATCGACGGACAGCGCAATACACACAAACAAGCAAACACACCGCCTAGTATCTTCCAATATGTGAATAACTTTATTCTAACGTTCAATATCCTGAATCAGAGATGTCTTCCGGTCCACATTTATCAGCCGACGGGCCGATGCATTAGTGTTTTGAGTTGGAGTGTCCGTTTCGTGAGAGGAAAACCTGGGTTCGATCCTCGTCGATACTGGCGTACAAAATGTTTAAAAATGAGAATTGCGACTTTCTTTCTTGGTATATCTACTCCGGTAAATCAGGGTAACACATTAAAACAGACATTTCGCGGTCAACACGGGTATATCTACTCCGGTAAATCAAGGTAAAGCATTATAACATACATTTCGTGGTCAACACGGGTATATCTACTCCGGTAAATCAGGGTAAAACATTATAACAGACATTTCGTGGTCAACACGGGTATATCTACTCCGGTAAATCAGGGTAACACATTATAACAGACATTTCGTGGTCAACACGGGTATATATACTCCGGTAAATCAGGGTAAAACATCATAACAGACATTTCGCGGTCAACACGGGTATATCTACTCCGGTAAATCAAGGTAAAGCATTATAACATACATTTCGTGGTCAACACGGGTATATCTACTCCGGTAAATCAGGGTAACACATTATAACATACATTTCGTGGTCAACACGGGTATATCTACTCCGGTAAATCAGGGTAACACATTATAACAGACATTTCGTGTTCAACACGGATATATATATACTCCGGTAAATCAGGGTAACACATTATAACAGACATTTCGTGGTCAACACGGGTATATATACTCCGGTAAATCAGGGTAAAACATCATAACAGACATTTCGCGGTCAACACGGGTATATCTACTCCGGTAAATCAGGGTAACACATTATAACAGACATTTCGTGGTCAACACGGGTATATATACTCCGGTAAATCAGGGTAAAACATTATAACAGACATTTCGTGGTCAACACGGATATATATATACTCCGGTAAATCAGGGTAACACATTATAACTGACATTTCGTGGTCAACACGGGTATATATACTCCGGTAAATCAGGGTAAAACATCATAACAGACATTTCGCGGTCAACACGGGTATATCTACTCCGGTAAATGAAGGTAAAGCATTATAACATACATTTCGTGGTCAACACGGGTATATCTACTACGGTAAATCAGGGTAACACATTATAACATACATTTCGTGGTCAACACGGGTATATCTACTCCGGTAAATCAGGGTAACACATTATAACAGACATTTCGTGTTCAACACGGATATATATATACTCCGGTAAATCAGGGTAAAACATTATAACAGACATTTCGTGTTCAACACGGATATATATATACTCCGGTAAATCAGGGTAAAACATTATAACAGACATTTCGTGGTCAACATGGGTATATATACTCCGGTAAATCAGGGTAAAACATTATAACAGACATTTCGTGTTCAACACGGATATATATATACTCCGGTAAATCAGGGTAAAACATTATAACAGACATTTCGTGTTCAACACGGATATATATATACTCCGGTAAATCAGGGTAAAACATTATAACAGACATTTCGTGTTCAACACGGATATATATATACTCCGGTAAATCAGGGTAAAACATTATAACAGACATTTCGTGTTCAACACGGATATATATATACTCCGGTAAATCAGGGTAAAACATTATAACAGACATTTCGTGGTCAACATGGGTATATATACTCCGGTAAATCAGGGTAAAACATTATAACAGACATTTCGTGTTCAACACGGATATATATATACTCCGGTTAATCAGGGCAAAACATTATAACAGACATTTCGTGGTCAACATGGGTATATATACTCCGGTAAATCAGGGTAAAACATTATAACAGACATTTCGTGTTCAACACGGATATATATATACTCCGGTAAATCAGGGTAAAACATTATAACAGACATTTCGTGTTCAACACGGATATATATATACTCCGGTAAATCAGGGTAACACATTATAACAGACATTTCGTGTTCAACACGGATATATATATACTCCGGTAAATCAGGGTAAAACATTATAACAGACATTTCGTGTTCAACACGGATATATATATACTCCGGTAAATCAGGGTAAAACATTATAACAGACATTTCGTGGTCAACATGGGTATATATACTCCGGTAAATCAGGGTAAAACATTATAACAGACACTTCGTGTTCAACACGGATATATATATACTCCGGTAAATCAGGGTAAAACATTATAACAGACATTTCGTGGTCAACATGGGTATATATACTCCGGTAAATCAGGGTAAAACATTATAACAGACATTTCGTGTTCAACACGGATATATATATACTCCGGTAAATCAGGGTAAAACATTATAACAGACATTTCGTGGTCAACACGGGTATATCTACTCCGGTAAATCAGGGTAAAACATTATAACATACATTTCGTGGTCAACACGGGTATATCTACTCCGGTAAATCAGGGTAACACATTATAACATACATTTCGTGGTCAACACGGGTATATCTACTCCGGTAAATCAGGGTAAAACATTATAACAGACATTTCGTGTTCAACACGGATATATATATACTCCGGTAAATCAGGGTAACACATTATAACAGACATTTCGTGGTCAACACGGGTATATATACTTCGGTAAATCAGGGTAAAACATTATAACAGACATTTCGTGGTCAACATGGGTATATATACTCCGGTAAATCAGGGTAAAACATTATAACAGACATTTCGTGGTCAACACGGGTATATATACTTCGGTAAATCAGGGTAACACATTATAACAGACATTTCGTGTTCAACACGGATATATATATACTCCGGTTAATCAGGGTAAAACATTATAACAGACATTTCGTGGTCAACACGGGTATATATGCTCCGGTAAATCAGGGTAAAACATTATAACAGACATTTCGCGGTCAACACGGGTATATCTACTCCGGTAAATGAAGGTAAAGCATTATAACATACATTTCGTGGTCAACACGGGTATATCTACTACGGTAAATCAGGGTAACACATTATAACATACATTTCGTGGTCAACACGGGTATATCTACTCCGGTAAATCAGGGTAACACATTATAACAGACATTTCGTGTTCAACACGGATATATATATACTCCGGTAAATCAGGGTAAAACATTATAACAGACATTTCGTGGTCAACACGGGTATATATACTTCTGTAAATCAGGGTAACACATTATAACATACCTTTCGTGTTCAACACGGATATATATACTCCGGTAAATCAGGGTAACACATTATAACATACCTTTCGTGTTCAACACGGATATATATATACTCCGGTAAATCAGGGTAAAACATTATAACAGACATTTCGTGGTCAACACGGGTATATATACTCCGGTAAATCAGGGTAACACATTATAACATACCTTTCGTGTTCAACACGGATATATATATACTCCGGTAAATCAGGGTAAATCATTATAACAGACCTTTCGTGGTCAACATGGGTATATATACTCCGGTAAATTAGGGTAAAACATTATAAGAGACATTTCGTGTTCAACACGGATATATATATACTCCGGTAAATCAGGGTAACACATTATAACAGACATTTCGTGGTCAACACGGATATATATATACTCCGGTAAATCAGGGTAACACATTATAACAGACATTTCGTGGTCAACACGGATATATATATACTCCGGTAAATCAGGGTAACACATTATAACATACATTTCGTGGTCAACATGGGTATATATACTCCGGTAAATCAGGGTAAAACATTATAACAGACATTTCGTGTTCAACACGGATATATATATACTCCGGTAAATCAGGGTAAAACATTATAACATACCTTTCGTGTTCAACACGGATATATATATACTCCGGTAAATCAGGGTAAATCATTATAACAGACCTTTCGTGGTCAACATGGGTATATATACTCCGGTAAATCAGGGTAAAACATTATAACAGACATTTCGTGGTCAACACGGATATATATATACTCCGGTAAATCAGGGTAAAACATTATAACATACCTTTCGTGTTCAACACGGATATATATATACTCCGGTAAATCAGGGTAACACATTATAACATACCTTTCGTGTTCAACACGGATATATATATACTCCGGTAAATCAGGGTAAAACATTATAACAGACATTTCGTGGTCAACACGTGTATATATACTCCGGTAAATTAGGGTAAAACATTATAACAGACATTTCGTGGTCAACACGGGTATATATACTTCGGTAAATCAGGGTAAACATTATAACAGACCTTTCTTGGTTAACACAGGTATATATATACTTCGGTAAATCAGGGTAAACATTATAACAGACCTTTCTTGGTTAACACAGGTATATATTCTCCGGTAAATCAGGGTAAAACATTATAACAGACCTTTCTTGGTTAACACAGGTATATATATACTCCGGTAAACCAGGGTAAAACATTATAACAGACCTTTCTTGGTGAACATGGGTATATATACTCCGGTAAATCAGGGTAAAACATTATAACATACCTTTCGTGGTCAACACGGGTATATATACTCCGGTAAATCAGGGTAAAACATTATAACATACCTTTCGTGGTCAACACGGGTATACATACTCCGGTAAATCAAGGTAAAACATTATAACATACCTTTCGTGGTCAACACGGGTATATATACTTAGGTTAATAAGGGTAAAACATTATAACAGACATTTCGTGTTCAACACGGGTATATATACTCCGGTTAATCAGGGTAAAACATTATAACAGACATTTCGTGGTCAACACGGGTATATCTACTTCGGTAAATCAGGGTAAAACATTATAACAGACATTTCGTGGTCAACACGGATATATATATACTCCGGTAAATCAGGGTAAAACATTATAACAGACATTTCGTGTTCAACACGGGTATATCTACTCCGGTAAATCAGGGTAAAACATTATAACAGACATTTCGTGGTCAACACGGATATATATATACTTCGGTAAATCAGGGTAAAACATTATAACAGACATTTCGTGGTCAACACGGATATATATATACTCCGGTAAATCAGGGTAACACATTATAACAGACATTTCGTGGTCAACACGGATATATATATACTTCGGTAAATCAGGGTAACACATTATAACAGACATTTCGTGGTCAACATGGGTATATATACTCCGGTAAATCAGGGTAAAACATTATAACAGACATTTCGTGGTCAACACGGGTATATATATACTCCGGTAAATCAGGGTAACACATTATAACAGACATTTCGTGTTCAACACGGATATATATATACTCCGGTAAATCAGGGTAAAACATTATAACAGACATTTCGTGTTCAACACGGATATATATATACTCCGGTAAATCAGGGTAAAACATTATAACAGACATTTCGTGGTCAACATGGGTATATATACTCCGGTAAATCAGGGTAAAACATTATAACAGACATTTCGTGTTCAACACGGATATATATATACTCCGGTAAATCAGGGTAAAACATTATAACAGACATTTCGTGGTCAACATGGGTATATATACTCCGGTAAATCAGGGTAAAACATTATAACAGACATTTCGTGTTCAACACGGATATATATATACTCCGGTAAATCAGGGTAAAACATTATAACAGACATTTCGTGTTCAACACGGGTATATCTACTCCGGTAAATCAGGGTAAAACATTATAACATACATTTCGTGGTCAACACGGGTATATCTACTCCGGTAAATCAGGGTAACACATTATAACATACATTTCGTGGTCAACACGGGTATATCTACTCCGGTAAATCAGGGTAAAACATTATAACAGACATTTCGTGTTCAACACGGATATATATATACTCCGGTAAATCAGGGTAACACATTATAACAGACATTTCGTGGTCAACACGGGTATATATACTTCGGTAAATCAGGGTAAAACATTATAACAGACATTTCGTGGTCAACATGGGTATATATACTCCGGTAAATCAGGGTAAAACATTATAACAGACATTTCGTGGTCAACACGGGTATATATACTTCGGTAAATCAGGGTAACACATTATAACAGACATTTCGTGTTCAACACGGATATATATATACTCCGGTTAATCAGGGTAAAACATTATAACAGACATTTCGTGGTCAACACGGGTATATATACTCCGGTAAATCAGGGTAAAACATTATAACAGACATTTCGCGGTCAACACGGGTATATCTACTCCGGTAAATGAAGGTAAAGCATTATAACATACATTTCGTGGTCAACACGGGTATATCTACTACGGTAAATCAGGGTAACACATTATAACATACATTTCGTGGTCAACACGGGTATATCTACTCCGGTAAATCAGGGTAACACATTATAACAGACATTTCGTGTTCAACACGGATATATATATACTCCGGTAAATCAGGGTAAAACATTATAACAGACATTTCGTGGTCAACACGGGTATATATACTTCGGTAAATCAGGGTAACACATTATAACATACCTTTCGTGTTCAACACGGATATATATACTCCGGTAAATCAGGGTAACACATTATAACATACCTTTCGTGTTCAACACGGATATATATATACTCCGGTAAATCAGGGTAAAACATTATAACAGACATTTCGTGGTCAACACGGGTATATATACTTCGGTAAATCAGGGTAACACATTATAACATACCTTTCGTGTTCAACACGGATATATATATACTCCGGTAAATCAGGGTAAATCATTATAACAGACCTTTCGTGGTCAACATGGGTATATATACTCCGGTAAATCAGGGTAACACATTATAACAGACATTTCGTGGTCAACACGGATATATATATACTCCGGTAAATCAGGGTAACACATTATAACATACATTTCGTGGTCAACATGGGTATATATACTCCGGTAAATCAGGGTAAAACATTATAACAGACATTTCGTGTTCAACACGGATATATATATACTCCGGTAAATCAGGGTAAAACATTATAACATACCTTTCGTGTTCAACACGGATATATATATACTCCGGTAAATCAAGGTAAATCATTATAACAGACCTTTCGTGGTCAACATGGGTATATATACTCCGGTAAATCAGGGTAAAACATTATAACAGACATTTCGTGGTCAACACGGATATATATATACTCCGGTAAATCAGGGTAAAACATTATAACATACCTTTCGTGTTCAACACGGATATATATATACTCCGGTAAATCAGGGTAACACATTATAACATACCTTTCGTGTTCAACACGGATATATATATACTCCGGTAAATCAGGGTAAAACATTATAACAGACCTTTCTTGGTTAACACAGGTATATATATACTTCGGTAAATCAGGGTAAACATTATAACAGACCTTTCTTGGTTAACACAGGTATATATTCTCCGGTAAATCAGGGTAAAACATTATAACAGACCTTTCTTGGTTAACACAGGTATATATATACTCCGGTAAACCAGGGTAAAACATTATAACAGACCTTTCTTGGTGAACACGGGTATATATACTCCGGTAAATCAGGGTAAAACATTATAACATACCTTTCGTGGTCAACACGGGTATATATACTCCGGTAAATCAGGGTAAAACATTATAACATACCTTTCGTGGTCAACACGGGTATACATACTCCGGTAAATCAAGGTAAAACATTATAACATACCTTTCGTGGTCAACACGGGTATATATACTTAGGTTAATAAGGGTAAAACATTATAACAGACATTTCGTGTTCAACACGGGTATATATACTCCGGTTAATCAGGGCAAAACATTATAACAGACCTTTCGTGGTCAACACAGGTATATATACTCCGGTAAATCAGGGTAAAACATTATAACAGACATTTCGTGGTCAACACAGGTATATATACTCCGGTAAATCAGGGTAAAACATTATAACAGACATTTCATGTTCAACACGGGTATACATACTTCGGTTAATCAGGGCAAAACATTATATCAGACATTTCGTATTCAACACGTGTATATATACTCCGGTTAATCAGGGTAAAACATTATAACAGACATTTAGTGTTCAACACGGGTATACATACTTCGGTTAATCAGGGCAAAACATTATATCAGACATTTCGTGTTCAGCAAGGGTATACATACTCCGGTTAATCAGGGCATAACATTATAACAGACCTTTCGTGTTCAACACGGGTATACATACTTCGGTTAATCAGGGCAAAACATTATAACAGACATTTCGTGTTCAACACGGGTATACATACTCCGGTAAATCAGGGCAAAACATTATAACAGACCTTTCGTGTTTCGTGTTCAACACGGGTATACATACTCCGGTTAATCAGGGCAAAACATTATAACAGACCTTTCGTTTTTCGTGTTCAACACGGGTATACATACTCCGGTTAATCAGGGTAAAACATTATATCAGACATTTCGTGGTCAACAAGGGTATACATACTCCGGTTAATAAGGGCAAAACATTATAACAGACATTTTGTGTTCAACACGGGAATACATACTACGGTTAATCAGGGCAAAACATTATAACAGACCTTTCGTGTTCAACAAGGATATACATACTCCGATAAATCAGGGTAAAACATTACAACAGACATGTTGTGTTCAACACAGGTATACATACTCCGGTTAATCAGGGTAAAATATTATAACAGACATTTCATGTTCAACAAAGATATATATACTCCGGTTAATCAGGGTAAAACATTACAACAGACATTTCTTGTTCAACACGGGTATACATACTCCGGTTAATCAGGGCAAAACATTATAACAGACCTTTCGTGGTCAACACGGGTATATATACTCCGGTAAATCAGGGTAAAACATTATAACAGACATTTCGTGTTCAACACGGGTATACATACTTCGGTTAATCAGGGCAAAACATTATATCAGACATTTCGTAATCAACACGGGTATACATACTCCGGTTAATCAGGGCAAAACATTATAACAGACCTTTCGTGTTCAACAAGGGGTATACATACTCCGGTTAATCAGGGTAAAACATTATAACAGACCTTTCGTGTTCAACACGGGTATACATACTCCGGTTAATCAGGGCAAAACATTATAACAGACCTTTCGTGTTCAACACGGGTATACATACTCCGGATAATCAGAGCAAAACATTATAACAGACCTTTCTTGTTTCGTGTTTAACAAGGGTATACATACTCCGGTTAATCAGGGTAAAACATTATAACAGACATTTCTTGTTCAACACGGGTATACATACTCCGGTTAATCAGGGCAAAACATTATAACAGACCTGTTGTGTTCAACAAGGGTATACATACTCCGTTTAATCAGGGCAAAACATTATAACATACCTTTCGTGTTCAACACGGGTATACATACTCCGGTTAATCAGGGCAAAGCATTATAAAAGACATTTCGTATTCAACACGGGTATATAAATTCCGGTAAATCAGAGTAAAACATTATAACAGACATTTCGTGGTCAACACGGGTATACAGTATATACACCGGTAAATCAGGGTAAATCATTATAACATACCTTTCGTGTTCAACACGGGTATATATACTCCGGTAAATCAGGGTAAAACATTATAACAGACATTTCGTGGTCAACACGGGTATATATACTTCGGTAAATCAGGGTAAACATTATAACAGACCTTTCTTGGTTAACACAGGTATACAGTATATGCACCGGTAAATCAGGGTAAAACATTATAACATACCTTTCGTGTTCAACACGGGTATAAATACTTCGGTAAATCAGGGCAAAACATTATAACATACCTTTCGTGTTCAACACGGGTATACATACTCCGGTAAATCAGGGTAAAACATTATAACAGACATTTCGTGGTCAACACGGGTATACATACTCCGGTAAATCAGGGTAAAACATTATAACATACCTTTCGTGTTCAACACGGGTATACATACTCCGGTAAATCAGGGTAAAACATTATAACAGACATTTCATGTTCAACACGGGTATACATACTTTGGTTAATCAGGGTAAAACATTATAACAGACCTTTCGTGGTCAACACGGGTATATATACTCCGGTAAATTAGGGTAAAACATTATAACAGACATTTCGTGTTCAACACGGGTATATATACTCCGGTAAATCAGGGTAAAACATTATAACAGACATTTCATGTTCAACACGGGTATACATACTTTGGTTAATCAGGGTAAAACATTATAACAGACATTTCGTGGTCAACACGCGTATATATACTCCGGTAAATCAGGGTAAAACATTATAACAGACATTTCGTGTTCAACACGGGTATATATACTCCGGTAAATTAGGGTAAAACATTATAACAGACATTTCGTGGTCAACACGGGTATATATACTCCGGTAAATCAGGGTAACACATTATAACAGACATTTCGTGTTCAACACGGATATATATATACTCCGGTAAATCAGGGTAAAACATCATAACAGACATTTCGTGGTCAACATGGGTATACATACTCCGGTAAATCAGGGTAAAACATTATAACAGACATTTCGTGGTCAACATGGGTATATATACTCCGGTAAATCAGGGTAAAACATTATAATATACTATTATGGACTTTTCACCAAAAAAATCATTATTGACCGAGGCGATAGCCGAGGTCAATAATGATTTTTTGGTACATATCAACATCATGTATAACAGCTGAAAAGCCCATAACTGTTTTATTGTATAACCCTCAATTTATCATATCACTCAAGGAACATTTCTGTTGTATGTTGTATTTATGTCTCATGATAACAGTACGTTTTTGACATGGAAACAGCCTAAAACGCGCGTCTAAAATGTTGGTAATGCACGTGCATGACGTCATTTAAAAAAAATTACGTCACCGGAATGACCACTCGGAAGTTTACGTGGTCATTCGGAACGCGCCTCGGAAAATTCCGTAGCGTACGGATAAAGGCGAAGGATATTAATAGGCGGCTCGTGGGATTCCCCGGTCTTCCCCTGTTACTATTTATAAAACTGGTCAATATCAGAAAAAAACGGTCAATATCGCTAGATATTTTTTCTAAAAAATTACTTTTTAGCCAATGAAAAGGCGTCTATTTATAGGTTATATAATAACAGACATTTCGTGGTCAACACGCGCATATATACTCCGGTAAATCAGGGTAAAACATTATAACAGACCTTTCTTGGTTAACACGGGTATATACTCCGGTAAATCAGGGTAAAACATTATAACAGACCTTTCGTGGTCAACACGGGTGCAATTTTCACAAATGAACTTCAGGTGAGAATTGCAAATTGATTTTATTTTATCCCCTATTCTATTTAAAAGTATTCGTTTTTGGGTTTAAAGTTAAACTTTAAACATTCATTATTCTACTAATCAAAATAAACAATTAATAGCATTGTGAAAGAAGCTAACAACTTTTTTTAAAATGAGGTTTTAAAGCGGAACTCCATATGCAAGAGATGCACATGCTGTACCGCACTGATTTCAATGAAAATTGGCTGAATTTTAAAGCAATAATTCCCTTGATTATATATAGGCGTTTTCATTTTGTCCAAATTCCTAAGAAAATGTCAAAATACTATGCATTTGTAATTGGGATGCGTTTAAACAGAGCTATAGATAAGGGACGTTTTGCATGTTCTAAAATCCTTCTTTGACCCTCTTACCCTATGCTGTTGGTATTCAAAATATTCGCCTCAATGAGACGATTCTTTTGAGTACCCACACCATAGGGATTGGTAGGATATTAAGATTTTTTTTGGGGGAAAAGAGCTGTAAACCCCGTCTTATCTGGACTCTTGGTTTAAATATAAATTCAAACAATTCCTTGCGTAGTCTCTCTTAGCATGACTAAAACAACTACGTATTTATCTCATGAAGCTTAACTTGCTTATTTGAATGGTATACCGCTCAAGTTTGCGGAAGCTTTGGTGCTTGATTGGCCGTCAATCAGGAACTAGGGGTACTCATTTGGAAAAAGATTAGAAGCTTTCGATGGCCATGATATCACAGCGACATTATTAGACTGAAGATATACTCCAGATGTGAGCGGGCGAGTGTAGGGCCTACATCTTGTAAAACGACAACATTACCTTTCCAAGCGTTGACCCACTCTTAGTTGTTTAATCCGTGCTTTAGAGTGGTATAAAATTGGTTTTATCCCGGCTAAAGAGATGATACGGTTGGAACAAAATGTGACCATTACAAACAATTCAGAAACTATTGGAATAGGGATTAATGAATACGTCTTAATTGGTTTATGGGTCATTTTCTCTGACAGGGACAGGGCCATATCTCATTTATAAGTATGTCGTCCATAATATCGTTTCAAAATGCGTGGCTATATTGCTTTTAGACAACCAAGCATATTACAGAAAAATAGGAAACCATTTATTATCTCCCATTGACCAAAACTTGTCTTAATTTCTAGTATAATATATAACATATAATACATGGGTTTAATTTACTGTTTCATTGCGTACCAATGAGTGAAATACTCGCACATTGATCATAAAGGGGTGGGGGACGGCGTTATTTCAAAATGTTCAACTATTCGCCACGACCTAATTCACGGGCATTTTTCATGAACTAAATGCAATCCATTCGCAACTCTTTAGAGACATGCAAGAGTGACACGTGATTCTGAGGCCTGTTCGACTGTAACGGTAATGGGGTTTAGATACACTTACCATTTATACAGCCTGGTTGGCTTGTCCACACAGTTAAGCAGCGTTTCATTGCGTACCAATGAGTGAAAAACTCGCACATTGATCATAAAGGGATGGGGGACGGCGTTATTTAAAAATGTTTAATTATTCGCCACGACCTAATTCACGGGCCTTTTTCGTGATCACAGTTCATGAACTAAATGCAAACCATTCGCAAATCTTTAGAGACATGTAAACAGACCAATACTAGGCTATACATTGTGCCTTGCCCAACAGCGCGACTTTGGATCGAAGCCAGGACACCAGCTTCCAAATCCCCGATGGTAACCACTCGGCCAAGCATAGGAAAAAAAGTGTGTGTCAACACATATTCCAGACCGCAAATGAAATGCTGAAGCAACCAATATAGTTGGAGGTTGATAAAACCCTTTCTCACATATTACAAATCTGCATGAGTCGATTTGAAATAATTTTGACAAACACATGGAAAATGTAGGTTTAAATGAAAGTATGATAACTGAATAGAGTTGAAAACATTGTGGCAAAAGTTGAAATTGCTCATTATGAGCAATTTCCCTTTTTGTCACAACGTTTTCAAAGTCCTATACTGAGAAGTGTCAAAACGCATTGCTCTTTTCCAACATGTGTTTAACGGTTTGATCCGTCTATTGTGTAGCCATCCTCGGTGGTTTAGTAGTAGAGCGTCCGCCTCAATTCAGGGATGTCGCGTGTTCGTTCCTAAGACGGTCATACTAAATACTTAAAAAGGTAATAATGGCTTTCTCTTTTTTTAGCGCTCAGGTTTGTTGGGTAAGCATTTCGACTAACCGACTGGTGTCATGTTAAATGGACCTGTAGTACTAGGAACTTACTCATGAAACGCCGTGATATGATTGAACGATTGTCGAAAGTGCCGTAAAACACCAAACGAGAAAGATGTCTATGGTATTCAAGAAATGGTTGCGTTGACCCGGCTGCGTGTCACTTAACAGCACGCCTTGGAGTACACTAACCAACACTTCGTGGAAGATTCGACGTCGCCTTAGGCTGATATTCCATGTCCCCGCATCAGTATTATTTAAATGCAGACATCCTATCTTCTCATCCGGATAACAAGTATTTCCTTAAATAGTTCTCTCATTTCTAAATTTCAAACTGTCGAGATGTCTTCGGCAAAAGAATTCATCTCTTTCGCTGACGAATTTCACAAAGTCGTCTCTTTCATGTTGAAAATTGGACGACTCCTTTTTTCTTCCACGGGAAATTTTGAAAATCGAATCTGCATTGTTTTCAAAAAGCTTAATTGAATTGACTTTGGCAGCGAAAGAGTTAAATGCAATTTTAGATTAATACTTTCACACAAGTAGACGCATATGCACCTGATAACGTTTGAAAGCAGTGTGGCACAAGACGAAATTGCACATAATTCGGTAAAGTGTCAAAACCGCTTTGAAATAGATCAACTTATTTGAAGCATAAAGGTATAAAATTAATTAATACCGTAATAATGTGGGTAGATGCATAACTCATATTCAAACACTGAAAACAGCCAGCACAGTTGACGATTTAAAGGTATTTTAACAACCACATGTACACGCTGACTTGCTGAATAGTTATGGTTTATGGTATGTGAATAGCTTGTTCGAAAACTTCGCTTTTATAAATTTGTATCTCGTCGTTATTCAAGTCTTTGGTATAACCCTGTCCGGTGATCGATCCCGTGACCTCCCGTATCAAGGCGGACGGTCACTCTGCCACTACACCATCGAGGCGGTTATGGAATGTGCATAAACCTCATAAAGTAGCAGTTTGTTCAAACAGACCATTTTGCTCGACGTGAATTCACAGTAAATGTAATGGGTTAACAACGAGACATAGATATGCATCGATGGATATAAGCGTATATAGACATATTTTAACAGAAACGATCGTAAATATTTCACAATTGGATAATGCATGTGCATTTTTTAATAATAATTCACGACCTACCTACGTACTACAAAATACGGCTGTCTGACATGTATGACAGGACGGCGTAGATTATAATGGCTTGTATATTACTGTTGAAATGAAAAACGATTGAAGAGTTTCTAAAACCACAACTTGAAGCACACTTTTCGTTGCTTGCGTCCCAATGAGTGAAATACAATTTTCGTTGGAATATTGAGAAACAACGGTTGACAATATCCTGATAAAAATATAGTTTAACCCTCTCCCACAAACAGACGCTTTCTGAAGTCTTTGCATCAGAATACCTTTGGAAAACACTTTATAATATTAATTATACTTTCATATTTCATATTTTTATTTATGTCGGACAGTTTGATTGGCTGACGTGAACGTCTTTCTCAGACGACCTGATTGAGGCAATCATCGGATCAAAATACGAACAATCCAAGTTGAGATCTGGTTTGTAATGAGATTGTCTTACACCTAAACTATTTAACTATACATTATACAAGAAGTATCCTCTATACAATGTATGTCGATACCAATGGTGTTAACCAATTATAACTGACAAGGAAGTTAGTCCTTTGCCTAGCTGAGCCATATTTGAAGCGCTTTCTGTGGTTGACTTTTTTTTTAAATGTATACGACAATTTCAGTCGTATTCCGATGAAAGTATACATAAACAAACATGACCCAAGAATAGCGAACACCCGTACACGGCGAGGCAATATGCCATCCCAGGGACGCACCACTATGAAAGCCGCGAGCAGGTATCTAGTACATGACCCGCGATATCAAATCTCACGCCACCCACTTGGCCTGTGTTAATTCCTCATTAGACTAGAGAGACAGCTCATCAATTCCTGATACTGTCTAGTAAAAGTATGCGTTTAAACATGGTTTACAGTCGGTTATTGAGAAGTAATTCTGACCCCATTTGTAAACAATGCAAATTTAGGTGCCATTGCTCAGAACGAGCAATAGCAATAGAAATGATCTAACGCTTATAAAGACTTCATGGCGAGGTGATTAACCTTGGTAAATAATACCAATTTTAGTTACAACCGTTTCATGCCAAGCCCTCGAAATTGTGTTGATTCGTGTATAAGCCTCTTACACCACGTGGTGTATGTGAGTGTTACATTTTATGTGGCGTGAGACGTAGAGACCAAATTTCCTGTGACTGGAAACGTCTTGTACTTCGGTGCTGTGATGGGTTCGGTCTTCGAGAAATAATTAAAAAATTGTTTATCGTTTCATCGGAGTTTTACGCCGTTTGCAACATTATTTCACTTATATCATGTTGACAGTTGACTTATTCATGCTTAAGTTTAAACAATGCAGTACTAGCATAGGATATGTGCCTTGCCCAATGGCACTCCACCATAAGTACTGCAACTGAGGATCGATCGATCCCGAGTCTTCATATTTCAGCTAGGGTTCGAACTCACAACCCCCTGAATTGACAGCCCGCGTCGCTACCGCCTGAGCTACTGGGGATCGGCTAAAATACATACTTAAATATTTTCTCATGTAATTGTTTTTCTCTCAAGATTTTCCAGAGGTTTGTATGAGAAGATGGCGAACACGGGAGGTCTTATCAAACTGCACGACAGGGCTGAATTGTGCTGGTTGTAAGGTATCAAGGGTCGGTTTTTGTATGTCTCTGCTTAAATTGCTTGTCATATGCACTGAAAACATAAATAAACATCTTCGTCTCGTGATTTCAAGGCTAGTAACCAAACCGATTAACCCTTTTCCACTTACAGACGCATTTTATCGCATCTGCAGCAAACGACTTTTGAAGCATTTAAATACAAATAAAAAACGAGCAAGGTATCCTTTTGCCACGATGCTTTCAACTATGTTCAATACTTTCACATTAACTTATAAATATTTTTCAAAGTTTTGCACATATCTTTAAAGTCGTCTGATGCAGACTTCTTGTATGTGGGGAAAGGGAAAATGTATATACTAAATTACCACCTATCGGTGATACTTCAAAAGCATAATCATTGAAGTCAATATTTTCTCCTATGCAACCAGTGCGTCAATTGGGATGAAGTTTTACAGAAAGAATCCTCTCAATCCTTCAAATTTCTTTGATCCATGCAGAATTCTGTAATTTTGTAGAAATGTTCATTTTGTGAACCTTTATCAGAACTTTTCAAGCCATATTGATTGTTCAACAGATTCATATTCTAAAGTTGGACGTAAAAAAGAAATATAAATTTGAATACGTGTCTTCCGTCGAAGTTGCAGATACAAAGATATGATTGATATGAGTATGACTTGAACAGTGACACTTACGTGTTTGTGATTCTTTTTATAGTACTGAAAATAGTTTCATTAAAAACAAGATAAGGAGGTTGTTGGTCAACAAAATACAACACTTTTGTATTGTCAGGGTTAAACGTTACAAACCACTGTTTCGACCACTCAGAAATCACTGTTAAATCAATATTCAAAATACTCTGTAAGTCGTTTAAGTCTGAAGATGTCGAAGCCAAGGACGTATCATCTGCAAACAAACGTGTTATACTAAGAATGTTTTCAGTAATATTATTAACATAAAGAAACATGTGTATAGTTTGAAGAAAGACCGAATTTTGTGTATGCTTCAAATGATCAGATACATGTACCAACAATTATGAAACCCAAATCAGAAACCCAAAATAGATATGAGCCGTTCCACGAGAAAACCAACATTATGGACTCTGCATAATGTATCGACCCAAATCAGACTGCGCAGTTCGTGCAGGCTAATCCGAGCCGACACATTCCGTCACAGGGGATAGAGTAATGATTCATGAAACAGAAAATCCACAGGAGGCGAAAAGTGTCTGTTCTGATTAGCCTGCGCGGCATGCTTAGGCTGCTATTGGTCAATACTTTACGCAGTCCATAACGTTGGTTATCCCGTGAAGCGGCTCATATATATTAATTATGTACACTTGCTGACAGTCCTGATAGTGCTGAAAGATAAACATATTTAGACCTCAGACAGTTCTAATGTTCAATTTTTTATTTTATTTTATTTGAAAATCTGCGTCAATATGGTCAAATCGGTGTCTGGTCAGAGAAACTATTAAAAAGCTGTGTAATGATGATGAAGAAAAGTAATACGCTTAATTACAAAGTTTGTAAAAACTAAATAATTTGTTCTCGTTTCATGTTTTATCCCGAATTTACTGCCGAACCGTGATAGCTCACTCAGTCAGTAACGTCGAGGGCTATCAATCCAGGGGACGTGAATCCCAACACCTGCTCGGTCATTCATTATTTCCGATGATTGACAAGATTTATCCTGACAAGCATCATGCATCATGCATCTACCACCAATGAGCTAAACATTCAATGGGAAAAGGGAGCCAGTTCCCTTGCAATAATGTTGTGTGGAGTACTGGTGTGAGAAAGCCAGGAAAGACACAGTAAATGAACTGGCCACCGTGATATAACTGAAATACCATTGAAATCAATGTTAAACTACAATCAATCAATTACTCAATTCCGATTATCTAATAAAATAGTCAACACAGCAGCAGATGTCAACTTTGAAATAACAACAACAACTGAATATACTCTTATCAACACTACAAAGCAGTGCGTTTCCTGTTTAGATGATAATAAATACTCTGCCAGAAAGCATATCCTCTCTATTAGTTGCTGTAGGCGGGTCAAGTAAATGATGTGCATAAAGTTAGTCGATACGCCGGAATAGACGTTCGCGTTACAGTGTTAAGCCAGCAGCCAACATAGCCGAAGTTGTATTTTTCCGACAATGTCCCCCCTTCATAGAATCTCCGGTGTTCAAGCCTGCCAGAATCTGCTGTTCCGGCTGTTAAGAACACATCGAGGGCTTGGTGTGAAACGGTTGTAACTAAAAACCTATTTTGAAAACCTGGGTTTAGGGGGCGATTTTGACCCCTTTGTAAACAATGCAAATTTAGGTGCCATTGCTCAGAACGAGCAGTGGCACCTAAATTTACATTGTTTACCAAGAAAAAAATATTTAACGCTTATAAGGACTTTATGGCGAGGTGATTAACCTTGATAAAAAAAAAAACAATTTTAGTTACAACCGTTTCACGCCAAGCCCTCGACATGTAGTAGCCGGAAACCGGCCACATCCGGCTCATTCGGCTACTCCGGGTAACTTCACAGACATAAGTAAATGCATTTTTAGAAGATTCCAGCTGAGTGTAAACAGATAAGACTTGTGTCATTTCCTATTGCTAAGTGTCATTGAACATATAGGTTACGACTAATTGACTTATAACGCGTATGTCAACATAACCCCGTTCAATGCTTTGAAAAGCAGATTGCGAGATCAGTTTATAAGAGATTGGTCTAGTTATATTAATAATACTTCTAAATTTTAATGATTTTTGTAAATTCAAAACAGAATTTGTTTTGAAGATTATCTTCAAATGATTCCAAATGATAATCGGAGAAAACAATTAACCCTTTCCCTCATACGACAATTCTGCAACGAACGACTTTGAACATATTTTGTCAAAAAATAGAAAATCTCTATAATTGAATGGATAACCTATGACTAAAAGTGGAAAACATTGTGGCAAAAGGAGAAATTGCACGTTTTGTGCAATTTCTTCTTTTGTCACTATGTTTTCAAAAAGCCGTCTGCTGCAGAGGCGTCAGAAAGCGTCTATATGAGGGAAAGGGTTAAAAGCAGAATTAGAAAACACATACGTAGCCGACGATATTAAAAACTACTGTTGCAAACATAAAAATTCCTCGATAAATTGCTCCTTTTGCAACACTATTTTCAATTCAAATAAACAATTATACTTTCATTTATAGAGAGTTTCCATATTATTTAAGATGCTGCCAATCGACTACTGCAGATTTGTTTTAAAGCGGGAAAGGGTTAAAGTATTGACAGTTGATTATAGAATCAAACAGACCGTTTTATTGCACACTTTTCATCAAGTGTAGATAGTTTAAGGAGTTTAAGTTGGTTTATTTGGTAAGTGACTAGTTTGCATAATGAATGATTTACTATTCATCGTTGCGAATTGCCTTAAACTAATTTTTAATATATATCTAGAAAATTATTTCATTACTTTTGAAATAGAGAAGAAGGGAGGAATCACACAAAATACCCACATATATATGAGCCGTTCCACGAGAAAACCAACATTATTGACTCTGCGTAATGTATCGACCCAGATCAGCCTGCGCAGTCCGCGCAGGCTAATCCGGGCCGACACATTCCGTCTCAGGTGGATAGAGGTGTAAAGTAATGATTCCTGAAACAGAAAATCAACAGAAGGCGAAAAGTGTCTGTCCGGGTTAGCCTGCGCGGCATGCTTAGGCTAATCCGGGTCGATACTTTACGCGGACTCATTAATGATGGTTTTCTCGTGGGACGGCTCATATAATTGAATATTGCATAATGCCAGCAAGTAGATGTAACCAATACACGCTGAAAATGTTTATCTAAACATAATCATACAACACATCTGCACCACACGACTTTGAAAACACCAAAGCACAACTAAGGAAACACACTATCGATAAATTGTCCATTATTGAATAACGTTGAAAACATTTTGGCAAAAGGGGAAAGTGCTGAATTTAAGCTGTTTCTCCTATGGCACAATGTTTCAAAAGTTGTCTGCTGCAGATTCTTCAAAATGTCTCTGTGATGATCACCGACCTTTCGTCCCCAATATTGGTTTCGTTTTACTGTCTTTTCTGTCATAAATGTATACTTTCATGTTTAGTCCAATCTCATCAAAACCTGACCTAAGCTTCGCTACAGTAGCAAACACTCATTACCTTTTGCTTCAGTCAATCAAATTGTCGTCTACAAAGTCGAGGGGTATAATACGCAGGGCCGAAAATCCATATCCGTTATCGAGATAGAGATGTGGTGAGCGTTCGTTGTATCCTACGCTTTCATAGGAAATAAAACGAGAACATGGTTATGCATACATGTATTCAGGGGCGTAGCTTGGCAATAATTAATGTGTAGGCCGTCTCGTGATAAAATCAACATTGTGGACTCTGCGTAAAGTATCGACCCGCATCAGCCTAAGCATGCCACACAGGCGTACCCGGATATACACTTTTCGCCTCCTGTGGATTTTCTGTTTCAGGAATCACTACTCTATCTATTCCTGCCCCCCCCCCCCCCCCCGCCCCCTTCCCCCTTAGACGGAATGTGTCGGCCGGATGAGTCTGCGCGGATAGCGCTGGCTGATCTGGTCGATACATTACGCAGATGTGTATCGCCGCAGCTGCATTTTGGGGCATGTTTAGAAAAAAATGTGTAGGCACGTGCCTACAGTGCCTAAAGGGAGCTACGCCCCTGGACTATTTAGATGCATAGGGTCAATGCTAGACGACATTTTACGCGGTGTCGTCAGATACAACATACACACAGCGAGGTATGTTGGTCTGATTTTAATGAGATTGGTGTTTAGTCGTAATGTTGTCCTGTAAGCTCTCAGTACAAAGGAAGGCAGGCAAGTGGTCCTGCGATATATCGATAAGTCGTAATGTTATCATGTAAGCTCTCAGTACAAAGGAAGGCAGGCAAGTGATCCTGTGATATATCGATAAGTCGTAATGCTATCCTGTAAGCTCTCAGTACACAGGAAGGCAGACAAGTGGTTCTGCGATATCTCGATAAGTCGTAATGCTATCCTGTAAGCTCTCAGTACAAAGGAAGACAGGTAGGCAAGTGGTCCCGCGATATCTCGATAAGTCGTAATGCTATCCTGTAAGCTCTCAGTACAAAGGAAGGCAGGCAAGTGGTACCGCGATATCTCGATAAGTCGTATGCTATCCTGTAATATCTCAGTACAAAGGAAGGCAGGCAAGTGGTCCCGCGATATCTCGATAAGTCGTAATGGTATCCTGTAAGCCCTCAGTACATAGGAAGGCAGACAAGTGGTCCCACGATATCTCGATAAGTCGTAATGGTATCCTGTAAGCTCTCAGTACAATGGAAGGCAGACCAGTGGTCCCGCGATATATCGATAAGTCGTAATAGTATCATGTAAGCTCTCAGTACAAAGGAAGGCATGCAAGTGGTCCCGCGATATCTCGATAAGTCGTAATGGTATCCTGTAAGCCCTCAGTACATAGGAAGGCAGACAAGTGGTCCCGCGATATCTCGATAAGTCGTAATGGTATCCTGTAAGCTCTCAGTACAATGGAAGGCAGACCAGTGGTCCCGCGATATATCGATAAGTCGTAATGGTATCCTGTAAGCTCTCAGTATAAAGGAAGGCATGCAAGTGGTCCCGCGATATCTCGATAAGTCGTAATGGTATCCTGTAAGCCCTCAGTACATAGGAAGGCAGACAAGTGGTCCCGCGATATCTCGATAAGTCGTAATGGTATCCTGTAAGCTCTCAGTACAATGGAAGGCAGACCAGTGGTCCCGCGATATATCGATAAGTCGTAATGGTATCCTGTAAGCTCTCAGTATAAAGGAAGGCATGCAAGTGGTCCCGCGATATCTCGATAAGTCGTAATGGTATCCTGTAAGCCCTCAGTACATAGGAAGGCAGACAAGTTGTCCCGCGATATCTCGATAAGTCGTAATGGTATCCTGTAAGCCCTCAGTACATAGGAAGGCAGACAAGTGGTCCCACGATATCTCGATAAGTCGTAATGGTATCCTGTAAGCTCTCAGTACAATGGAAGGCAGACCAGTGGTCCCGCGATATATCGATAAGTCGTAATAGTATCCTGTAAGCTCTCAGTACAAAGGAAGGCATGCAAGTGGTCCGCGATATCTCGATAAGTCGTAATGGTATCCTGTTTATCCTGTAAGCCCTCAGTACATAGGAAGGCAGACAAGTGGTCCCGCGATATCTCGATAAGTCGTAATGGTATCCTGTAAGCTCTCAGTACAATGGAAGACAGACCAGTGGTCCCGCGATATATCGATAAGTCGTAATGGTATCCTGTAAGCTCTCAGTATAAAGGAAGGCATGCAAGTGGTCCCGCGATATCTCGATAAGTCGTAATGGTATCCTGTAAGCCCTCAGTACAATAGGAAGGCAGGCAAGTGGTCCCCGCGATATCTCGATAAGTCGTAATGGTATCCTGTAAGCTCTCAGTACAATGGAAGGCAGACCAGTGGTCCCGCGATATATCGATAAGTCGTAATGGTATCCTGTAAGCTCTCAGTATAAAGGAAGGCATGCAAGTGGTCCCGCGATATCTCGATAAGTCGTAATGGTATCCTGTAAGCCCTCAGTACATAGGAAGGCAGACAAGTTGTCCCGCGATATCTCGATAAGTCGTAATGTATCCTGTAAGCCCTCAGTACATAGGA